>CM021104.1:604522456-605122456 GCA_007115665.2 Sequoiadendron giganteum
TTTGTCTCTCTCCCACTCCCTCCCTCTCTCTCTCTTTCAAGTCTCTCCATCCTACCCCCTCTCCCTCTCTTAGGTCTCTCTCCTACTCTCTTAGGTATCTCCTTCCCACCCCTCTCTTCCACTTTGTCTCCCTCTCCTTCTCTCTCGGGTGTCTCCCTCCCACCATCTCTCCCTCTCCCTCTCTCTTAAGTTTCTCCCTCCCACTGCCTCTCCCTCCCTCTATCTCACTCTCTCTCTCCATCTCTATGGAGTAGGTTTTAAGGGTTAAGGGTTGAGGGTTGAGGGTTGAGGCATTAAGAGGGTATAAGGGTTGATGGATTAGGGTGAGAGGGATGGAGTGGGAGATAGATAGAGGGATAGAGGGAGGCATGGTTAAGGGTAGAGGGTAAAAGGGTTTAATGGTTTAGGTTTTAAGGGTTAAGGATAAAGGATTAAGGGTTAAGGGTAGAGGGGAGAAAGATAGAGGGATTGAGTGAGTGAGTGAGTGAGAGAGACCTAAGAGAGGGAGAGGTGGTAGGAGAGAGAGACTTGGGAGAGAGAAAGAGGGTGGGATGGTTAAGGGTGGAGGGTTCAATGTTTAAGGGTTAATGGTTTAGGGTTAAGGGTAGAGGGGATAGAGATAGAGGGAGTGACTGAGAGAGAGAGAGAGAATTGAGAGAGGGAGAGGGAGTAGGACGGAGAGACTTGAGAGAGAGAGAGAGGGAGGGGAGATATATAGACTCTCCCTTATCCCCCTCTCTCTCTCAAGACTATCCCTCCTACCCCCCTCTCTCTCTTAGGTCTCTCTCTCCCTCTATCTCTCTCCACTATACCCTTAACCCTAAACCCTTAACCCTTAACCCTTAAACCCTAAAACCTTAAGAACTCTACCCTCTACCCTCTATCTCTCTTCAACTCCCTTCCCTTCTCTCTCTCTCAAGTCTCTCCCTCCTACCCCTCTCCATCTCTCAAGCCTCTCTCTCTCTCACTCAATCCCTCTATCTATCTCCCTCCATCCTTAACCCTTAACCATTAAACCCTCTACCCTTTACCCTCTATCTATCTCCAATTCCCTCCCTCTCTCTCTCTCTCAAGTCTCTCCCTCATACTTCCTCTCCCTCTTTTAGGTCTCTCTTTCACTCATTCACTCCTTCTATCTCTCTACCCTCTACCCTCTACCCTCTACCCTCTACCATTAACTCTTAACCCTCTACCCTCTATCGCTTTTCCACTCCCTCCCTCTCTCTCTCTCACTCACTCCCTATATCTCTCTCTCCTTTACCCTTAACTCTAAACCCTCTCTCTCAATCTATATCCACCTTCCTTCTTATCTCTCTAACTTCTCCCTCCCTTCCCCTCTCTCCTTACCTCTCTACTCTATCTCTATCTCTATCTCAACTATCTCTACCTACATATATCATTCCCTCATCTCTCTCTCTCTATCTCTCTCTCCTACCCTCTCTCCCTCTCTCAAGTCTCTCTAACTCTCTCTTGTCTACCCTTAACCCTTAAAACCCTCTACCCTCTATCTCTCTCCCACTCCCTCTCTCTCTTTCTCTCTCTCTATCTCATGTCTCTCCCTCCTACCTACTCTCCTATCTCAATTCTTTTTCTCTCTCACTCACTCACTCACTCACTCCTATATCTCTCCACTCTACCCTTAGCCCTCTACCCTATATGTCTCTCCTGCTTGATCCCTCTCTCTCTCAAGACTCTACCTCATATCCCCTCTCCCTCTCTTAGGTCTCTCTCTCTCACTCACTCACTCCATCTATCTCTCTCTCAAGGGTAGAGGGGAGAAAGATAGAGGGAGTGAGTGAGTGAGTGAGTGAGAGAGACCTAAGAGAGGGAGAGGCGATAGGAGAGAGAGACTTGGGAGAAAGAAAGAGGGTGTGATGGTTAAGGGTAGAGGGTAGAGGGTTCAATTTTTAAGGGTTAAGGGTTTATGGTTAAGGATAGAGGGGATAGAGATAGAGTGAGTGACTGAGAGAGAGAGAATTGAGAGAGGGAGAGGGGTAGGAGGGAGAGACTTGAGAGAGAGAGGGAGGGGAGATATATAGAATCTCCCTTATCCCCCTCTCTCTCTCAGGACTCTCCCTCCTACCCCCTCTCTCTCTCTTAGGTCTCTCACTCACTCACTCACTCACTCCCTCAATCTCTCTCCCCTCTACCCTTAACCCTAAACCATAAAACCTTATCCCTTAAACCCAAAACCCTAAAAACTTCTATAATATACCCTTAACCTTCTACCCTCTATCTATCTCCAACTCCCTCCCTCCCTCTCTCTCTATCAAGTCTCTCCCTTTTACCCCCTCTCCCTCTGCTAGGTCTCTCTCTCTCTCACTCACTCCTTTTATCTCTCTCCATTCTACCCTTAACCCTCTACCCTATACCCTCTACTCTCCATCTCTCTCCCTTCAACCCTTAACCCTCTAACCTCTGTTAGAACCTAAAATTTCCATCTAAAACCCTAAGGTTTTCCCACAAATTTCCATAAAAGTCCTAAGGATTTATTCTCATTTGAATCTAATATTTCCCTACTTTTTCATAAAAAATGGTTTATTTTAATCCCCGTCCATTTCATTATTCACTTTATACCATTACTTCTCCTAAAAAATTTAAAAAAATCATCATTTTAACCCTTACCACTATATCACACGGGGACATTGTATTGTCAATGGTAGCACGGTGGTCAGGTAGCGGTCAATGGAGCTAGCATGAAGTTTTTACCGCACTACCACACGTGGTCAATTCATTGACCACGGTAGCGCAGTAAACTGTTAGTCATTGGTGAAGTGGCTAAGGAGCTGGCAGATAATGTTCACTGCAGTACCACATGCAGTCAAACCACAGACTGCGGTGGCCACGGTAAACAGGTAGCGGTTAGTTGACGGTCAAGGCATGGCTGAGGAAGTCTAAAATAAATTCATCATGATACCATGAGGGGATCCAAAGAGGACCACAATAACGTGGTAAGCAATTAACGGAGATGGAAAAATGGATACCGCAGTACCACTAGCCGTCATCAAGGTGCTTGTGGTAATGCGGTAGATGGGAGCGGATACAGTCAAAGTAAATGACCGTGATACTATGGGAAGTGGAAATAAAGGCTGTGGTAGTGCGATAAGGAGTGAAGATCGAGCAAGAAAATTACTTAAAGCAAAATCAAAAGCAACTATAGTTAAAATATTTAATTTGCCAATAAGGTAGTGCAATTAAATATTTTAATTTCTAGTAAGGAATACAAATGGCCATAAACTTGAAATTGTAAATGGATGTAACTATAATATGAAGGGTCATGACCCTTGGCATGTATTGTATAAATGATTTGAAAATTAGTTGAAGCAGGGGGTTCAGAGGTTAGAGTAGGAGAGAAATTTTTTGGGAAAAAATGTAAAATGGACAGGGCCTTTCCTGGAATAATGCAATGGAGAAGATGTTTTAAATTGGTGAAACTTTTTCAAGTCTCTCCATCCTACCCCCTCTCCCTCTCTTAGGTCTCTCTCTCACTCACTCAATCCATCTATCTCTCTCCCATCTCCCTTAAACCCTATACCCTAAACCATCAACCCTATAGGTCCTCAACCCTATACCTTCAATTCTCAACCATCTAACCAATACATTGGATCCTCAACCCTCATCTATATTTGTCCCTCCCTCCTCTTCTCTCCTTATCTCTATCTCACTTCTCCCTCCATCTCTACCTCCATACATCCCACCTTATCTTCCCTAATCCCTCAACCCTATACCCTCAACCCTTAAAATCTTAAACACTCAACCCTATACCCTAAACCCTAAACCCTCAACCCTCAACCCTTAAATCCTAAACCCTTCCACTCCATCCCTATCTCACTCCCTCTATCTATCTTTGTATACCTCTCCATCTCTCTCAAGTATCTCCCTCCCACCAGCTCTCCCTCGCTCTCTCAATTCCCTCTCTCTCTCATGCCCTCTATCTCTCTCCCAATCTCTCTCCCTCTCTCTCTTAAGTCTCTCCCTCCCTCCTTGTCTCTCAAGTCTCTCCCTTCTATCCCCTCTCCCTCTTTCAAGACTCTCTTTGTCTCTCTCTCTCCCCATACCCTAAACCCTCAACCCTCAACCCTTAAATCCTAAACCCTTCCACTCCCTCCCTATCTCACTCCCTCTATCTGTCTTTGTCTACCTCTCCATCTCTCTCAAGCATCTCCCTCCCACCAGCTCTCCCTCGCTCTCTCAAGTCCCTCTCTCTCTCTCATGCCCTCTATCTCTCTCCCAATCTCTCTCCCTCTCTCTCTCTCAAGTCTCTCACTCACTCCATCTATCTCTCTCCCACATCCTCTCTCTCTCTCACTCCCTCTATCTTTCTCCCTCTCTCTCCCTCTCTCAGATATCTCCCTCCCACTCTCTCTCTCTCCCTATATCTCATGTATCTCCCCCCCACCCCCTCCATCTCTCTCAAATCCCTTTATCTTGAGTACTCCCTCTCCCTCCCACACCCTCTCTATCTCTCAAGTATCTCTCTCTCACTCCTTGTATCTCTCCCATCCCTCTATCTCTCACTCCCTCTCTCTCCTACTCTCTTAGGTATCTCCTTCCCACCCCCTCTCCCTCCATCTATCTCACTCTCTCTCTTTGTCTCTATGGATTAGGGTTTAAGGTTAAGGGTTGAGGTTTGAGGGATTAAGAGGGTATAGGGGTCAAGGGATTAGGGTTGAAGGGTTGAGGGTTGAGGGATTAAGAGGGTATGGGGGTTAAGGGATTAGGGTTTAAGGGTTGAGGGTTGAGGTTTGAGGGATTAAGAGGGTATGGGGGTTGAGGGATTAGGGTTTAAGGGTTGAGGGTTAAGGGATTAAGAGGGTATAGGGGTTGAGGGATTAGGGTTGAAGGGTCGAGGGATTAAGAGGGTCTCTCTCTCACTCACTCAACCCATCTATCTTTGTCCCTCCCTCCTCTTCTCTCCTTATCTCTATCTCACTTCTCCCTCCATCTCTCCCTCCATACATCCCACCTTCTCTTCCCTAGTCCCTCAACCCTATACCCTCAACCCTTAAACCCTAAAACCTTAAACCCTCTACCCTCTCTCTCAAGTCTCTCCCTCCTACCCCATCTCCCTCTCTCAAGTCTCTCTTTCTCAGTCACTCCCTCTATCTCTCCCCCCTCTACCCTTAACCCTTAACCCCTCTACCCTCTCTCTTTCTCAACCATCTCCCTCCTACACCCTCTCCCTCTCTCAAGTCTCTCTCTCACTCACTCATTCCTATGTCTCTTCCATCTACCCTTAGCCCTATACCCTTAAACCATATAAGCTCTACCCTCTATCTCTCTCCCACTCCCTCCATCCCTCTCTCTCTCAAGACTCTCCCTCCTACCCCCTCTCCCTCTCTCAGGTCACTCTCTCACTCACTCCATCTCTATCTCTCCCCTCTACCCTTAACCCTAAACCCTAAACCCTTAAACCTTCTACCCTCCCTCCCTCTATCTCTCTCCCACTCCCTCCATCTCTCTCTCTCTCTCAACCCTCTGCCTCTCTCAAGTATCTCTCTCTTAGTCACTTCCTCTGTCTCTCCCCTCTACCCTCTACCTGAAAGAGAGAGAGGGGTTAAGAGGGAGATACTTGAGAGAGAGAGGGAGGGAGTGGGAGAGAGATAGAGGGAGGCATGGTTAAGGGTAGAGGGTAGAGGGTAAAAGGGTTTAATGGTTTAGGTTTTAAGGGTCAACCTATAAAGGATTAAGGGTTAAGGGGAGAGGGGAGAAAGATAAAGGGAGTGAGTGAGTGAGAGAGAGATACCTAAGAGAGGGAGATGCAGTAGGAGAGAGAGACTTGGGAGAGAGAAAGAGGGTGGGATGGTTAAGGGTAGAGGGTAGAGGGTTCAATGTTTAAGGGTCAAGGGTTTAGGGTTTAGGCTTAAGGGTAGAGGGGATAGAGATAGAGGGAAAGACTGAGAGAGAGATAGAGAACCCTCTACCCTCCCCTCTACTCTTAACCCTCTCCAACTCTCTCCCCTCTACCCTTAACCCTTAAAACCCTCTACCCTCTACCCTCTACCCTTAACCCTCTACCCTCTACCCTCTATCTCTCTCCCACTCCCTCTCTCTCTTTCTCTCTCTCTATCTAACATCTCTCCCTCCTACCCACTCTCCCTATCTCAAGTCTCTCTCTCTCTCTCACTCACTCCTATATCTCTCTGCTCTACCCTTAGCCCTCTACCCTTAACCCTTAAACCCTTAAAATTTCTACCCTCTCTCTCTCAAGACTCTCCCTCCTATCTGATTCTTCTTACTGATCCAAATGACATTCCCAGATTACTGTAATTGATTGAAGGGAGTTTTAATTCTTCTTTAAAGAATCCAATGAACCAAATCACACAGAAACAACAAATGTGTACTGATAAATAGAATATATACTTGATACTTCAATTTAAACAATCAAGAAACATCAAATTGGAGACAATCAGATAATCACAAGAATTCAACAAACAATTGATGCTAGGATGAAATCACCAAATTAACAGTTTTTCATTATCTTCCTTGAAATTCATACATGCAACATAGCCTCCTCGAATGTCATCATTCTGAAAATATAGTACTTACAGTAGTCTATCCTATCCTTTTTTTTTCTTTTTTTTTTACAATAGATTTTCAAATCATTTATACATTATAATCGAAGAGTCATGCCCCTTCATTTTCTGGTTATGACCGTTTGTATTTGATGGAAAAAATATTTGATTATATTGCCTTTATCGACAAATCAAATATTTAGACTATAGTTCAACTTTTAATTTTTTAGTTTATTACTTATACCGCCCTTAACATTTCTTTTCCCGAGGCTTCCCTTGTGTCTACCGCTCTACTGTGGGCTTTGACTTTTCTACCCACGGTATGGCGGTACCCAGCCCCATGTTGACCATCACAGTCTCCATCGTTGCTTACCGCGCTACCCTGGTCTTTGCATTTGCTATTGGTGGTATCGCAGTAACCGTTAGCTGCTTCTCCCAATAGTTTACCACAAGCACCACGATCTTCATTTTCATGGTTATGATACTGCGGTGTGACCACTAGCCATTTCCTCCTATTTACCATGGTCACCATGGTCACCGCGGTCTTTAAGATAACCCTCTACGGTACTGTGGTAAGATGTCCTTACTATCGCATCATTGAAGACTTACCATCCATCGTGCTACCGCGGTCTATGGTTTGACCACCAGTGGTAATGTGGTGGGACCTTGACTGCCTTCTTTAACCGCTCGCCACTACCTTCATTGGTTGCTAACGGTTTACCATGCTACCACGGTCAATGAATTGATCGCACGCGGTAGCGCGGTAAACACTTCATGCCTATTTCAAATTGCTACCGCTATACCACAAGCCCCTTAGTGGGAGGCCGTGGTAAAGTGGTAAAGACGTATAGAGTGAAAATGAAAGGGGAGGTAAGCGTTACAAGTTATTTTTTAGACCTTTTGAATGGCGGTAAAGCTATATTTTTTATGAGAAGGTAATGAAATATAAGAAACTAAATGGGGGCAAAGTGTAGAAGGCGGTTAATGACTTTTATGGGAAAGATAATGAAAATGTAAGGCATGAATAAATAAAATATCTTAAGGTTTTGATGGATTTTCATGGAAAATAATAGGAAAATCCTAGGAATTCTTATGGAAAATTTCAGTTCTAACACCCTTAACCCTTAACCCTAAACCCTTAACCCTTAAACCCTAAACCCTCTACCTTATACCCTTAACCCTCCCTCCCTCTATCTCTCTCTCTAGTTCAAAAAATTCATTAAAAAACCCAAGTAAACTCTAAACCCTAATCCCTCAACCCTCAATCCTTAAACCCTCTACCTTCTACCCTCAATCCTCAACCCTCAACCCTTAAACCCTCTACCCTCTACCCTCTACCCTATAAATTAAACCATCAACCCTCAATTATCAACCCTTGACCCTTAATACCTCAACCCTAGGTAGGTAGGGGAACATAGGTGAGATACAGAGTGATGAAGGGAGAGGTAGGTAAAAAAAGGGATAGGGGAGATAAATATAGGTAGATAGGGTAGGAGATGTAGAGAGAACTAGATAGGGAATCTTAGGTCTCTCACTCACTCAAACCTATACCCTCTATCTCTCTCCCAATCCCTTCCTCCTACCCCCTCTCCCTCTCTTAGGTCTCTCTCACTCACTCACTCACTCACTCACTCACTCACTCACTCCCTCTATCTCTCTCCCCTCTCCCCTAAACCCTTAAACCCTCTACCCTCTACCCTTAACCGTCTAACCTCTATCTCTCTCCTACTGCATCCCTCTCTCTCTCAAGACTCTCCATCCATCTCTCCCTCCCTCCATCCCACATTCTCTTCCCTAATCCCTCAACCCTTAAAACCTTGAACACTCAACCCTATACCCTAAACCTTCAACCCTCAACCCTTAAATCCTAAACCTCTAAACCCTCTACCCTCTACCCTCTACCCAATACCCTCAACCCTAATCCCTCAACCCTTTAAACCCTTAAGCCCAATTAAAATCTCTACCCTAATCCCTAAACCCTTAACCCTTCAACCCCCATCTCTCAATCCTCTACCTTCAATCCTAAACCCTTTACCCTAAAACCTCAACCCCTATACCTTGTACCCTATATGTTGGACCTTGAACCCTAATCCATCAACCCTATACCCTCAACCATCTACCCTCATCCTTAAAATATTGACCCTCAACACTTAAACCCTAAACCATTAAACCCTTAACCCTTAATCCTCAACCCTAAACCCTTAATCCTCAACCATTAAACCCTAAACCCTGAACCCTTATACCCTCAATGCTAATCCTTCAACCATATACCCTTAAACCTATACCCTAAACCCTCTACCCTATACCCTAAACCCTTAAACCTTCTACCCTCTATCCTCTACCCTCTACCCTCTACCCTCTACCCTAAACCCTTAAACCTTCTACCCTCTATCCTCTACCCTCTACCCTCTACCCTCTACCCTATACCCTCAACCCAATACCCTAAACCATCAATCCTATACCATAAATTCTCAACCCTCTATACTATACATTAGATCTTCAAACCTCATATATCTCTATCCCTTTCTCCTATTCTCTAATCTCTATCTCACTTCTCCCTCCATCTCTCCCTCCATCCTTCCCTCCCTCTCTACCATAATCCCTCAACCCTTAAACCCTTAAACACTCAACCCTCACCCCGATACCCTCTACCCTAAACCCAATACCCTCTTCCATCTACCCTTAGCCCTCAACCCTTAAACCCTTAAACCCAAGTAAACTCTATACCTTAATCCCTCAATCCTCAACCCTTAATCCCTTGAACCTTAAACCCTCAACCCTAAACCCTTAGCCCTTAAACCCTTAAACACTCTATCTCTCTCCCATCCCTCTCCCACTCCCTCTCTCTCACTCTCTCCCACTCTGTCTTTCTCCCTCTCTCTATCCCTCTCTCAAATATCTCCCTCCAACTCTCTCTCCCTCTATCTCATGTATCTCCCCCCACCCCCTCCATCTCTCTCGAATCCCTCTATCTTGAGTACTCCCTCTCCCTCCCACCCCCTCTCTATCTCTCAAGTCTCTCTCTCTCTCACTCCTTGTATCTCTCCCATTCCCTTATCTCTCACTCCCTCCTCTCTCCTACTCTCTTAGGCATCTCTTTCCCACCCCCTCTCTCCCACTTTGTCTCCCTCTCCTTCTCTCTTGGGTGTCTCCCTCCCACTCCCTCTCCCTCCCTCTCTCTCACTCTCTCTAGATCTGTCTCTATGGATTAGGATTTAAGGGTTGAGGGATTAAGCCTCACTTACCTCCCACCCTACTTTCTTAGGTCTCTCCTTCCCACCCACTCTCTCCCATCACTACCACTACCACTACTATCTTGAAATTTATACGTAGGGTCATCGAGAGATGATAAAGTAGCGAAGGGGCACATCACCATTGTAGGACCTTCAATCAACCTCCTTATCTAGCATGCATGAAGGTGATAGTAGGTCTTGTCAGCTGTATGACTAACATGATTTAGTTATTTCTCTTTTAATGATTTTCATGTGAGTCTATATCTAAGATTAATAGGCTTTTGCAGGTTTTTTGTGGACCAAATTCCTATGATACTACACAACCACAGAGAGGCTACTACCCATGTGTTTCGTAGGGAGCAAGTGATGTACATGTTTTGAACCATTTTGGAATGCGAATAGTTGGGCCAGCTGAGGTGGAATGGAAAAAAGAAACTGGGCAGCAACTCCTTTTATCCTTTTCTCAAGTACAATATATTTCATGATTTGTGTTGGAAATGGGAGGATTATTTCCCTGCATGTATTGCTACAAGTATTGACAAATGGTAGGATTTTCAAGATGTTCTTCCATCACTATTGTAATATTTGTCATTGACTTACTGTATTTTTTGAAGACTCCACATTCATAAGGACCTATTGCTGCAAACACAACCATAGCTCTTGGAGTCTTTATACACTGACTGACATAGACTTGACAGTCATAGGAAATTGACTATGGTGAGTAAATTTGATTTTCAAACACTTTATAATCATACACTCACTATACTTAACAACTGATCACTACTCATTTCTAATCTGTCCTTTTCATTTTCACATTGCCATGTACAGTGACCCTTCACAGTTCCCTTGTGTTCATACATTCATGATGCTTGTCTTAATGAATAACCTTCCTTTAAATCTATTTTCCTTTGATGAAGTGACAAGGTAGGGGCAGCGTATGCCTCAAAGAAATCGATGCAACCTAGGTCATCTCTAACATACCTTAGGGTATTACATTCAACAAAACAACTACTATGGTTCAAGCGACTCGATCCCTTAAGGGTGCAAAGTGAAAAAGGGCAACAATATTTGATAGGGTATTACTCATAAATAATGCTGATTACGAAATATTTGTTTGAACCTATGAGTTCACATTAGGCCCCTCTACAATAACCTTTCTCGGTTTTCACTATCTCGGAGGCTTTTTCCTATAGTGGCAAATTTTCACTCAAGGAAAAAGTTGTCAAATGCAAGTAGTTGAAAGTTGCAAAGTGGTGTAACTTTCGTTTTGCAACTTGTGTGACCAAAAAAACTATTCCAACACATCTGGGTGGGTACGTTTACGCTAGGAATGGTTCTCTTTCACACCTAAACACGCGGAATCGCTTCGAGCTATGTTCAACCGGATCGATCCCTTAAGGGGCCAAAGTGCAAAATTGCTATGAAATTCAGCAAGCTATTACTTAGACACCATGATGCTTAGAAAATTCTCATCTAAACCTACAAGTTCATGTTGGGCCCCTCTACAATAACCTTTCTCGGTTTTCGCTATCTAAGAGGATTTTTCCTATGGTGGCGAATTTTCACTCGAGGAAAAAGTTGTCAAATGCAAGTAGTTGAAAGTTGCAAAGTGGTGCAACTTTCGTTTTGCAACTTGTGTGACCAAAAAAACTATTCCAACACATCTGGGTGGGTATGTTTACGCTAGGAATGGTCCTCTTTCACACCTAAACACGCAGAATCGCTTCGAGCTATGTTCAACCGGATCGATCCCTTAAGGGGCCAAAGTGCAAAATGGCTATGAAATTCAGCAAGCTATTACTCAGACACCATGATGCTTAGAAACTTCTCATCTAAACCTACAAGTTCATGTTGGGCCCCTCTACAATAACCTTTCTCGGTTTTCGCTATCTAGGAGGATTTTTCCTATGGTGGCGAATTTTCACTCGAGGAAAAAGTTGTCAAATGCAAGTAGTTGAAAGTTGCAAAGTGGTGCAACTTTCATTATGCAGTTTGTGTGACCAAACAAACTATTCCAACACATCTGGGTGGGTACGTTTACACTAGGAATGGTCCTCTTTCACACCTAAATATGCGGAATCGCTCCGAGCTATGTTTAATCGAATCGATCCCTTAAGGGGCCAAAGTGCAAAATGGCTGTAAAATTCAGCATGCTATTACTCAGACACAATGATGCTTAGAAAATTTTTGTCTAAACCTAGAAGTTCATGTTGGGTCCCTCTACAATAACCTTTCTCGGTTTTTGCTATCTCGGAGGCTTTTTCCTATGGTGGTGAATTTTCACTCAAAGAAAAAGTTGTCAAATGCAAGTAGTTGAAAGTTGCAAAGTGGTGCAACTTTCGTTCTGCAGCTCATGTGACCAAAAAAAATATTCCAACACATCCAGGTGGGTACTTTTATGCTAGGAATGGTCCTCTTTCACACCTAAACATGCAGAATCGCTTCGAGCTATGTTCAACCGGATCGATCCCTTAAGGGTCCAAAGTGCAAAATGGCTGCGAAATTCAGCATGCTATTACTCGGACACCGTGACACTTAGAAACTTCTCATCTAATCCTACAAGATCACATTGGGCCCATCTACAATAACCTCTCTCGGTTTTTGCTATCTCGAAGGCATTTTCCTGTGCTGGCGAATTTTCACTCGGGGAAAAAGTTGTCAAATGCAAGTAGTTGAAAGTTGCAAAGTGGTGCAACTTTCGTTTTGCAGCTTGTGTGACCAAACAGACTATTCCAACATATCTCGGTGGGTACGTTTACACTAGGAATGGTCCTCTTTTGCACCTAAACACGCGGAATTGCTCTGAGCTATGTTCAACCGGATCGATCCCTTAAGGGTCCACAGTGCAAAATGGCTAAGAAACTTCAACATGCTATTACTTGGACATCGTGATACTTAGAAACTTATTGTTTGATCCTATGGGATCATGTTGGGCCCCTCTACAATAACCTTTCTTGATTTTTGCTATGTTAGAGGCTTTTTCCTATGGTGGCAAATTTTCACTCGAGGAAAAAGTTGTCAAATGCAAGTAGTTGAGGCATATTATCAAACAATTCACTGTCTTGTCTATGGCTTGTCATGGCATTCCATCACCATGAGACCACTTTTATTTGAGGAATTTTTTGAAAATTTTCAATGGCTTGTCTATGCTATTGCTTACTATTATGCTTTCCTAGATTTTTTCCAAGCATCCATAGCTTGTTCGAAAGCATCTATTTTAGGCTTTTAGCCATAGCAAGAAGGCAATGAACTATTTGATAAAATGCTTTGGTAGACATATATGAAAAATGTTGTAGCATAGACAAGGGAATGAAATATTTAAAAAAATGCCTCAAAGAAATGTGGTCTCATGGAATGCCATGACAAGCTAAAGTAATTGGCAGCTGCTCCTAGTTATTAGTTATGTAATGTGAAGTAATTGCATAACTGCTTAGGTTGACTTTGTCAAAATCTATATTGTAATTGAAATTTTGTCATCTATTAGCATCTAGTTATTCATTATGCAATGTGAAGTGATGCTTTGAGTTTGAAAGATGTGCAATGCATGAATAAAAACTACAAAAATCTATTTTCTACATTTCATTAGTTAAACTCTTTATTTTATTTTCTCTCTATATCTCTATGCTATGGAAATGCCTTTCGATTTCAAAGAAGATAGTTTTTATCTCTTTTTATACAATTTTTTATGTTTTTTAATCTCTTGTTATAAAAAGGAGCAGATATACAATGTTAAAGAAGAGCAAAAGCACAACTAAATTTATCATTTCAAAGCAACTTTTTTGATGCATTTTTTCAAACAGTTCACTGCCTTCTCTATGTTATTGCTTACTATTATGCTTTTGATATATTTTTCGAAGCATCCATAGCTTGTTCAAAATCACTTGTTTTAGGCTTTTAGCCATAGCAACAAGGTAGTGAATTGTTTGAGAAGATGCTTTGGTAGACATGTATGAAAAATGTGGTAACATAGACAAGGCATGGAACTATTTGAAAAAATATCTCAAAGAAATTTGGTCTCATAGAATGCCATGATAAGAAAATGCAATTGGCAGCTGATCCTAGTTATTAGTTATGCAATGTGAAGAAATTGCATAACTGCTTAGGTTGACTTTGTTCAAACTATATTGTAATTAAATTTTTGGCATCTATCAGCATCTACTTATTACTTATGCAAAGTGAAGTAATGCTTTGACTTTGAAAGATGTGCAATGCAATGTAATCAATGACATGAATATAAACTACAAAAGTCCATTTTTTACAATTCATTAGTTATAATATTTATTGTATTTGCTCTCTATATTTCTATATGCTATGTCAATACCTTGAAATTGTATTTAAAAGGCTTAATAGGTCAGTTAGGTGGTATTTGCAAAATCAAGTTGTGAATGAATGGTAATTAAGAGCAAAATTGGCAAATTGCCATCTTAGAAGTCTAACAAAGGGTGGTTATGGTGGTTGATCAGCTCAAGGGGTAGTTGGAAGGTGGTATCAAGATATATTTCTGTAATACCCTGAGTTGAGGGTTGATTTTGTTCAGTTTCTAATAAGAAAATATACCTAAAAATGTTGATCACTGGTTTTCTTTGTTTTCCTAAATTTTCTTTGCCTTGCACAGGCCCATACAAGTCTATCATGACTTGAGGCTTTGGATAATTGATTGCATATGTTTTTACTCTCTTTGCATTTTTTCTGAAGGTTTAAATCCACCGTTGGTGTGTGTGGGATCAGCAAACTTGGTTACTGCTTTGTTTTCTATGTTAGGGATTTTGAGGGCAACACCATGACACATTAGCCAATCCACCTACTATTCTGACCCTATTGCTTAGTGGATTGGCCTGCACCATGATTAGTTTGGTGTATGAATACTTTGGTAGTTGAGAGAATGAATAAACTCAATGGGGTGTGAAGTTCTAATGCTGTTCAGGGGTGTTTCCACCATGAAAGTAAGGAACTCAAGTACTGAATCTCAGAAATACTAAAAGGAATGGGATTGTGAGTGTCCTTTAAGTTAGGGAAGAGGTATTGTGAGGTGTTTACACCTTTGGAAGGATTGGGGGAGGTCTGGAGTTATGAGTTTCTTTAAAACCCTTCTTTTTGTGAAGGTTTAGGACGGTTTGTGAGTAGAGGAATAGAACAATTTCTTGGGGCTCTTAAAATGGGAGAATCCTAAGTTTGGTGAGCATCCCTAAGACTATTTCAAGTTTCCTTGGTTTGGAGGTGAGTTTGTGAGGGGGTTCCTTTCTAAATTAGGCCTAATTGTGAAGCCTAAAGCGAGGGAGGTGTATTGAAAGATCATGTTGGTCCAAAACAGTTACTATTGGTTTTGGCATATGTTGTGTAACCCTCAAAAGGGTATCTTAATCCACCTTTAAATGGTCAGTTTTTTGGAAAGGTTGGGAAAAATTAGGCTTGGACCGGGTTTTAAGTTTGGTGCAGGAGCACCTACACCACATCATCAATTTTTTTTATTTGAATACATCAATAGGGAAATGTTAGTGTCTTTAGGTTTATTTTGTCTAATAAGCTTTGAGAAATCAAACATAATGCAAATAAAGTGTGTTTTGTGTCTTAGAAGTCAATTAGAAATCATATTTGTAAAATGCTGACAAAGCAACTTTAACACAAACAAATGTAATTAAGGGACCAACTAATCCCAAGGTTGGTTATGGGAATTGGGGAGAATATGGTTGTTGAAAAATTATTTAAAAAGCCTTACCAAGGCTCGAATGAGAGAGTGGAAGAAGTTTTGTAATAATTTTACACAATAAACACCACAATTTTGAGCAATTTTCTAGAAACATATTATTTTCTTGATATTTTTGAGTGTTGTACGGGCACATACAGGTTCTTCATGGTCTAAGAATTTTAGAGGATGTTTCTATATGTTTTATAATTCATTTATTTTTTATTTGGTTTCTTAACTCTTTGTTTGTAGAGAACCAACACAAACAGTGATTGTCCCAATGTTGCTGAATCAAGGGTTTGAGGGGAAATTTGTGATGTAACAATCAATCCACCTATTGTTTGCTAATATATCTTAGTGGTTTGATTGAAAAAATGTTATAATAATTGTTTCAAATCATTTTGGAATAAGGATTCATAATTATGTGGTGTTTTTGTGAATGTTATAAGACTGAACAAGGGTTTTCCAACATGGAAGTGAGGAACCAAAGAGAGGTTTTAAGAATTAATGCCTATAAGGGTTATGTGAGGGTCTGATGAGTCTGTTCAAAAGTATTTTGAGGTGTTTGTGGCTTTGGAAGTGTTGAGAGAGGTATGGAGTTGTATGTTTCCTTAAAACCCTTGATTTTGTGAAGGTTTTGGAGGGTTTCTTGGGTTTTGTGAGTTAGAGGCTCTGTAGACACAAACTAATGACAAAATTTGAGGTTTGGCACCATGACCTAAGACCGTCCAAGGCATTTGGATAGATACCTAAATTTGGAAGGGTGGTCCCTTTGGGAAAAAAGGGCTAATTGTGAAGCCAAAATTGAAGTAGGTGTGTTGAAAGTCTATGTCGGTCCAAAAGAGAGACCACTGATTCTTTGGTATGTTGTGTAGCCCTGAAAAGGGTATCTCAATCCATCTTGTAATTGTCTAGTGTTTTGGAAAGGTTGGGAGAAATTTGGCTAAAACTGAGTTTTGAGTACTACAAGAATAACCAGTCACAAATGTGAGTTTTGGAAACCTTGATGAATCTGACTTAGGGATTTTTTTCAATTGATTCAATTGTCATTGTATGAATGTTGATGGTCTTTGTAGGGCCTTGGTGGAGTCTTGTTGTTCATTTGCAAGTTTGAGGAGTTGAGACCCTTGAGGGTGGTTTGATGCCTATTAGGCTGAATCATTATGAAGAAGAGTTCTTGATTAAGAATTGACATTTCCATTGTTGTGAGTCTTCTCCACCTTGGCTCTGCATTAGAGTGCTACAAGGGTGGATTGTTGGGTAAGGTGTTGAATGAAGAGTTTAGTTTTATGGGGCTTTGAGGTTGTGTAGATTGCTCAAAATAGGCTATATTAATCTTGTTAGGAGCCCCTTGAAGGCAGGTTGTCAGACTGATTGGGTTTGAGCCTCCTTGCCTCTGCATCGATGAGGTACAAGTAATTGAAGCATTCCAAAGGATACAAACCACCATGAATGGAGCTTACTTATACAATACGCTTTAGATGGGGCTTATTGAGAATTCCACGGTAATTAATTAAGCATTAGATGTAAACAAAATCCATGCCTACAACATTCAAGCATACAAATTACATGATACACATAATAACATCATTCAAGAATGGCAGTAGAAAAATAAGAGTTTCTTTAATAAAAAATCCGAAAGGCTATACAATGATATATTGATAAAAGTATATAAATATATCCAAAAAAACCATATAGGCTTAGTACAAAGGAGCCATTTCGATAAAATATCACGTATATATATATATATATATATATATATATATATATATATATCAATAGTACAAAACATATGTTCCAAAATGCCACATAGGCATACAACAAACAACACTAATACATAGTCATTTCCCTCGAGGGGAAGGAAATAGATCCCTTGTTGCCTTCGAAATTCGGCTGGATGGAGTGACTGTTGCTTGTCTTGTCTTTCGAACATGCCCGCTACTCCTCCTCTCTTCACTTTGGACCTTCAACTGATACAATTAAAATTAAAGATGTTAAAACATAGAAATTGAATTGTGGAATGGCATATAACAAAATATACAATCACTTACCGCATACACATAGTCATCATGCACATTTACAACATCACCACGTCCACGATTTGGAGTGACAACCACCTATAGAAACCATGAAGATATAAATTAAACTACATTAAATTATCATGAAAATTTTCTATAATAGACCATAAAAGAGAAAATATAATGTCAAATCGACTAATCTATTCCATACCTCTCTCAATGGATCAGAACTAGCTATTGTAGCAGAAACTCCATGGTCCATCATGCCACCAACATCATCAGGGCTATCTCTTATCAACAGCTGCAAATGAAACAATATCTCAAGTATCATGTTGATATAGGAGAACATGTGACACGATCAAGGAATACTTGAATGCAATGTTTTTGTTTCTCATAATTTTTTTAGATTTGTATATACACATTATAATGAAAACTAGCTAGCATAGATTTACAACCCTATTAATGAATAAAGGCTACTTGAGTGTACGTTGTTTGAGGATATGAATCATGAGGTGTGGAGGAAGAAGGTGCACCAGGAAACTGTTTGAAATTTGAAGCATGTTATGAGACAAACATTCAAATATAACATTCAACTATTCAAATGCAATAATAATATCTTTAATACTAGTTGCATACCTGTTGACTCATCGTCAAGAATGTATAAGGGTATGTAGGAATAGAGCATCCCTCATGAATAGTGTGACCCTGAAATTTCATCATATCAAAATTCTACTAATTTAGTTATTCTTAAATTTAAAAATATATTTTAATAAACAACATTAAAATAACTCGCTAAATTTTACCTGAGTGTCAATGCCGAATGTATCATTCAGAATATCATCTGTGAAAGCCATCGCCTCTGCAATTGACATAGGTTGTGTAGCTGCATCACGAGCACCCTGATAATCGTACGTGAAAATAACACCACAAGTGCCACAATGGTGGGGTGGAGCTCAAGGCCTACGCATCTCCTCCACACCAGGCTCTACTAGAGGACTTGCACATTGTAAAATGGTCTAGGTGAGTGAGCCAATCAACTTCATCGTGTCCACCTCTACACTGTCTTTAACAATGGAAGGAACAACGACATGCTCCACCATGGGTCTGCCCAAGGCTCTCGGTGCCAACTGTGGATTACATCGTGCAGCAAGTCTATCGTGTGTGGAGCCCCCACCTCTACACTAAAAGTCTAAGATGTCAAAATAGTTTGGAATTTTATCGAGGACAAACTTGCAATAGAGTTTCCTCAAAAAGTATTGCAGCACCTCATGGTTATTGCATGGAGGTTGGTCAAATACCATCCACCACCACTCCCAAAATTTGTTTCTAATTAAATCATGGTGGCACCAATGGATGGGGAACCTCCTGCATGCATGAGACAAAGGTTCATTGGCTTTTGGGTCTTTAAATAGGGCACACAACTCAGCTTTGCTAATTTTTAGTTTTTTGACATCTACATATGACAAACCATTAGCATAAAATTGCCTCATCTCATCTCTCTTAATTGACCAAAAATTCATTTGCTCGCTCATTTCTCCTACATGAGTTAAAATTGACTTCAATGATTCAGCAATCCCTCTCCTATAAGGGTGGGTTTTGGCATGCTCGGTTAATCTTGCAATTAATTGTTGAATGTCTCTTTTATTGTTTTCAATTTGATTTTGAATATTTTATTGTGTTCCTTGAGGATGCCTCTGAATTGATGGAGGGGTTTTGGGTTGTTCTCGTATAGGAGGCTCTTGATGAGGGGGTGATTGTGAATTCTCAATCTTTTGAGTTGGAGATTCATTCCTTGAGAATTAGAACAAAGTTTTATTATAAAAATCTATTTAAAGTTGCATTCCAAATCAAATTTGAAATCAATAGAATAAAAATACACACCTCTTTGCAATCTTCGACCTCTTCGACATGTTGGTGGAATTCTCATGGAAAATGGAAAGCTAAGGATGCAAATAATGGAGGAATTTTGGCAAGCGCGAGCTACAAACCAGAAATATTCCTTCTCAAGCCATGGGTTGAAGACAAAATGAGGGTTCCAAACCCGACTTTTGCATTTTATGTCTAGAAATACATTTGGCATGTGCCAAATGTAATTTTAGACATTTGGCATGCACCAAATGTTTTTTTGACATTTGGTGTGCGCCAAAGGCCTTATTTCGGTTTTTTTTTATCGTTTTTTCAATTTGGCACCTAAATTGTGTCACATATTGGTGCACTTACCCATATATATATCATTTTATTACATTTCCATTCATAGTTCAATATTACAATTGTGGAGCATATTTCCATAGATACAACACATAAAGGAGACAATAATACATTATAAATTGCTATCCTTATATCAATCAAAAGAGTACATCAAATTCAAGAGTAATACATTAATGAAGGATAAGGTACAAAACATGGAATAGTCTTCCATCTGATGAAGCTCTGAAATCTCTGCATCTATTCCCGCATCATAAAAACAACCTGAGAACCCAATGGGTGTGTAGCACGTTCCAACTGACCTTGTGGACCCGAAGGCCCACCCCGATGCTAAGATTTGACAAGAAATGACCCACATCCAAACAAGTTTAAACAGACAAGGCTAACACAACCCAACTCATAACCACATTAAATGGAAGAAACAACACTCCCGGAGGCAACCAAGGCAAAGCAAGATAAATGGGTACTATAGGAGAGTTTCATCACATGACCTTACATAGATTATCCATATAACCTATCACAAGGTGTCGCCTCCATCTATGGTTATCCTAACTTCCTATCTCAAGGCACCGCTCCATAGGGTAACTCATATAGAACCACTTACCTTTGAAGAGGACAAGGTGGTGGTCTTACCAACCAGGTCTTCTCATCCCATCCTTATCCTTGGAGAGCACTAACGACATGGGTGAGGCACATAATTAGTCTTGCTTAGTGTTTGACAACCCCAAACCACTAGTTCTTTAATTAGATTATCACTTATTTAGGAAACTCTTCTATGGGTTATCCTAACAACCCCTTTGTGCATCGGCCCCCATGAAGAGCCACTCTCCCTAGTTTTCGCCCACAAAAGGATATAAAAATCATGGCAAATCCTAACCTGGGAATTGGATATTCCAGCAGGTGATTAATATCTTCTCATGGTCATTCATTTACTTGTCAAACCAGGGAACGTATACTTGAAATGGAGCGGCATTGTATGTGCACTAAGAACCAATTTTAGCCACAACCTACTTGAAACAAATGCTTTGAAAGGAATTCTAATTCTGATGTAGGAACATGAGACAAAGTCTTGCTAACTTAAGCATTAATTAACTAAAGCAGGAATCGTAATAACCATTACTGGGAAACAAACCATGAGCTGGCCTTATGCTGCAGGAACAGACACAGGGATGGATTCCTTATGCTATAGGAACAGTATGAGACTGAGTTTGCATTAAAACTTAACTGGAATGAAATTCTAACAGATAAACAATAGGAAGTAAATAGGTAACTACAGATACTTACTAAGTGGGCCCCCTTAGTAAGCATCAAACAATTAAACAAGAGTTGAACTCAAAACTTCATTAGCTTTTTATTCATGAACTCTAAATCACATACATGGTTGTTTTGTGTGTAAGAAATATTTAACACAAAGCTTTTTTTTTCATTATAATAGTAACCTCAATACACTCCATTCTAACTCTATTCTCTAGTCTAGTCTCTTCCTAATCATCCTTGTTCACTCAAGCAGGAGGAACATTTATTTAAAGAGAAACAACTAACTAACTAACTAACAAAGAAAGATGCAGATATAAATGCCTCTTGAGGCTAAGGAACAGATTTCATAAATGTAATTTTATCCGCTCAATAGATTCAAAGGTAATCTAGAACTCCACTTTTCCTAGATTGATGATTCATTTGGTTTCCTTCCCAATGACCCGTTCAAAGAATCCTTTCTTGAAACGACTTCTTCAACGGTGTGCTGAAAAATGGCTTTTATCCGCAAGACCATGTTTTGTTGTGCATTGACCCATTCATACCGACTTTTAACAACCTGTAGAACACATGGCAATAGATGCAAAAAGAAGGCATGCACTCATAATAGCATGATACCCATTATTAATCACACGCATCAATTCATCTTATCCAAAAACTACATATATCGTATCAGTCAATTGGGAAGTCAAAAATAGGGTAATGAACATAAACATACTAAGATATTTAGGCTGCAAGAATATAGGAATGATTGTCATAGAATACTACCCATTAGTATGAAAATTTTATAACCACAAAGTTTAAAAAATCTATAAAAGAGAACAAGGGTATCTAAAACTATAACATGATATCCAATTTATAAGCATATTCTGGGCTCATCATTTGCCCCCTTCTTTAGCTAATGTTGGTCCTCCTACATTAATCTTCCTGGTTGTTTCCCCGAAATCTGTAGGAGTCACATGGCCCTGTAGTGCAATCTCAAACTTGTAGTAAAAACCCCTGCAATTATGCCACCTTTCGTATCTTCGAGCTTCTGTGTCTTCATTGATATATGTGGCCAGATAAGGATACAGTGGCCACATCAAAGCAGGAGGTCTAAATTTCAGTGGTAACCATAATTCAAATCTCTCCTAAAGACCCAATTGTATATACCTTTCCAATCTCCTGACGGTTGCTCTTAAATTTAAAGGACTATGGGGCTCAGACCTTCTTAGACCAACTGTTAGCTTTTCCCATCGTGTTTTACTTCTGGTAGCTGAAAGTTTCTAGAATGAATATGGTTGGCCTTTAAACTCATCATAAACTTGTTTCCTAAGATCAAATATCCTTATCCTTGCTGCAGGATCATAAAATCCATATGCAACAGAAAACCAGGTCCTTAGAAATGTTTGAGGATTTGAGCTTTCTGATCTAAGGGGAATAGGTTCTTTCTGCTTAGCTTCCTCATAATCCACAAATTGTTTTCCATAATTAATTTCATTTGCTGCCTAGAACATAAGTGATCTCAAATGTATGTCACCTATGAAAAGAATTGGATTCCACTTAGTTTCACAAGGGATTAATAAACCATGTAAATAAAATTCACACATATAATTCCTTAGCCAGTTAGGTGCTTTTTGATAGGCATCATAGAATTCTTTAGCAGTATTAGGAATAGGGTATAGGTTTTTAGAAATCCTCATTAACTGGAACCATAGAACTACTCTTCGAGGCACATTGCATAGACTCTAGGTGGTGGCCTACATTCCATGATTTGCCCTGCCACCTTCATCATTTCATTCATCTTTTCTTTTACCTCCTGGATTTCTTGTTTTTGATTTTCAATCTCCTTCATTAATTTCTTCTTCTCTTCCTCCCATAGACTCTATTGCATTTGAGTTTTAGCCAAATGTCAGAAACTCAAGTTCTGAAGTGTCACAGGCCTCCATGTTTTCTTAAGGTATTCTAAGTATTCGACTAGCAACATTCTCTTATACACAACCAATGCCTGGCATGTTTCAGAAGGCAATGGTATTGCATTGGATGTCTCAGGCTGCTCAAATTGCTCTTGTTCTTGCTACAGGACAAACTCATGTTGCTGGTCAGGAGGAGACTATGTTTCCTCATTAATTATTTTAGTTGCATCGCATTCTCCCTTTATTATCACAATCTTGTTGAACTTCCCCAACTTCCTCTATTTTATTTTGTATATTGTCAGGAATGATGGAGGAGTTGAGTGGGAAATTCTCAAATATACTCTGAGAATTTTCATGAATGAGCTCCTCGGATTCTTTTGAAATTACTATTATTTTAGGTTGGGCAAAAGAGATTGGGGTAGTTTTGTTTCGTTTTCTTTCTAAAGCTCTTTTAGGTAATGTAGCTGATGAAGGAGGTTCTTTAGTAGCTTTTCTCTTTTTAGCTTGCTTGGGGGTTTGAGACTCGGTAGGTGAGGATGATGAAACTGTGGTGACATCAGGTGTTGCTGCAGGAAAAAGTCGGGTAGCTCATTTTCGCTTTGCTATTTGAGGGCTTGCTTTAGGGGTATACTCAGCACTAGATGGTTTCCCTACTTTTGTTTTCCCCTTTTCTTTCCTTGTAGTAGACCTAGTTTTAACTTGGCTAGAGGGTTCAGTTATAGTGGCTGTAGAACTAGGTGTTGTAGGAGAAGCAGGTGATTCCTGCTCAGCTTCTCTGCTCGAAGACTCTACTCTTTTTCTCTTTTTCCTAGGTTGTGCAGGCAGTGTTCTAGGAGGGTGCAATCCTTTCTGGGCAACAAATTCTTGCCAAGAAAGGGGTGATGCGTCCCTCAAGGAATGCTCAATCAATAGTTTAATAAGGGCTTGATGGGAGATGGAATTGTCTTTACTCTTCTAGGTTTCATGGGCACTCTGCTCCAAAAATTTTAGCAAGAAATTTGGGACGTTGATAGCTAACCCGTGCCTTATATGACTCAATAATTTAAAGTGATAGGAATGCAAATAGGAAAAGCATCCTTCATAAGTTAAATACCTGATTATAAAGGAGGCATATTCCGAATATGGATAAGGCAATGACACCCTTTTACATCCTTGCTTTGAAACCTCCAAGGGTCCATCAGTTGGTAATGTGAATTTTGCCCTGGCAGAGATGGCATCCCTTCCTGAAGGAAAGTTTTCTCCAGCTGTAGGAAGCCTGGTTATCTCAGCAATTCGTTCCTTAGTAACTCCTACTGTTAAACCCCATATAGTAGCCTCTCCCTCTAAAAGAGTTCTTAGAAATTCACCAGCAACTTCTTCATCAAAGGAATCGATACTCAAGAAGTAATTCAGCCATTCGCACATACTGAATGCCTGAACTATTTGAGGGTCTTGTGCTAGTTCATGTCGTACTAGCTTACCACCCATCTTCACAGTCGTTTATACTAAAAGACCTGAATCTCAACCTCCTCTGAATATTTGAAAAACACTTTTCTTCACTTTGCTTTTTTCCCTATTTCGGCTTTTTTACCTTTTTACTTTACCAAAATAATATAAAAGACAATTGCATGCAATGATTTTTAGGAACTACTTAATTAAGCAGTTAACTTACTGATCAGGGAAAAGCATGCATTCATTTAAGTATGATAAAAACTATCTTTAATAGACGTGGCAAAGGCGAAAGGAAAGAATTTGAAATAGATTATACCTACCCCTTACTTAAGATATGGCATGTGTCCACACATATGTGAAAGGATAGGTGAGGAACTGGTAGTAATGACTAATAGACATATTGTAATAAATGAATGATGTGACTAATAAGAATAATATGGCGTACCTTGTAATTAGTGCTTGCGGATGTTGGGAAATATCTCAGCATAACTGGAAATGACTACTTGAAAAGGAACCATAAATGAAGGTGGTATGGCAAGTGGATGACATTGATGGGTGATATAGAAAAGAAAAATGGAATGAGTGAATGATGGGGATGGATGGTGATTTAGAAAGTGGCTTTCGTAAAATGAAAACCTTTATTATGGACGTACAACATAGTGTTCAAAGAGATGCTGCAAGAAGAAGACCGAAGCCCTTTGCTGCATGAAGGTCAGTGGCCATAGGGGAAACAAACTGCTTTATAAATTGTTCTTTTGATGCAGGCTTATGGTATAACTGAAGATGGTGTCCATTTACCAATAGTTTGAAGCAAACAAGATCGATTGTTGCCAACTGGACCGAACCATTATCAAATACATTCTCAATTTCATACAAACCAATCCATCTTGTTGTAAGCTTAACTTGATTCTCTTTATACCTAGAGTCATAGAGTAGGGCCCAATCACCAATGGAGAAATGTTTTTTGTGGATATTGAGGTCATGCCATTTTTTCATTTGTTGTTGTATTGCTTCAGTGTGCTGAAGTGCAGCTTTCCTCATCTCATCCAATGCATTTAACTATAGGAGGCATTCTTTTTGTGCTTCTGAAAGATCAATTTGAAGTTGAAGTGCAGTCTGTAAGGTCTTATGCTCAAATTCAATTGGCAACATGGAATTTTTACCATAAAGTAACTCAAAAGGGGTAAACCCTATAGTTCTTTTCTAGGTTGTTCTATAAGCCCAGACTACTTCTGGAAGACGACTCCTCTAATATTTCTTGTGTAACTGGACTATTTTTGTAAGGATTTCTTCCATTTCTCTGTTAGTTACCTCTGCCTGACCATTGGCTTGAGGGTGATAAGGGCTTGATTTTCTATGTCTAATTTTGTAGTCATTCATCAATGTTGTGATCAGGTTTGAAGTAAATTGAGCTCCCTGATCAATAACAAGTTCTCTAGGGACTCCAAATGTGGTAAAAATTTATTCATAAAGGAACTCAGCAACCTTATTGTCTCCTGCATGTGTCATTGCTTTGAATTCCACCCATTTTGTCACATAGTCAGTGCAAACCAAAATGTAAGACTTTCCATTTAATGGAGGATTAATTGGCCCAACAAAATCCATTCCCCACATATCAAAGGAAGTAACCACCACTTGTGGATACAAGGGTATTTCATTAGACTTCATTGGTCCCCCCATTCTCTGACATCTATCACATTTCCTAGTGTAGGCTACAACATCCTTATGTAATGTGGGCCAATAGTACCCTGTATTAAGCACTTTCATTGATGTTCTTTTAGATGCAAAATTCCCACCACATGGCTCGTCATGACAAGCATGCAGAATGTCATATGTCTCATCTTCTCGGACACACCTTCGCATGACTTGGTCAGGCCCTGTATAAAAAAAATAGTTTGCAATCCATGAAAAGTTAAAACTTTTCTCAATCAATAGCTTTCGGTCCTTTGGTGAGAAGTGAGCTGGTATTTTGCTGGCTGCTAAATAATTTGCAATATCTGCATACCATGGTGTTTGAGCAGCAATAGAAAATAGATGTTCATCGAGAAAGGCATCATCAATTACTTTAGATGTGGCAGGTGTAGCTATTTGAAGTCTTGACAAGAAATTAGCCACCACATTTGCCTTGCCTAGCTTGTTGATAACTGTGATATCAAATTCCTGCAACAATAGTAGCCACCTTGCTAATCTACCAGAGATGGCAGGCTTATTCATAAGGTACCTTATTGTTGCATGGTTTGTATGAAGAAATATTTGGTAACTAATGACATAATGCTAAAACTTGTTCAGAGCATACACAACTACTAGCAATTCTTTTTCGTTGACAGTATAGTTTAATTCTGGACCTTGAAGATTTTTGCTGATGAAATAGATGGCATGTTCTATGGAATTTTCTTTCTAACCTAACACTACCCCTATGTCATAATCAAAAGCATTAGTGTGTATATGAAAGGGCAGACTCCACTTTGGTCCTTGAAGAACGGATGCTTTAGTAAGTAAATCTTTAAGCTGCAGGAAAGATTTATCACAGACCTCAGTCCAGTTAAACTCACAATCCTTAGTCAATAAGGCGTACAGGGAACTGGCTATTTTGCTGACACCTTTAATGAATCTTCTATAATATCCAGCATGTCCTAAGAAGCTTCTAACATCCTTTTGTTTCATAGGTGTTTGCAAGGTTAGAATAACCTCTATTTTTGCAAGGTCAACCTGAATCACTACTGGAGATATATGATGGCCTAAAACTATTCCCTCTTGCATCATCATAAAACACTTCTCACTATTCAAAGACAAATTATGCTCTTTACATCTTTTCAAAATTTTCTCCAAATTTGATAATGCCTCTTCATAAGTGGTGAAGTCATCCATGTAAATCTCCATAGAATCATGAGAAATATCAGCAAAAATACTAATTACTACTCTTTGAAATGTGGTGGGAGCATTACACAAGCCAAAAGATAGGATAGAGTAAGCAAAAGTCCCCCATGGACAAGTAAATGTTGTTTTATCCTGATCCCTAGGGGCAATTTTAATTTGATTATACCCACTATATCCATCCAAAAATGAGAAATACTTTTTTCCAGACAATGTGTCTAGTACTTGATCAACAAATGGCAGTAGAAAGTGATCCTTTTTAGTTGCAATATTCAGCTCCCTATAATCTACACAAACTTGCCACTTCCCACCTTTTTTAGGAACAATCACTAATGGAGATACCCATTGACTGTCTGAAATTGGGTAGATGAAACCACATCAAGCAATTTTTGAAGTTCATTTTTAGCTATTTCCCTGAGTGCTAGGTTTATCCTTCGTTGAGGCTGCCTAACAGGAGAACAATCTTCTTTAATGTAGATCCTATGAGTACAGAGCTGAGGATCTATTCCCTTCATATCCCCATATTCCCATGCAAAAGCATTGTGTTGATCATGTAGCATGGCGACCAGGGAAGTTTGTTGATCTTTAAGTAGTTGATTGTTGATATTCAGATAGTGGCCTGGCTACAGCTCAATTTGTGTGGTAGGAGCATTCATGGAAGCTACTAGCAAAGGTGGTGTCTATATTTCTTGTGGGAGAAAATGTTGATAGACTGCAGGGACCTTAAATGGTAGGTTCTCAAAGCTCGGTTACTGTAGGAAGGATTGGTGAGGACTATTATTAGACTGCAAAATTTGGAAAAATTCGACATCCTCACTCTGAAGTTGGGAAAATGGATTAGTTTGCAGCATTGTTAACTGGGTTAATGAGTTGACATCTTCAGTTTCTTCTCCTAAGTCTCGCCAAATTGGTTTAGACAAATCTGGTTGAGGCTAGGCAGGCGAGTATAGAGCCAATTTCTTCATTGACTAACCATCAGAGATTGTCATGTCTCTAGAATGACATCCTCTAAAGGCATCAACTATGGCTAACAATGGTCTACCTAGGATGATATGATATCCCCCCAAAGTTGCCTTAGTGGACAATATGGTAAAATCTGTGGGGTATTCCCATTATTCAAGATTGACAATTATATCCTCCACTAGGCCATCAAGTGTTACAGTGGAACTGTCAATAAGTTGCAGGATGGTGGGTGTAGACCTAATAGTTAGGATATTCAAATACTCCATAGTATGTTTGGTCATTACATTGATGGTTGCACCTAGATTAATCAAAACATTTTTTACCAGCTAGCCATTAATATTTATTTGTACCATAGGAATTCCAGGGTCGGTATATTTCGACATAACTACTTTTCCTAACATAATATCTGCTAATTTTCCAAGAACATGGATAGTTTGGGGATCATTTTTCTTTCTTCCAAATTTCTTCAAACAAACCTCCTTAATAGCTTTTCTATAGATTGGAACATCTTTTATGGCTTGGAAGAGTGGAATTCGGATATGTACATTCTTTAGCTGATCCAAAATATCAAAGGTAGGCTCTTCCATGGACTTGGGTGTAGTGACTTGCAATCTGTGAGGAAAAGGTGGTTTGGCTTGATGTTGCAGGACGGCCTCCTTAGAAATAGTATCTGACATAGGTATATTGGCTCTAGGATTAGCAGATTGGTCAGAGATAGATTTTGGGATCTCAGTAATTATTGGAGGTTGTAGGGTAGGCAGTGTGGTGCCAGACCTTAGATGGATATCATTGATATGCAAAGCATAAGCTAGATAATGATTGGATTCTACAAAATAAATAGGCTATTGTTGCTGCTACTTATTATTAGGATTTGGCAAAGGCTGAGCAGGCATAAGCATTTGTTTTTGAGGGCCAACATTTGCAGCTGGTGTTGTAGGGGCTGCAGATGGTGGCATGAGGGCTGAAAATTGTGGTTGTTGTGGTTACAGGAATCCAAGGGATTGGCCCTGCCATTGTTGGGAGCTTCTCCACTGAGGATTCTGCTACTAGTTACCTTGGGGTGGAGCCCATTGTCCTTGTGGGTGCTGCCAACTTCCTTGAGGAGATTTCCATTATTGATGTGGATAGCTAGGCGATTGTGGCTGAGAGGTATTCCATGGTGGTGATGGGCCATATGTAGGTTGCCATTGGTTACTATAATTACAGTAAGGATTACCAAAATTTAGAAGCTCTTGAGGCATACCTTATCTTTGAGCCCATGGACGCCTTTGTGCAACGTAGGACACTTGGTCATCATCACCTTCTACTGCCTTAAAGTCAGTAGGTAATTGCTTAGCTTCCATATTGGCCACCATCTTACATCTACACTCACGCTTGTTTTGTCGACAATGTGGACAGAACTCGGCCAAGATTGCTTCATCTTCCTCATGTTTCTTCCGAGCTTGCATAGTATCCAACTATGTAGCCATATTATTTAAGATATCATGCTTGAAATAAAATAGCAAATTTGAAATTTCCATCCTTGAAACTCCATTATTAGAAGCCTTTCCCATTGTGGCATGATGACCTCTTCCCTTCTTGACACTTGCTCGAGAGTAATTGCAGCATATGCTCTTAATATCATCCCAAGGAACTTGGGTTATATCTCCTCCTCTCATTAGATCCAGAGCATCAATATAGGAATCATTGATTCCCCTCAGAAAAAGTAATTTTTGAGATTCTTCATTGAGAGTATGGTCTGAATTCTTCTTTAAAGAAAACAAAAACCTTGAGATATAGTCTTCTAAGCTTTCATCCTCCTTCTTCTGAATTTGGAATATATCATCACCTCTACTACCACTCTTGCAATATTCCTTATATTTTTCAATAAACTTTATTTGCATGTGTGCCCAACCATCAATAGCATTCCTCCCCAAACTCATGAACCATCTTAGAGCTCCTTCTTTCAAAGTAGCAGGAAACAACTTTATCTTGTGAGCATCTGTGGTATAATCATAACTTCGATAGAGGATGTCAAACTCAAACAAGAAAGTGTTCTGGTCCTCAGTAACTAGTCCATAGAACTTGGGAAGTAATGAAGAAGGAATATTTTTGAGGTTATCATTATCTTGCTGGGCAATAATAGGGAATTCAAAAGCAAGAGGTTGATTAGGTGGATTTTGTGCCATATCTTCTTGATGAAGTATCAGAGCAAATGGATTTTCCTGGGGTTCTTCCTCAACAAGGTCAAAGGGAAATTCAACAAGTGGGTCTTCAGGAAATGGATTGATATCTTGGTTTCCTTCTTCCTCAAATAGATTATAAGCTGGTTCAAAATTGTTATCAGTGAGGGAAGGGTTTGGTAAGAATATCCCTAGAGTGTCTCTTCATCTATGCATGTAACGAACTTAACTGAAAATTGAAAGATTGAAGATTCCAGAATAAACACACTTAAGCTACTACTAACAATGACTATGACAGGTTTTTAGCTTGACACCATCCCTGGCAACGGTGCCAAAAATGGTTATCGCCCACAAAAGGATATAAAAATCATGGTAAATCCTAACCTGGGAATTGGATATTCCAATAGGTGATTAATATCTTATCATGGTTGTTCATTTACTTTTCAAACTAGGGAACGCATACTTGAAATGGAGCGGCATTGTATGTGCACTAAGAACCAATTTCAGCCACAACCTACTTGAAACAAATGCTTTGAAAGGAATTCTAATTCTGATGCAGGAACATGAAACCAAGTCTTGCTAACTTAAGCATTAATTAACTAAAGCTAGAATCATAATAACCATTACTGGGAAACAAACCATGAGCTGGCCTTATGCTACAAGAATAGACACAGGGATGGATTCCTTATGTTGCAGGAACAGTATGAGACTCAGTTTGCATTAAAACTTAACTAGAATGAAATTCTAATAGATAAAGAACAAGAAGTAAATAGCTAACTATAGATACTTACTAAGTGGGACCCCTTAGCAAGCATCAACCAATTAAACAAGAGTTGAACTCAGAACTTCATTAGCTTTTTATTCATGACCTCTAAATCACATACATGGTTGTTTAGTGTGTAAGAAAGCTTTAACACAAAGCTTTGTTTTTCATTATAATAGTAATCTCAATACACTCTATTCTAACTCTATTCTCTAGTCTAGTCTCTTCCTAATCATCCTTGTTCACTCACGCAGGAGGAACATTTATTTAAAGAGAAACAACTAACTAACTAACTAACAGAGAAAGATGTGGATATAAATGCCTCTTGAGGCTGAGGAACAGATTTCATAAATGTAAGTTTATCCGCTCAACAGATTCAGAGGGAATCCAGAACTCCACTCTTCCTAGATTGATGATTCATTCGGTTTCCTTCCCAATGACCTATTCGAAGAATCCTTGCTTGAAATGACTTCTTCAAGGGTGTGCTGAAAAATGGCTTTTATCCACAAGACCATGTTTTGATGTGCATTGACCCGTTCATACCAGCTTTTAACAACCTATAGAACACATGGCAACAGAGGCAAAAAGAAGGGATGCACTCATAATAGCACAATACCCATTATTAATCACACACATCAATTCATCTTACTTATCCAAAAACTACATATATCCTATCAGTCGATTGGGAAGTCAAAAATAGGGTAATGAACATAAACATACTAAGATATTTAGGCTGCAAGAATATAGGAATGATTGTCATAGAATACTACCCGGGCTCATCACTCCCTACGGTTACCCAAAACCATAATCAAGCAAGGGATGTACCTCATCTCACAAGAAAATCAAAGTGTACATAACACAATATGTGAGGCATTTTCCATCTCGCAAACACAAAACAAACACTAAAACAAGAATAAGGGAGGTACCACCCAACAACAGAAACTACCTAAGTCATATTCGCACTGAAACAACATAGTGCCCAAACAAAACAATTTTTCTCCAAGCCTCTAGAAGTAACCAAAACATCTACCTAGTATGGAAAATAAAACATGGGTTCCCATGGGTCAAATTCAACACAAAGCTAAACCAACCCATACTAAACATCATTAGACACTTCTTTTGACAAAATATAACTTCAACGTAGAAATTTCAATCACATAAATACATTTACAGAGTCACATTTTCCAATTAATATAATTGGCCAAGACTATCAACTAATCACAAAGCATAAAAAAAATTGCACTACTTAATTAAGCATCCACTCAATTTATAATCCTAACTTAATTGAAGAATGCATAAGAATAAGAGATCACTACTATCAATATCAAGTCATGTCTTCCTTTAAATACTCATATTGACTACAAAATGATGATTCCAATACCAGTTATTACATTTAAATCCACCATTATATAATACACATTATTTCCATGGCATCACTAAAATAAAACTCTTTTTATTTTAACTACCTATATATATATTCATAAATATTGATTTTAATAGATACGTTTTAAATTTAACATTTCTATATTTCAAACTAAATTTTGAATTCCACTATAATTAAATTTCAAATATGAATGTAACATTACTATAGTTCTTTTAAATCAACAACAAAACAATATGGATACATATATTTATACATGTTTTTTTAAAAAAACTAATTTCAGCTTGTTGTTAATACAACATATAATCAACATAAGTTAATTAAATTTTTAGAGCAATCAACGGCCAAACAGCTCATATAAATGTATTATAAAACAACTACAAATAACAGTATACAATTCACAGACCTACTATTTTTTTTTCCATCTTACAAGCAACGTAAAAAAAACATGCATACACACACACACACACACAAACACACATATATAAATTCTTTCAGACTAAAGGGTTTGACAGCTCACAGGATGGTGTTGAGGGCTAAGGAGGGGCTACCATATAGCTACACCCTTACTCTCATAGGTATCGAACCCCCAACCCTCAAACCTACATTCCAACACCCATGCCATACTAGCAAATAAATAAATAAAGGCAATACATAAAGGCCAAGATTCGACTTGGCTCTAAAATTGGAGACGTTCAACAAAAGGTAATTTAAGAGACTATCAAGGAAATGCAGTTGGTTGGTGTTAAGCCAAATATTACACTCATAACCAACATACTCTCTACCCGTGCCATCCTGGGAGCTTTCACAATAGGATATGAATGTCCATCAAAGCACAAGCAAGGTGCCATAGTGAATCCAGTGAAAATGTGGGTTAAGGATCCCAATTTTGCGGGATAAGCACAAAAGAATTTTAATAGGGTAAGAGTGTGATGCTTCCATAATGGCTGGAATTTTTCTCTGGCCATAAATATAGAAATTCTTGTGATAAAACAGTGCATGTGTAATAGGGTAAGATATGATAAATTAAATTTCTTGGGTCACAACCAAATAGAAAAGTGACCACTCACACAAATCTCTCTTACATATGAGAGAGGATGCAAGCCTAATAGTCAAGAAAGGATGACATTAAGATAGACCAAAAAAATCACAAACTTATGATATTGCAGCATTGATTCCTCAAGCAATGCGTTGAGCATCGAGGCACAACCAAATAAAATAAAATTTGAAAACCTTGATACATACAACAATGAATATTTGGGGTTCGTTTTATCTCATCGGAGGCTATAAAAGAACGATTCAATTAAAAATGAAGACACAAAAATTGGATATTGAAGAATGCAAGAAATGAAGGCAAGGACATCTAGATGACAGAAACAACGAACAAAGATACACCAAAACATGGAATACAACTTTTCAGCATTAACCTGAAATACAAATAAAGACAAGCAATGACCGACTTGAAATCCTTCACCTACTAATGGAGACAGCGTGCTCAATGATCTCTCCTTCGCAGTATTCGAATTTTGTTCTCTTCTGCAACAAGTTTCAGTATACTAAAATATGTATCTTCCTTTTTTGAATACCCGAAAAATTAATTAATCTATTTTAACAGAGTAATGTTTCTCAAAGAGATGTTGTAGAAAGAATTCCCTTTTTCCTTCAAACAAAAATGGATATAAAATCATGAAAAAGAAAGAATTAGAATGTTGCCCCCGATTTCCAATTAGATCTACAAATGAAAATAGCTTCTTTATTTTATTTCATTTTTCCAACCTTCAATTAGTTAGTGTTGTGTAAATTTTATTTTTGAATAAATCCATAATAGTGATTAAATAAGGAATATTATCTAATCATTAATTAAGAAAAAATAATAATATTGAAAATAAAGTATTATTACATCTTCAATTAAATTTTCTAATATTGACAAAGCAATAATTCAACATTTATTTAAATTGGCAAGAAATTTAAATTTACAGCGAATTTCATTTTAAATCAAATACTCGACATTTTTACAAAGAACACAAATAATAGCATTTAATGCCTTAAATTAAATATTTTATTACAACAAACTTATCAACCTACATATATTTAAATAAATAATATTCTCATCATTAATTTAAAATATATAATATTAATTAAACAAATAATGTCCATTAAAATATTAATAAAATTAATAATTTATTATTGTTGAATTGTAATATCTTAGCCAATTAATTTGTTAATTAATTAACGATATTCACATCAACTAAAGTTTAATTAATTAAATTAATATACTCATAGAATATCATTTAAACTGAAACAATAATTTAATGACATCAAAACCACTATACTCGAACATTAAAACAACATTAATAACATAATAGAAATAACCAACTCGAAACGAAATGATACCCACAAGAACGAGGTACGGACAGATGACATTGTCAAACAATGACGAAACAACGGACATGGACAAGGATAATTTCTTGTCAAATCTCTAACCACATCATAACCATTGGGTATGTAGGGCATGCTTAGACTTGACAATGCAGGTGGATTCGATGCCCGGTGCCTGCAGTCCTACATAAACCAAGTGCCAAAACAATATATATATTCATTGTCAAACACACCATGAGAGAGAATTAAAGTGTAGCAAGGCGCTCAGAGACTAGTGATGCAACACCGTCCCTCTCACCCGAACCACAAAAAATAACCATAATCTAAACAACATCATCATTAAACAATTAGTAAACAACTACAACATCAAACACACATTCGGTTTTGACAAATAAGAAATCTTGCTCCTCTACGTTTAAACTTCCCGCTCCTCTGCATTTGAACTTCCTGCATGCATGGTGGACTCTATTTTGGGGGTACCCAATGGTCCCCCTCTACCCCCCCTAACCCGTGATCCTCTCTTTTGGGCCTGTGTCTGTCGGGTACCACCCCTGTGGGGAGAGTGCTTTCACCTACGGGCTTTTCAAAGATTTTGGTAGTTCTGGGCAGATCTTTTGTGCTGGCGGTGGAGATCTCTCTGCTTGTTGGTTGGAAGGATGTGCTTTCCAATGGAAAACAAGTCTCCTCCTTGTTTCCTTCTTTACCTGAGGTTGTCACAGCTTCTGGGATGAAGTTTGACATTCCTGATTCGATTTGTGACAGGATTCTCTCCTCCATGGAGAATGATGTAGTGGGTAGATTTATTTCTTATCCTCCAACAGTGGATATGGTTCGGAAATGGGTTGCAGAAAAATGGAACCTTAAGGGTAGTGTGGAGATCTACGGGATGGTTGGTGATCTTTTCCTGTTTAGATTCACGGTTGTGGAGGACTTGGTGGTGACTCTGTCATCGGGTCTGTGGGTTTATGGGAAACACAACCTGGCTATATGTCATTGGAAACCTAGTTTCGACCCTACTATAGATCTGATTAAGTTGGATCCAGTTTGGGTGCATTTGTCGGGTTTACCTTTGGAGTATTGGGATGAAGCCATTTTCAAAGGTATTGGGGATTTGTTGGGTCAATTCATCACCATGGATTCTATTACAAAGTCAAAATCCAAGTTAGTCTTTGCAAGATTCTACATTAATACTTGTGCTAATAAAGTCCTCCCAAACTCTGTCAAGTTGTGCTCTAAGTTTGGCAGCTGGATACAACCAGTGTGTTATGAAAATGTCATGGTATACTATCAAAAGTGTGCTAAAGCTGGGCATCTGATTTCTGATTGTAAATCTACCGTCAGTCGGGAGGTTAAGGTTAATTGTATTGGGGAAAATCTCACTGCTCCTTTTGGAAATGATCCTCGTCTATCAGATGACTTTGGGCTTGTTCCCTCGAGTGCTACTCATTCGCATGAGGATCCTCTACCTTCACACACCCCTATCGGTCCACCTTCTGAACTATCTGACCCTAGTGATTTATTGGATTCTATTGTTAAACCCCTATCTATCTATATGACTCAGGACCCTGGCTCTTTGGCTATTGATCCTTTGTTTGCGGTGGTTTCTGTGGGGACTCAGGACCCTAGCTCTTCGATTGTTGATCCTCTGTTTGAAGTAGTCTTTGTGGGGACTTGTGAGGCATTGATTGAGGATGGTGAAATCTGGGAGGAAGAGAGCTTTGGTATGATTGATGAATCTACAAAAATTATGGGTAGTTTGAAGCTTGAGAAAACGGTGGAAGAAGCGATATAGACAACGCCAAAGAAAAAAGGAAGGAAGAAGAAGGCAGATGTAGGAGGTGACTCCAATCCAGGGAGGCCTTCTCAGAGGCACACTCGGATGAGAGAAAAGACAAATGAGATTGCCCTGGGAAAGTAGAGGACATTGGATGTGTCCTCAGAAAAGCATCATAAATGAGAATTATGTCATGGAATGTTTGTGGGCTCAATAGCTCCCAAAAACAGTGTGCTCTGAAGGACTGTATAGTGGAACATAAGATTGACTTTTTCCTACTTCAAGAAACTAAAATGATGAAGGTTAATTTTGATAAAATTGCTAAAATTATTTGGCCTAATGCATCTTATGTCTACAGTGATGTTGAGGGTGCTTCGGGGGGTCTAGCTATGCTTTGGAATCCATCTAATTTTTAGGGCTCTGAATTATTCCACTGTAAAAATAGTGTGGGGGCCTCATTCACTTACCTTGGTGAATCGCGGTCTATAATCAATATTTATGCTCTAAATCAAAAGAATGCGAGGATTATTTTGTGGCATAACATGGTGGTTAAAATTAATCTAAATAGGGGAGGTCATTGGCTTGTTGCTGGAGATTTTAACTCTCCCCTCTTTCCATCAAAAAAAAGTGTTGGCCTTTTGGATTACTTTGATAGAATGTCTGACCTGACTAACTTTTTGAATTCTTTCGGTTTAGTTGATATTGAGCTCTTGGGCCATAAATTCACTTGGTCTAATAGACGGGCTGGTGGTAACCTGATTCAAGTCCGGCTAGACCACTTCCTCTTTTGTCCTCATTGGACTAATGTCTTAGATGCTAATCTAATAACCTTGCCCAGGATGGTCTCTGACCATAACCCCCTTTTGTTGACCACCAATATTCACCTTGTTGTTGGTCCCTTTCCCTTCCAATTTGAGATAATGTGGAACTCTCATCCTGATTTCAAAAATAAAATTGTTGAATGGTGGAATATTTCTGTCCAAGGCTCCCCCATGTATTGGATTTTCTTCAAACTTAAACATATTAAAAACATGGTAAAAGGATGGAACAATAATGTGTTTAAGGATGTGTTTCAAAAAAAAAAGTTGTTAGAAGGAGAGTTGAGGACTTTACAAAAGAAAATGGAGGAGGGAGATGATATTCAACGGACTCACAACCAGGAATGGGGAACCAGGTCGAAATGGGAATGGGTTCTTAAAAATGAGGTCTTTTGGAAGAAAAAATCAAGAGTCCAATGGTTGAAGGAAGGAGATAGGAATACCTCTTTTTTTCATGTTTCATCCATCAAGCATAGGAAAAGAAATCAAATTTCTAAGCTGACTAGTGCTACTGGGGAGGTGATTTTGAATCATGCTTAGATTGGCCTCTATGCTGCTAACTATTTTCAAGAGGCTTATTTGGCCCCAGCTGAGGCACCTAATCCGGCCTTGGACAGTGCGATTCTCAACCATCTTCCTACCACCATTTCTTAGGAAGATAATATGGGGATGCTTAGTACTATTTTTATGGAAGAAGTTCACCTAGCTACCTTTAGCATGGGGGCTTTCAAAGCCCCAGGGCCTAATGGTTTTCCTCCTACCTTCTTTCAGATTTTTTGGGATACTATGGGTGGGGACCTAGTGCTTGCGACCAGGGCCTTCTTCAAATCAGGTAAGATCCTCAAACAATTGAACCACACTTCCATTGCTCTTATCCCTAAGATTAGTGAGCCTCAATCCATGATTGATTTCTAACCTATTAGCCTTTGTAACACCTTCTATAAGATCATTTCTAAGATTTTAGTAAACCGTATCAAACCTCTTCTGGATAAAATCATTAGTCCTACTCAAAAGGGTTTTTTTCCTGGGTGACATATTCTTGATGCTACTTTGACCACCCATGAACTACTCCACTCAATGGATAGATGTAATTATGCGGGGATGGCTCTCAATCTTGAAATCTCCAAATTTTATGAAAAATTGTTATGGGACTTCATCCCAAAGGTCTTGGCTAAGTTTGGATTCAACAATTTGGTCATCATACTCATTATGGAATGTGTTAATACTATAAAGTACTTTGTTATTGTTAATGGATCTCCCTTTGGGTTCTTCTCTACTGGAAGAGGGAATAGATAAGGAGACCCCATGTCTCCCTATCTTTTCATAATGATAGCAGATGTGCTCAGCAAGAACTTCACTAGTCTGTTGTCAGAGGGCTTCATTATGGGCATTAGAGCAGCTTCCTCCCTGGATCCGATTATTGTGCAGCAATTTGTGGATGACACTTTCCTCTTTGGGAAAGCCTCTATGGTGGAAGCCAGGAAATGGAAAGCTTTCCTGAACTATGCCTCTTGTTCTGGTCAAAGCATCAATTATAATAAAATCTTGATTTATTTCTTTAACTGCATGCCTAATTTTGAAACAAGGGTGATTTTGGGCCTGGGATGTGTCAATGGATCTCTCCTATCGGTTTACCTTGGGCTCCCTCTCATGATTAAGGAGGTTACCACTGATTTTTGGAACTCGATTCTGGAAAGGATCCAAAGGAAATTGGCTGGGTGGAAGGGCTCTATCCTAATCCATGTTGGCAAACTCCAACTACTCACAGCGGCTCTCCAAGGTATCCCCACTTAATTCCTCTCCATTTTTAAGATGCCTAAGTACATTGCTGATAAGTTTGAAAAAATTCAAAGGAATTTCCTCTAGTTTGGGACTGAGGAAAAGAAGAAACTTGCTTTGGTGAAATGGGAAAAGGTCTGCTAGGCCAAAAATTGTGGCGAACTAGGAATCAGGACAATTGTCAACTCTAATAGGGCTCTAATGGCCAAGGTTGGTTGGGATCAATTTAGGAACACTAAGGATTGGTGCAAAATTTTGAATTCCAAATATCTTTAGGATAGGCCAATTGTCTCTTGGAGTCTCACCCTCGAGGCTCATTAGTCTAGAGGAGCATTTGTAGCACACAAGGCTTGTTCAGGAATGGGATTAAATGGAAAATGGGAAATTCGAATAGAATTAGATTATGGGAAGATACTTGGATAATTGATACCCCTCTGGCTTGCTCTAACTTTAGGGCTATGATGGGTCTGTCCCAAAGATTATTTGGCATCCATATCATTGATTATGTTTCTGGACCCCCTAGAGCTAGGATTTGGAGAGACCTTATCCTCTGTTGCCCCCAGTCTCAAGACCTTTATTTTCTAGCTTGGTCCCTTCAGCTTGGTCCTATGATAGAGAGGATGAGTTTTTTTGGACCTTTGACAAACAGGGGGATCTCTCTGTGAGGTCGACTTATAGATTTTTGACAAACCAAAATACTACTGAGGAACCCTGGAAGAAGATTTGGAATCACCACATGATCCCTAAAGTTAATTTCTTCTGGTGGATGGCCTATCATAATAGGATTCTTACCCAAGACAATTTGAGGAAATAGGGTTTTTGTATTCCCAATAGAATTTTTATTTGTAAGAGTGGGGAGGAAACTGTCAGTCACCTTTTGTTACACTGCCTATTTTCTGCCAAAGTTTGGGGGTTGGAATTAGAGAAACTTGATGTCCCTTGGACTATGAGCAAGGATCTCTTATTGTTCATTCTGGGTTGGTATGGTCTCTATTCCCACCCTCTACATGGTGAAATTTGGAATCAGGTCCCTCTTGTCTTGGGTTGGTGTTTAAGGAAAGAGAGGAATAACAGGGTATTCAAGAATGTTGAGAGGATCCCTAAGGATGTTTTCGGCATTGGTGCTGAGCTCATTGAGGAGAATATCTCTCTCTTTAATGGGAAACTCCCGAAGATGGGGCCATTGGATTTCGAAATAAGAATGGCCAAGGCATGGCATTAGGAATTAGAGGCTAACTCTTTTGACAATTCAAAACTCTTAGCCAAGAAAAATTCAAAATGGGAGCCTCTGGATAGAGGTTGGTTTAAACTCAATTTTGATGGGGTTGCTAAGGGCAACCCAGGCAGGGTAAGTATTGGTGGAGTAATTAGAGATCCCGGGGGGGCTCTAATGGCGAGATTTGCTGGAGGTTTTGGGTTCCAGTCTTCTATAGTGGCGGAAGCTCATGCGCTGCTAATGAGCCTCAAAATTGTTGTCTCTTTGGGGATTGCTAATCTCCACATCGAAGGAGACTCCAAGTCTATTACAAATGTTGTGAATTAAAACAGACTAATTGGCTGGAATACTAAGGATATATTGTTGGATTCAAGATTCCTTTTATCCAAATTTAGGGATAATAAGGTAACACATATTTTTAGAGAATTCAACCAAGTGGCGGATGCCTTGGCTAATCTTGGCTCTTGCTGGGATTCCGCTAAATGTTGGAGGAAAATGGAAAGGTTACCACCAAAAATTCAAGCTATCATCACGAGGGAATAAAGCGACCAATTATTGCAGTGACTTTAAATCTTTGGATGACGAGTGTTGAATGGGAGGTCCACCTGATTTTATTGGGGGTCTGGTGGAAGAGTGTTAACACTGAGATGGCATACAGGTGGAGGGAATCTAATTTTTTTACTCACTATAGGCTTAGAGATGTTTGTGTGTGGGGCATGGATTGGAGGATCCACATGTCTATCCCTTGGACCTGGTGGATGGGTTCACTTACTAAGGTGACGAAAAGGTGGCAGGGTTTAAATTTGAAGGATGGTAACACGAATAATAAAGGCGACTTGATGAAGGAAAGATGGAAGGACGTGACTTCATTGAATCTGAGGAATTGTACCGTGCGATCACTTCACTTGGGGATCGTGAGATATCTTGTTTTATCTCATCCTTGAATCAATTTGTTTGAGAGTTTTAATCATGATTTGAATCTTCATTATGAAAGATTGCCTCCTTCTAATGTCTTCGTGCTAGCTAGTTTAGCGCGAGTCTCAAATGACACCTTTAGGATAGTTTCTATTTTTAGTCATAAGGCCAAGCTACCTTGTTTTTTGTGCATTTCCTCCAAGAAGAAGGAACCCTACATGCCCACCAATTCGTGCCTTGTTGGCCGCAATCATCCCAAGATCCTCATTAATTCTGTTGTCAAGTCACCCTGTGGTGATTTTCCCTTCTGCGCATGTGACCTGTACGTTGGCGTAATTAACCATTGTTGTATACCTTTCCTAAATGAATACAATGTGATAATTATTCATTATCCTGCTAGCTTCTGCATTTGGTATCTTTTGCAAACTTTTGGGCTTCCTGTGCAGGTTGGAAAAATGGGTGGTGAGCGGGTGAGGATTGAGTCGGATAACTGTGAGGAATTTTGGAATAATCCTTTAGTTTGGCACATCTATGTGGAAGGTGGCATTGCTCCTCTTATGGAGATATTGGTCAGCCATGATCCTAACTTGTCAAGCCAGTTTTCCAACTCGTGGATGGATCATAGGGTCTCAATCGGAGGACTTTCGTTTGAAATCAATGAGGAAGTCATAGCATAAGCCACGGGTTTATAGTGCACTGTGAAAAAATACCCCAAACACACCAAGAAACTGGATCATGAAAGCTTGAAAGCTTTTTTCAAAGGAGATGAGGCACCGGTGTGGAACCAGTCAAGTTTTTAGAGAGAAGCTCTCCCGAAACCCTAGGATCAGGTGTGTCTGGCATTGATGAAGTACGTCACCTTGGAAGGTAGGTTTAAAACCTGCTTTTTTTATCACTTCCCCTGTTAAATCATTTAAGACACAAGATGTTGCTTGGTTTCCCTTTCTTTCTTCTAATGGATTTGGAAAACTCGGTCAAAAAATGCAAAGAGTTAGCCAGCCTTAAACTCAGTGATCTCTCACCACTCCCGCTCCATCAAGGGCTCATTTTGAGACTTTATCACTTCCATCTGGCCCTCTGTCCTCCTAAAGCTATTATGGTTGTGCGCATTGAGGATATTGAACCCCTTTCAGCTATGAATGTTTCCTCGACCGAGTCTAAAAGCCCTCCCCGAAAATCCAATATGAGCATTGTGGGGAATCCAAAAGCCAAGGTAACCACCAAGAAACTTAAGCGTGGTTTGGGTAAGGCTCATGCCAACACAGCAGAGGGTCTCTATGAATTGAAGTCCACTCTAGCAAAATTAGCCTACAAGGCCACCACTGCTAAAAAAGGGGAGAAAGGTACATCGGACCCGATTGTTAGGGAAGGAAAGGGCAAGAACATAATAGGGAAAAACTTCAGATGAGACACTATTGTGGGGAATACTGAGATGACTGGTGGGGAAAATTCCAGAAGGAGATCCAAGAGGCTTGCAAAGAACAGCAAAAAGAGGTAGATTATTGAGGATTCAGAGGAGGAGCGGTTTGATAGCAAAGAGTAAAAGGAAGAGGAAACTGAGGATGATGAGGATGAGATTGTGGAGGGTCCCCAATTTACTCCTAAGGATAGCAAGGTTCCTAAATATGGCTCCACCTCTCACTCTTCACATCCCCTGGTCGAAGAGCCTAGAGAGGTCCCAGGGACCATGGACATTGGGGAGGAGCCCTGTGATTTGTAGAAGAGAATGGACACGCTCGACAAAAGGTTTCGTGGGTTGACCCGCTTCACCATAAAGTTGGGCCATTTTGTCACTAGCACCCTGTCAAATGCTATTAAGGAGGAGCTGGAGGGAAATAATAGTCAGGAGAACAAAGACTGGATTGGTGATGAGGCAGTGGACCTCCTACTCAAAAACTGGGACAAGACCAGTTAGTTGCTACTTGTGCCAGTGTCCTATCTTTCGGTCGCCTCTCTATGGTCTTTGTGTTGTCTATGGGTTGTCTATATTTTCTATTTACTTAATGTTTTCTTTTTAGTTTTGCTCCTTTTTGGCCCTTGCGGCTCGATGTGAAGGGTACAGCACCCTAAAAATTATGCTTAACATTTCAAAAACATCAAACACGTATTTCCATATATCAAAATCAATAGTAGCAGTGTCATAAACAACCAAGTCCAATAAGAAAAACTATCAACCAACCAAACACCATGGTGAAATAGTCACCAACATAGCCTCAAGTATGCATCAACATAAATAGAATCCAAATAATATCACCACACATAGAAAATTATCATGAGAATAACAGTAACATAAGAGGCATTACACTTCTCACCATATAATGAAGGGAAAACTTTTGGATCCTATAATTTTGTATCATACATATACACTAACACTATTTAAACACCACCTCATGACTTCATCATTGGCTACATAGAAGAATACGATGAACATGTTGAAACAATCACTATCAAAGCACCTAATTGTGGTGTCACCACCCATTGAGGTCGAGTGACAATATAGGGGAAACCTCCTCCTCAAACCCTTCCACAAACAATAAGTATGACATCTTAGACCATCTCAGAAAAACCCAACCCATATTTTCATCTTGGATTTGCTTCACACATCTCCCATTCATAAAGAGGTCTTAGATAAATCTCTTCAAGAGTCTCTTGTACTAAGCAACATTAACATAAATCAATTCCAAGCCATAGTTTTACATCTTTCCTTGAAACACACCACCTAACATTTAGAAATAATGACTTAAATACTGATGCAACACATAATAAACCCCTCCATATTGAAGCAAGTATTCACAAGCATGCCATTAAAAAGGTTCTTAATAGATGGTGGATCTAGCCTTATCATATTCACTCTCAATTTAATAAGAATTTGGGTTATTCTAAATATTTTATTGATCCTCAAAAGAAGATAACTATTAAATCTTATGATGATGTTGAGAGAGAATCTAAAGGCACATTAAAATACCTATCCAAGTTGTACCAGCTACCATGGAAACTAAATTTCAAATCTTGGATATTTATATTCCTTATAATATCCTCCTTGGTCGATCTTGGATACATGTTATGAAATTTATCCCTTACACATAGCATCAATGCCTAAAATATTCATACAATGGTAGTGAAGTTACCATACCAGGTGACTTGCAACCTTTCCAATGTTACAAAGTTTTGGAAGGAAAATATAACCACACTCACCATTGTCCAATTAATGATGTAGCTTCCACTTCTTCCTCCTACATTGATCCGTCCACATTAAAACCAATCTCAAAACCCACCCCTAAAATCAAGATCAAGATTACTGACAAAGGATGTGGATAATATGGACTACATAACTCTTTCTATGTAGGAAAACTCTCTCTTTCACCAAGGTCCTAGCATGGTCAGCCCAAGGTACTAAAAATGGAATAATAATAAAGCTTCAAAATCTTTAATAAATGGGGACTTCTAGATAAATAAGATCTTAGTGAGGACATCTCATCATGGTTTTACAAAGAAGACAATTCATCACCTTTGCTAGAAGTTAATAGCTATCCAAAAGGACATGACTTATGCAAGCATATGGATTACAAAGGTAAAGTATTGGAGACACATGAACAAGGTATAATAAAACCAATTCAACTGTAAGGATAAAATAAACATCATGGACTTGGGTATGAATCCATTGAAATGTTACTCAAAGAACCTAAAGGTACTCACAATAAACATGGTAAGACCTTAACTGATGATAAAATCCCTCATGAGGGGTCTAGCAAATAAAATTTTGAATTCATCACCAATACTTTGATCATGAATACATTTACACCATTACACCATCCCAACCCATCAACCTCTCACTAGTCTATCCCAAACTTATTGATTGGGATCAACAAAAACCTCTTATTCTTGATGCCTTTCTAAATGATGAAGCATTTTCCAAACTTATGGGGGTTTTAAAAAAATACCTATATGGGATCAAAAAAAGGAATTTGAAATAAAATTGCAAAAGGATTCTTATTTTGGTGAGAAATCATGTGCCTTAGTCAAAAAAATATAAAATGTAAAATAAGAAAGAAAGATCCCTTAGTGAAAACCTCAATGAGGCACTTTTGGATCATGAAAAAGTAAAAATAAAAGACATATATTCTGGTGAAAACCTCTATGAGGCACTAGAAGATGAGGCACTTGATTATATTCCCCAATATCAAGAAATATATACAGTGTTAGTTGAAGACACTATTGAAATTAACCTAGGAACAAAAGAAGAACCAAAAATCACTTTATAGTTGCAACATTAGAAAACGTGATAAATCTGAAACTAGTAGCATTTCTCAAAAAAAGATCTATAAATTTTGCTTGGACCTATGCATATGTGACAAGCCTTGATCCATCTCTTGTGGTACATCATCTAGCAGTATATCTTGATGCCAAACTAGTAAAGAAAAAACTTAGAAAAATGCATCCGCAAATAGCTCTCTTGGTTACAGAAGAATTACAAAAACTTTTGAAAGTCATATTTATTCGACCAACTGATTATCCTAAGTGTATTTCCAACATAGTACTAGTCTCTAAACCCAATGGGGCATAATAATAGGTGCTAAATTTTGGGATCCAAATAAGGCATGTCCAAAAGATGACTTTTCTCTACCTAATATCAATATCATTGTAGACTTAACAATGGTACATCAAATGTTATCACTCATGGATGGTTTTTCCAGATACAACCAAATACTAATTGCAAATGAATATCAACATAAAAAAAAAATTATCACTCCATGGGGAATATTTTTCTATCAAGTAATGTCTCTTTTTTTTAAGAATGCAGGAGCCACATATTAGAGAAAAATGATAGTAATTTTTCATGATATGTTACATGATATTATGGAAGATTATGTAGATGGTCTTTTTGGAAATTAAAAAATAAGAGATGGACATATAGAGGTATTGGGAAATAACTTTGATCAATTGGAAAAATATCAGCTGCACCTAAATCCAAAGAAATGTGTATTTGACATAACATTGAAAGAAATCTTCTAGGATTCATTGTCTCACAAAGAGGAATATAATTTGATCTAACCAAGGTTAAAGAAATAATGGATATGCATCCACCAAAGAATGCAAATATTTATGTAGTCTATAGGGGAATATTCAAGCAATCAAAAGATTTATTGCACAACTTGCTGATAAATGTCAACCATTTTCACACCTACACAAAAATGTCACCTTAAAATGGGATAATAAATGTCAGTGAGCATTCCAATAACTCAAAGATTACCTTGCTTCACCTCCTATTCTTATATCACCTAATCCAAACAAGCCACGTATGTTATACATGTCAGCTACTAATGTGGAATTCTGGGCACTATTGGCACAACATGATGATAATGGAAAAGAAAGAGTTATCTACTACATATCATGAAATTTGGTAGGTTGTGATTTAAAATATACTCCAATTGAAAAGGCATACCTTGCAGTAGAATTTTATACTAAAAATTTTGACACTACATGATCACAAGACCCAACTCATTTCCAAGGTTGATCCTTTAAAATATTTTCTCTCAAAAGATACTCTCATAGGTTGCATGGTAAAATGGATCATGATTCTCAATGAGTTTGACATCGAATATGTAGACAAAGAGGCTATAAAAGGACAAGTAGTTGTTAACCAACTTGCAAAGGCTCCTTTAATGGAAAATCACCCCCTATTGGTCGAATTTCAAAATGAAGGTATTCTTACTATGGATGAAGAAACATAGTGGAATCTATACTTTGATGGATCATTCACTCAGCATGGCTCAAGGGAAATGATTCTATTTTTTACTCCTCAAGGTGACTACATCCCTAAGTCCTACCATATTTCCTTTCCTTGAAAAAACAATATAGTAGAATATGAGACATTAATTATAGGGCTTAGACTTTCCCTTCAATGAAAAATAACTAAGTTATAGGTATATGGTGTTTCTCAACTAGTCATCAAGTAGGTAAATGATGAATATCAAAAAAAGTATGAAAAAATTATTTCCCTATAAATGCATGGTGGAAAGCTTCAAATAATACTTTGTGCAAATCTAGTTTAACAAATACCTTGTCTAAATAATAAATCAGTTAATGCTATGGAAAAAATTGGTTCCCTAGTGGATGTACCTCAAAACAATCAATAGTATGGATGTTTTATTGAACAATTGTTTATTCATGCTTATGATCTCTCAAAATAAAAAATGGTATGTGCTATATTTGGTCTCAATTCCTCATGGTACTAATATATATAATTACCTTCATGATAACACTCTCCCTCCAAACTTATCCACCTCCCAACGCTAGTCATACATCCTCAAATCTGCTTGCTTCACATTACTTGGTAATACTCTATATCATTGCTCCTTCAATGGGACCCTCTTGAGATGTTTAAACACATATGAGACTCAAATAGCTTTAAGTGAAGTAGATGAAGGTATCTATAGGGTCCATTCTAATGGTCCTTCCTTACCCAAAAAATTGCTACACACTAGATATTATTGGCCAAGAATGGAACAAAATTAAAGTAATTTTATAAAAAATTATCAACCATGTCGGCAACATGGTGACTTAATTCATGCACCGTGTCAAAAATTACAACCCATTATTACTATTTGGCCTTTCCCATGGTGGGGTCTAGACTTCGTTGGAAAAATTCATTCATCCTCATCCAATGGTCACAAATTTATCATCACCACCACTCAGTACTTTACTAAGTGGGTTAAATCCATTTCGCTGACATACACCACTAGAAAGAAAATTGCTAAATTTATCCTTCACTACATTTTCTGCTTTGGTATACCATCCTCAATTGTCACAGATAATGGAAAATTGTTTAAAATTTAAGAATTTCATGATTTGTGTCAAAGGTTTCACATCCAACATCATTTTTCCACCCCATATTATCCACAAGGAAATGGTTAGACTGAGGCCACTAATAAAATAATCCTGAAAATACTTAAAAAGATGGTCAACGAAGCTAGTCAAGATTGGCATCTCCAACTCAATCATGTCTTGTGGACCTACCGCACTAGCATCTGCACCCCCACAAGGGAAACACCATACTCCCATGTTTATGGTGTCAAAACCATTTTTCAAATCGAGGTCAAACTCCCATCCCTGAGAATATCATTTCAGAATTTTATTGGAGATGAATAATATTGTGTACCCCGCTTATAGAAATTACAAATTTTAGACGATAAATAGCTTAATAGCCTCAATTTCCTCTAAGCTTATCAAAATTAGCTCTAACAAAGCTATAACAAGAAAATAAATCATAGAGAATTTGAGATTGGCAACTTAATCTTCAAAGAAAATCAATACAATCTACGAGATCGTGAAAATAAAGGAAAGTTTGAACCCAACTAGTTAGGTTCTTACATCATCACTACAAAGTATGGATTAGGTACTTATCAATTGGAAGCTATGGAAGGTGAATCCTTCAGAGATTCGATGAATATTGTGCATCTCATGTAATTTTATGCATAAAAAGGAAAAAAAAGGAAAAAACCAAAAAAAGGAAAAGAAAGGAAAAAAGGGAAAAAAAGGGAAAAAAAGGGAAAAAGTAAAAAGTAAAAAAAAAATCAAAAAAAATAAATAGTAATGATAAATATTTTGTCAAATGGTGAAACCCACTTTTGTGGCACCTTGGGCAAGTACCATGGTGAAAAAATGGGAAACAAGCACCATGTGTAGCATCATATCCACCATCTACTAGGTCTCCTAATCACTCATAAAATTAGCATCCATAATAAACTGGTAACTATGGCTTGGAATGATGTAGAGCAAGGGTAGACATTCTCTTAATATGATAGTACCAATACATACTCACTCCATGGTTTCATTGGAGGCAGCAACTCAAACACTTAAGTAAACCTTGTCACCATTTAGGACATAACCTAATGAGCATTCAAGGATGGGAAACACATCAATAGGCATAGACATTATGGAACAATGGGCAGCAATATTTCAATAGTTTCCAACACATTTTGTGACTCACAAACCCTCTTGAACCAAACACTTGTTTCCATCAATGCACCACACAACAATAGCCTCATTCAAACAATGGCTTGTCCTCAACAATGTAGATGACCAACATCACAAAAAAGGAAGAAACTAGAGTGAACATAAGGCTCTTGATTATCTTAGACTTGTTTCAACATAACATAAAGGTTCTCAAACTTGTGTAATACAATGTTCCCAACTTATGGTTTCTTGTCACAAGGCACACACAAACCCCATCACTCAATCAACACAAGGAATGATTTGTTCATTGTATCCTTGGCATGCAATAACTTTAAACAACATGACACAACAATTATTAGATCAGACTTCATGAGATAATGCAAGGAACGTATCAAACAATCATCATGGAGGGTTTTAGGACTATCCCAATGAGGAATTGAAAATAGACTATTATTAGTAACTTTCACAAAACAAATAATGAAGCCAATTGCTTCAGTGGTATTTAATATAACCTAGTTACAAAATTTTCCTCAAATTTTCATCAAGATCCAATGGTGGAAATGAAAGTTATGGCATTTTTTCCAAAATTAGGAACCCTAGTTAGGGTTCAAACCTATCCTCACAAAAAATTTCACAACTTATTCAAATCTCCATGAAAATGATCCCAAAAAAATCATTGATAGCTAGAAACATATATTCATCCATTCCAATTGGTTTCATCCCAATATTATACTGTACATGTTCGTACTAACATGTTTTCCAACTGAAAATTATGGAAAACATTGTTAGAATAGGGAAACCTTCACCAAAATGGCCATATCTCGCACAAAACTCAATGAAATTTAATGAAACAAAAAGTATTGTAAACTAAAAAAAAACAATTCCATCCATATATTATATTTCTTGATATGAGGCTATACCAGGCCATACAATGCACAAATTCAACTTGAAAACAATGTAAGACTCAGAAAATACACACAAAATTGAGGTTTTCATTCATCAAACTTCAAAAACAATGTCTCCAACCTCTTCTCTTCAACATCTATTTATTCTTCCTATTCTTCTCCTTCTCCCACTTCTTCTTCTTCTCGGTCACTCAAATCCTTTGTGACCACTCCTCTTCTCTGGTTGGTCTCAACTGATGTGACTATTGCATCAAGGTTGTCCTTTATGGCTCTCAATTCTAGGGCAAGAGCATCTTTCACCTCTCTGATTATTCTTTCTGAATTCAACTTAGGAGGAATCTTGGCTGGTCTCCAAACTCAAATTATTTTTGACCTCTTACTGATCTTACTTGCTCTGATACCAAAAATATTTATAATTTTAAACCAAAGATCCTATAACACTCCACAATGAACCAATATGATTCCAAATGGTCATAAATGACCTTATTTACATCAATCATATCAAAACAAGTTAAAACCCAAAATTGATTAGCATGTGCATGAGGGTGCCCCTACGCCATGCAATACATGTCGCATATTCCTATTTCATCATGGGAGACCTTTTTCTACCATGAACCTGAACCCCATAGACCTTTTTCCTTTAATAGGAAATCCTTTCCTACCATCATCCTAAATTGCCATACACCTACCTACTTCTAATCAGAAATTTTTTTCTAACATAACCTTCCTTCATTATATGGTCCCTCATTTTCACTTGATCTTGCACATATCCACGTTCCCATCTACATCAAAATTCTAAAACTTACATGCATAAACCATCATGCCCCTCCAGCACTCATTCACCATCCCTTACATGCACCCACTCTTCCCTTTTAACAAGAGATATTTTTCTATCATGTCCTCACCCATCATATATGATCCCTAATTATCACTCAATCCTCATCTACCACCATCATTCCCCATTATCTCTTTATGATTGATTATAAAATTTACATGACCTTCCCCACCCATACACATTCACCATATTTTTCCTCGCAAATGATGAGATGGCCTCCATGAACCATACCCCTCATTTTTACCATTAAATTCGTACATGCATGAGTAATTCATGCATACATCTCACCTATCTCAATGGATACAAGAAGTACCTGAATGTATACTTGGGATTGGTGGTCATTATGCCTAGATGTTCATAATAAAAACATCACGCTTCCACTATCCATAATAAAATCTCACTTCACCACCACTTCACCAAACATACGTGGATAAAAAAAACATACCTACATATGGAAAAAGTCACAAAATCATGATTGAATCAATAATTGGCAGGTATAACCATTTTACTTTCCATCTACATTAATCCCCATTCACACCCATAGGGATGAATCCTTCCTAGGTCTCACATCATCACTATACATCCATCCTACTCTTGGAAAGAGATATGCTTGATTTTTCAATTATTTCTTTTTATGATTTTATTTTCAAACCTATTGAGTCACCTAGTCTAAGCCACCTAGATCTACTCATATCTTGGTGATTTAGACAAAGTGAAAAATGGGGTATGGTCATTTTTTGTATGGTGTGTTTGTGATTGTCCTCACCCACTGATTCTAATTACTACCTTAAGTAGGGGTGGATGAAACATGTGGACTAGGGTATACGATATCATCATCCCTATGGTCTACTAAGGTTGTAAGAAGACATTGTGTGCTAAGGGACAATCTTTTGTTTATTTTTTATGGGTCCAAAATCCATGCAAAGGACATGGAAAAACCATTGATTATTCATACCACTAGGGCACACTATCCTTTTCTATATTAAACTTTAGGATTTATCACCACATTTCCAGCATAATAACCCCCCATCATAACCCTTGATTCCACTTCCCCCATCTAGACCTGACTATATTTTGTATCATGAACTAAAAATGTTATGTTATCCATTCCCCACATTGCATTACCCATTATCCATTATTACATCTTTTCAATTATCCATTACTACATATTTTTCATTACTCATTAACCATTTTTGCATTTTAATAATCATCCATTATTTATCATTCATTTCATCTTATTATTCATCATTATATTTCCACGTTAGTTTGATAAATAACCATACATTATTCATCTTTCATTTTAACCATACATTTTCTATTATTCATTTTTACATTGCCATAAATCATTTTTCACTTTATAAGATACATCATCATTATATACATTCCATGCATTTTTTGCATGATCATTAATCATTATACATTTTAAACATTATTCACTATTTTGCATTAACCATACATTATTCATCTTGCATTTTAACCATACATTTTCCATTATTCATTTTTACATTGCCATAAATCATTTTCCACTTTATAACATACATCATCATTATATACATTCCATACATTTTTTGCATGATCATTAATCATTATACATTTTAAGCATTATTCACTATTTTGCATAATTATTTCCAATCATGAAATCATTATCCATTATACATAATCATTATCATAATCATTTACATCATTCATAATCATAAATCATCCATACATCATCATCATTAAATCAGTATCATAATCCATTTTACATAAATACATTTTTTCCACTATTTCACATAATCATAATCATTATCCATTATGCACCACGATCCATTTGCATAAAATTATAATCATTTCACCATCATTCATTTTATACATAAATCATTATTATCCATTTTTTAAATTACTCATTTCGTCCACAACTTATTATATATAATCATTATCCATCCTATAGATTTTGCATAATCATTATGCATTTTCATCATAAGCATAATCATTTACATAATCACTATCCATAACCATAACTGTATCCATAAATCATTGTTCATTATACATAACCATTAACCATAAACTATTTTAGAATCCATCATTACCATTAAATCATTACTATATTAATATACAATCATTACCAAAATCCATAAGCATCACACGTTTTTACATATTCATCTTTATTAATAGCCATCATCCATAATCATGTTACATCATAAAAAGACAAACATAATACATATTAATCTTCCATAACATGCATAAAAACATGTTATCATCATATGCATACATACATGTGCATCTCATAACATCATCATAACATAAAAATGTATCCAAACCATATATCTAACAATACATGTGTAAAATCATATGAACATCTGCATAAAATCATATACATAATAAAGTCCATACATAGTCCAAACTCATCATATCATATGTATCAAAATAATGTCATGATACAAAAATATACAAAGTTCTCTCATATGTACACTCCAAAAATTTGATACCTCTCTGAGGTATAATCCAACCTTATACTCATTCCCTCTGAAAAAGTTTGCCCCATGGGTGTTGATGGTTGTGTTGGTCAACCATGAGGAGGAGGTGGCTCCATACCCATTGAAGGATTTAATTGATATGATCTTGATCTATGTAATCTACTGCTTGTTGCAAAACTCGACTCTCACCGCTCTGCTAGCACTACCTACTCATAAAGTAGATGGTAATGTTACATGTCTCAAGTCATTTGAATTAGGTCTGCAACCATGTTCTACATACCCTATCTGATTGTAGCTTGTTGAGCAATATCTCGCTCCTATCTAAGTCTGACCATATCTACATGTGCTTGGGCTGTTATGGCTCATGTTGCATCCCTCTCTATTATAAGTTGAGCTCCCCCATCACCACCCATCAACCCCTAAAGTTGGATCACCTCTACTTCTACCATATCTCTCTCACCTACCAACTGAAGAAAATCTTGTCTTAGCTAATCCCTCTCGAGTCTAAGTTCATCCCTCTCTCGATGTAGCTAATCTCTCTGCTATCACCAAGCCAAATTATACCTACATTTCCCCCTCATCATCACCATGGTCCTCTCCACCTATGTCAACATTCTCATTTACTCCCATCTCCTCTCCCTAGTCTGCATTTGGATCCTTCCTCTATTGCACATGATAACCCCCATCATCTCCACCATCATCATCAACATTATCATCACTCTCATCAATGCTCTACTCCTCCTCCTCCTCTACCATTGCAAGTCGATCTTGTGGGATCATCAGTAAAACTGGCTGATGTTGCACCCACTATGCATCATACTTTTCCATCGTACCTACATCTAAAACTATTGGTTATGGATCCCAAGGTATCACAAGGGTATCTCACCCATCTTTCTTGGCTATATATCAATCATGTACCACTTAATGATGTGGATTATCTTGGAAATTAGGTACATAGTGTAGTGTCCCTATCGTTGTTGCACTTTGATTTAGTTTGTTTTTGTTCGGTTGTTAGGTTTTTTAGCTATTTTTGGATATTATACTACTTTATTTCAGTTACGACACTGATTTTATGTTGGTTTTATACCTTTTTGATGATACATTGATGACATTGTTGATCATCTAATGAACATTATGTGTGTCATGGTTTTATTATGTTTCGGAGAATTCATGTGTTTATGATGATGTATATGATGTTGTTTATGATGTATTATTGTATGTTAGTCTTGGTGAAGGATACATTATAGCATTACTCACTCGTGAGTACCCTACTATGTTGTGACTCTCTTTCACGGTGTGATTGTCGATTTATGCAGATATGTTTGAAAGTGTTGTTTTATGCAGTTTGTAGGTATTGGGCATAGACTCCACCTAATTTTTCAAGCTTGAGCATGCCATGACCCAATGGAAACATATTTCAGAGATAACGCCAAGTCCTTCTTTGTCCATCGTTCCTTTATAGGAAGATTATCCGTTTGTCACCGTTGCTTTTTCGTTCAATTTTGTCGTGTCGTTCATGTTTTCGTGATTGTAAATTAATTGATTAATTAGTTAAATGGTTTATTAATTTATTTATTTGATTTAGTGTAATTTTATTGAAATGTTAAATTAAAATAATTGTGTTTATGGTTTGATTTATTAAATTAATTAAATATGATATTTAATTAAATGAGATTGTTAATTTTGAATAATAGACATTTGTTAATTTTAATGTGCAAATTTAAATAAATGTAAAGTAGATATTATTGAAGGGTTTGTTTTTAATAGATTATGAATAAATATTTGGAATCTTGACTCAAAGTTAGAACGTGTTGTCTTGAGTAATTGTTTAAATAGAACTATCTGATCAATCTTGTTTACATGTTGATAGTTAGTTAAGTTCTATGATTGTAAGTTAATTGAAAAGGAATTAAAAAGCTTTGGTTATAAAAATTGTGCACAACAATTTTGGATTTGGATTTCTAGAAAAAAAAAATCACGACAGTTTATTTTGGGTTTTGGGGAAAAGCTTCTTCTCTGTGTTTTTGGTTGAAAATTTTTGGAGATAGTGAGTTCAAAGGTTTTGTGCATGTCAAAAAATTTATAGTTTCAGTTTTCCTATGTCTTACTTCAATATACGTCAGAATTCGAGAATATAATCCAGGTTTTCTTCTTTGTTTTGCATTTTTCTTGAATAGTAGTCTTGAATTTGGATTATGGTATTTAATCTTCCTTGTGGTAGAATTCTCTTGTTGAATCTTATGCACAAACATCAGAAAAGAAATTATTATTGATTAATGTTGAAATCAATTGAAGAAATTTTTTAGAGAAATGAAAGTTACCGAAAACCTAGTTGTAATAAAATTAGTTTTATAATTATTATTTCTCTTTTTGGAAATATTTTTCGTAACCTTCGATATGAAATAGAATCTCATAAATCAATGTTCATGTTTGTATCTCTTGAACTTGTTAGTTTCATATTCTTTCTTTGCTACAAATCAACTGTGGGATTTAATCATTTGTACTGCATGCTTGTCGTGCTTTAAACCCTTGGATCTAAAGGAAAATCCCTTAACATAGATATTGTTAGGGAACTTCAATATTAGGGTATAAATGTATTTCCTTTCTCACCATAGAATGCATAGAATTATCTTTCTGGTGGACGTCGCCCCTCTCTTTTCATTAAGTCGAATCTAAGTTATGTAACTTATAGTTACATGTTCACATCGATTTATCATTACACATTAATTTTTCATGGCATATTGAATTGCATTATCTCTTATCTTGTGCAATGCAGTATGTGCGCCTCATATTAAGTCTTCTAGCCTTTGGATTGCCCTGATGAATGTCTAGCATTTGAAACTTTAATCACTGCGCTCCATAAACCACTATCTAAACTTTACGTTGGAGATTTAATACCAACATTCCTTGAATTGCATTTGACATATGTATATGATGTTAGTTTATATATTTAAACCCTGATAGGTATCAAAATCGAAGCTTATGATATCTAAAGTATCCTCTGAACAATGAATGGTATTCAAACTATGAGTTAACTGAATTGCATTCAATATGTATTGCTATCGATATGCATTGCATTCAATATACTTTGCATTCGACATGCATTGCATGCAATATACCTTGAATTTGATATATATATATATATAAGGCAATTGATATACATTGTATTTGATATATTGCATATAATATAATACATTTTATGTATCAAATTTGATATATATATTTATCATTCTATTGAAGCATGGATGTGTACATCCACGACCAATATGTGATTTGTTACACTTATATATATATAGTATATATAAATAGGTAAGAATAAAAATATTTATCTATGCTGTAAAATTTTGAGTTGGCATATAAATCAACTATTTAATAAAAATAAACTAGTATGTATTTAAATATATATTTATAAATATATATACATATACTTTAGTATATATATAGGTGTATATTTGAATGCATTAAAGAGTAGTGTTGTTTTATTATTAAGTGATTGCATTTGTAAATAAAATAAATAGAGAGAATTATTGATTAAAATAAATTTAGATTATGACATTAGAATAAATTTTAGTTTATGATGAATATCATGAAATTCTAAATGGATACATCATGTAACACTATGCTTTCCATGATTTTCTTGGTAATCCACTCTTGTATCTTCTCTTTTATTATTGTTGAAATGTTTATGTGAAAACAAGTGAATGGATATTGTTTGGGAATGAAAGTGGATTTTGTTCATGGTTATGTTATCTTGTGAAGTGAACATTAGAAATATTCTAGAGGCTAGGAAAGGAAATTTGTTCCATAAATTTTATTATTCTTGTACTTTGATGTTCAATTGTAATGATTTAATTTGGGATTTAGCCATGCACAGTTTTTATTTGTTATCTTGGAGGTAATTTGAAAGTTAAATTCTTTGCATCTTGGTTGACATGTGTTCATTCATGGGTTTGTTTAATGTGCATGATGGCTATCTTTGTAATTGTCAATGAGTTGTTTTATTAGAGAGAGTGGTTTTTAATAGGGGTTGGAACCCTAAAGAGGTAACCAAGGTAACCTATCAGGAGTTTATAATTAAGTGAAAACCTAATTAAATGTACTAGGAGTTGAGTAGTGTTCACTAAACAATGCAGATAATTTGAATGTCTCGCCTAACACCTTAGTGCTTGTATAGATTAAGGGTAGGTTGAGATGGCCTAGAATGGCATGATCATCTACTTTGTCTTCTTGAAAGGTAGTTTGACTACACATGAGTTTGTTTAGGGGTCAAGAATCGGTATAGATTGCTAAGGTAACTCAGTATGAGGGCTAGTAGTCTAAGAAGATTCACCAAGGTAACCTATAGTAAACTATGTGATGACACCCTTTTCCTGATACATGTTATATGGTCTCTTGTGTAGAGTTACCTTTTTTATATTGTTGCCTCTAGGAGATTTGTTTGTAATTTTTTGGTTTAGATAGTGTTATGTCGTAATGTGTATGTCAAGCCATGTGATGTTATATTTTGTCTTTGTTGACCTAATATTATCTCCTAGCACGGGGGTGGACCTTCGAGTACCACATGGTTGGGAGGAATGTGTCATATCCTCCATTGGGTTTCCCTTACAAGTGATGGGGTGTGTGGATGATATCGTTCTTGTGACAGGTTCTTGATTTTTCATTTTTCATGAAGTTAGACGATGAGTGTGTTCATGAACAAGGTTGGCAGATGTCTTATGATCTTCATCTATATTGTATACATTCCTGATGTGTATGTGAGACCATATTGTAACTTTATTATGATGTAAGGATATTTTTTATAGTCTCACTTGATGTAACTTGAATATGTAACTTAACTTCATTATTATTATGTAATTGGATCATTCATTACTGATATGATACATCCTTATGTTTTATGTCTTTGGTTTAGTGGTGTGATGATATTACTTATGAATTTTTTAGTAGCATTGTCACGGAACCTTGAGGATCTATGTGTAGATGTTTACTTTGTACTCATGTTGTAATCAATTTTTTTTTTTTAAATTGTTTAGTTATTTAGTTACTTTGTGTGTTGTTCTCTAGGTTCCATGGCTGGGTGTTACAGTTTGGTATCAAAGAACAAGGTTCTAAGATTAGGCACTCTTTATTCTTGTGAGCCCATTAGGTTATCCTATATGTTAGACTCTTTATTTTGTGTTTTCCAGTTGTCTTTTGTGTCTTTTAACTAATAATTTTCTTTGGTTTTGTGTAGGACCATGCCTAGATGTCAAGGTAGGGGTCATGATCAAGGCTGAGGTGGTGATCGTATGGCTAATCGCCAGGATAATCCTCCTCAAATTTCTCATGAGAGTGAGCATGTAGAGCAACAGGATCCTTAGATTAATCAGGTTGGTGAGGAATAGAATCCAATTCAGCTGGGTTCAAAGGAAGCTTTGTTGCGTTTCTTGCTTGAGAAGGTTCTTGATCATCTTGGTCCTAAACAGGAGGCTAGACATGAAGTGGCTAGAGAATGAGACAGATCACCTAGGAGAGTTATAGAGACTATGGAGTAGAATTTCATTGCTTCAAGGCATATGAGAGACTTATTGAGGGAACGCACTCCCACATTCGATGGTACTAGTGGTGGTCTAGAGGCAAAAACTTGGTTGATAGACTTGGGATGGTGTTTTTCTATGCATCTATATGGTAGCAACACTAGAGCTAAATGCACCATTATGCATCTTAGAGGCTTTGCCTCTACATGGTGGCGATTGGAGGAGTAGAAGAAATTGCATCTAGATATTGGTTCAGTATCATGGGATATGTTCTTGTAGAGATTCAGAGCATGTTTCCTATCAAAGCATTGGAGACAACATTGTGCAGATGAGCTCCATGATCTATCACAGATGGCCATGTTAGTTGAGCAATTTGAGCATAGGTTCTATGAGATCAAATAATATGTCAGAATTGTGGATGATGAGGCTATGTTGGTACAATACTTCATCAGGGGCTTCAACACCCGTATCAATGGAGGAGTCGAGTCCTTGAGCCGAAGACTATGGAGGTAGCCATGGAGAAGGAACATCTTGTGGAGGATAATTTTACCATGGCTTTGGGTGGACATATAGGTGTTCAGATAGGTAGTGCACCTACTACAGGCTTTGGTCTATGAGGCGATCAAACTCAGATAGGGGGTTCCTCTCAGAACCAACAAGCACCCGCTAAGGGTGGTTAGCAACTGCAGTAGCATTACCCACTAAAGAATAAGAATTCTCAATCTCAGCTAGGTAACAACTCATAGTCTGGGAAGAACTGTAATTGGTGGTGTAACAAGCATAATCATCAAATCATCCAGCATAGAGTGCACAGTCTACGATTAGTAGAGGCAATTTTCAGTAGTCGAATGCACCTTCAGGTGGCAAAGGTTTTGGCAGAGGTACTGGTTGCTTTTCATGTGGTCAATAGGGTCACATTGCGAAGCAGTGTCCTATGAGAGATACGTCAGGATTTGATCAGTGATCGAAAGCTTTAGAGCTGATAGTTGCAAATGTGGTTTGTTCTCACAAGGTTTTTGTTGTGGTAGATAGCCATCAGGTAGATCATCAGAATATTGTAGTTGAGTCTCCAGGTCAATTACAGGGTACTAATGTTTCCATCTTTTTTTATTCTAGAGCTTCTGATTTATTTATTTCTCCATCTATTGTTGAGCGATATGGGCTCATGGTAGTAAAGCAAGGTGATAGGTGGTAGGTTTAATTGGCCTCTAGGGTGGAGGTAGCAGTAGAATCCCTTGTTCACAATTGTGGACTAAGGATTGGATCACTATCTACCTCAGTAGATCTTCATGTTACACCTCTTGGTTCTTATGACATTGTTTTGGGTATGGACTGGTTAGAAACCCATCGTGTAGTGATTGATTGTCAATGAAAGATAGTACATTGCTTAGATGACTTTGGTACAAAAGTTGAAAAATTGGAATACAGAGACCCATCTCCTTGCAGATTATATCGGCTATGTAGTTAAAGAGGATCATTTGTTAGGGTTGTCAGATGTTTGCAACAATAGTTAATGACTTGGAGGTAGGGGAGATTCAAGAGGTATCTCTTGATGATTACCCTATTCTTGGGGAATTCGTATATGTTTTTCCCAGTGATATTCCTGGTATGCCACCGAAACGTGACATAGATTTCATAATCGACCTGGTTCCTGGAGCAGAGCCTATATCTTGAGTTCCATATAGAATGACCACACGGGAAATGTAAGAGCTTCGTCTGCAGTTGGAGGAACTTTTGGCTGAGGGTTTTATATGTCTGAGTGTTTCTCCTTGGGGAGCACCTGTCATCTTCATGAAGAAGGATGGATCTCTCATATTATGTATCCATTATTGTCAGTTGAACAAAGTGATGGTGAAGAATCAATATCTCTTGCCGAAAATTGATGATCTCTTTGATCAGATCAAGGGAGCTAACATGTTTTCTAAAATTGATCTGAAATCAGGTTACCATCAATTGCACATTTTAGAAGCATACATTCATAAAACAACATTTCGAACTCGTTACGGGCACTATGAGTTCATAGTGGTACCATTCACGTTAACAAATGCACCATCCATTTTCATGAGTTTGATGAACGGTTTTTTCCACACATACCTTGATCGTTTTGTTCTTGTGTTTCTTGATGATATTTTGATCTATTTGAGAGATATGAAGGAGCACAAAGAGCATATGAGGCAAGTATTTCAGTGCTTGAGAGAATCAACTGTTCATGAATTTGGCGAAGTGTGAGTTCTTCCAGAGTGAGGTGAAATACCTTGGTCATGTTATCTCTGGAGAGGGTATTGTTGTGGATCCTTTGAAGATCCAAGCCGTCATTGATTGGCCCATTCCTACCAATGTACCTAAGGTTCATAGTTTTATGGGTCTTGCCACATATTACAAATGGTTTGTTCATGGGTTTTCTAGGATTACACATCCCATTACTTCTCTTCAGAGGAAAGGGAAGAAATTTATTTGGTCAAATCAATGTCAGTAAACTTTTTAGATACTCAAGGAAAAGTTGATGAGTGTGGCAATCTTAACCATTCCTAATCCTACTAAGGACTTTGTCATTTGCACTGATGTGCATCTTTGGAGGGATTAGGAATTGTGTTGATGCAGGATGGTCATTTGATCACTTATGAGTCTTGAAAACTCAAGGATCACGAGTTGAATTATCCTACTCATGGTTTGGAGCTAGTTGTAGTTGTTCATGCTCTGGTTCAGTGGAAGCATTTCTTGTTGGGGCACTATTTTGAACTTCACAGTGATCACCGTAGTCTACGGTATATTTTCATGTAGCCTAATTTGAATGCTAGGAAGAGACGATGGATGGATTTCTTATGTGAGTATGACTTCGAGGTGAAATTTATCTAGGGGAAGGAGAATGCAATGGCTAATGCTCTTATTCGACGAAGGCATGAGCTTTCTACCATTACTCTTGGAGTTGATTTGAGGAGCCATATTTTAGCAGCACTTCCTACAGATAGACTATATCAGGAGGTGAAAATAGAGTTAGGATCAGGTACACCCTTAGAGGGTAGATTCACAAGATATACTCTCAAGTCAGATGGATTAATGTGACATTTGGGTCGTATCTACGTAACACATACAGAAGGTCTTCAGACTTTGGTTACATCAGAGGAACATCGAGCAACTTATTCAGTTCATCTTGGTGTTAAGAAGATGCATGCAGACCTTCAACAATTGTACTTTTGGCCTAGATTGAATCATGATATCGCTAATTTTGTTTCTAGATGTCTTGAGTACCAAAGAGTTAAGGCTGAGCACCAACATCCCACAGGACTATTGTAACCACATTTAGTTCTTGAATGGAAGTGGGATATCATATTTGTGGACTTCATTGCTAATTTACCTATGTTATCTCATTGACATGATGCTATTATGGTTACTGTTGATAGGTTGAATAAGGTAGCACATTTTTCTCCAGTTCATTCTTCCTATAATGCCTCTTTTGTGGCCAAGATATTCATGGAGGATATTGTTCGATTCTATAGAATTCCTCATAGAATCATTTCAGATAGAGATCTTGTGTTTACATCAACGTTATGGACATCCTTGTAGCATGCCTTAGGTACTCGGTTGAACTTCAGTTTAGCTTATCACCCAGAGACCGATGGTCAGACCAAGAGGGTCAATCAGATTCTTGTGGATATGCTCAAGATGTATGTTATGGATCAAAATTCATGATAGGAAGATTATCTTTACTTAGTGGATTCCACCTACAATAATGGGTATCATAGTTCCATAGGCATGCCTCCTTTTTAGGCATTGTATGGACATCCTTGGCAGACTCCATTGAATTGGGATCGAATTAAGGATAGAGTTCTACTTGGACCTGAGATGCTTCGGGATATGGAACAATAGGTTGATTGCATCAGAGAGCATTTGGTGGTAATGCAGGACAGGAAAAAGAAGTATGTTGATGTGCATAGAGTGGATCATCATTTTTCAGTTGGTGATAGGGTATTTCTTTGGGTGCATCTATGAAAGAGTCTAATTTGTTATGGAAAAGGCTCTAAGCTCATGCCTCATTTTGTTGGACCGTTTGAGATTCTAGAGAGGATTGGTCATGTAGCATACCGTCTTGCTTTATTGCCCAGTTTGTCGTGCATTCATGATGTATTCCATGCATATTTGTTCTTAGATCTTATCATCCTGATATTTCACATGTGCTCGATTGGAATGCATTATAGGTAGAGGACATGCAACTGGATTTGGAGATAATGGATGTTCTTCAACACAAGAGACTCACCCTCAGGGGTCGATATATTGATCAGGTAAGGGTCTAGTGGGATCCTAGTGATGAGGCATCAGCTACTTGGGAGGATGCGACATCCATGAGAGAGCTTTATCCATATCTGTTTGTAGGCTTCTAGGAGTAAGCCTTATCTTGGGGTGGAGGATGTGTCCCTCCATTTGTTGTACTTTTATTCAATTTTTTTTGTTCGATTGTTAGTTTTTTTAGTTTTTTTTGGATATTATGCTACTTTATTTTAGTTACAACACTGATACTATGTTGGTTTTATACTTTGCTGATCATACATTGTTGATCATTTGATGAACATTATGTGTTATGGTTTTATGTTGTTTCAGAGCATTAGTGTGTTCATGATGATGTATTTGATGTTGTTTATGATGTATTACTATATGTTAGTCTTGGTGAAGGAGAAAGTTTAGCATTACTCACTCATAAGTACCATGCTACGCTGCGACTCTCTTTCACGATGTGATTGTCAATTTATGCAGATCTGTTTGATAGTGTTGTTTTATGTAGTTTTTAGGTATAGGGCATCGACTCCACTTGCTTTTTCAGGTTTGAGCATGCCATGACCCAATGGAAAAAAATTGTTTCAAAGATAATGTTAGGTCCTTCTTTGGCCATCATTCCTTTATAGGATGACTATTCGTTTATCACCCATTGTTTTTCCGTTCGGTTCCATCATGTTGTTCATGTTTTCATCATGATTGGAAACTAATTGATTAATTAGTTAAATGGTTTATTAATTAATTTATTTGATTTAGTGTAATTTTATTGAAATGTTAAATAAAAATAATTATGTTTATGGTTTGATTTATTAAATTAATTAAATAAGATATTTAATTAAATGAGATTGTTAATTTTGAATAATAGATATTTGTTAATTTTAATGCGCAAATTTAAATAAATATAAATTAGATATTATTGAAGGGTTTGTTTTCAACAAATAATGAATAAATATCTGGAATCTTGACTCAAAGTTAGAAAGTGTTATCTTGAGTAATTATTTAAATAGAACTAACTGATTGATCTTGTTTGCATGTTGATAGTTAGTTAAGTTTTGTGATTGTGAGTTAATTGAAAAGTAATTCAAAAGCTTTGGTTATAAAAATTGTGCACGACAATTTTGGATTTAGATTTTTGGAAAAAGAAAATTTCACGGTGGTTTATTTTGGGTTTTGGGGAAAAGCTTATTCTCTGTGTTTTTGGTTGAAAATTTTTCAAGACAATGAATTCAAAGGATTTGCACATGTCAAAAAGTTTATAGTTTTAGATTTCCTATGTCTTGCTTCAATCTACGTCAAAATTCGAGAATATAATCCAGGTTTTCTTCTTTGTTTTGCATTTTTCTTGAATAGTAGTCCTAAATCTAGATTATGGTATTTAATCTTCCTTGTGGTAGAATTTGTTTGTTGAATCTTCTACACAAACATCAGAAAAAATTTATTGTTGATTAATGTTGAAATAAATTGAAGAAAATTTGTAGAGAAATGAAAGCTATCAAAAACCTAGCTGTAATAAAATTAGTTTTATAATTGTTATTTCTCTTTCTAGAAATATTTTTCATAATCTTCGGTATGAAATTGAATCTCATAATTCAATGTTCATGTTTGTATCTCTTGCACTCGTTAGTTTCAAATTCTTTCTTTGCTACAAATCGACTATGGGATTTAATCATTTGTACCACATGGTTGTTGTGCTTCAAACCCGTGGATCTAAAGGAAATTCCCTTAACATAGATACTATTAGGGAACTTCAATATTAGGGTATAAATTTATTTCCTTTCTCACTATAGAATGTATCGAATTATCTTTCTGGTGGACGTCACCCCTCTCTTTTCATTAAGTCGAGTATAATTTATGTAACTTATAGTTACTTGTTCAAATCAATTTCTCATTACATATAAATTTTGCATGGCATATTGAATTGTGTTATCTCTTAGCTTGTGTAATGCAGTATGTGCACCTCATTTTAAGTCTTGTAGACTTTGGCTTGCCTTGATGAATGCCTAGTAGTAGTGTCCAACATTTGAAACTTTAATCACTGCGCTATATAAATCGCTATCTAAACTTTATGTTGGAGATTTAATACCAACATTCCTTGAATTTTATTCGACATATCCATATGATGTTAGTTTATATATTTAAACTTTGATAGGTATCAAAATCGAATCTTATGATATTCAAAGTATCCTATGAAAAATGAATTGTATTCAAACTATGAGTTAACTGAATTGCATTCGATATATATATTGCTATCGATATGCATTGCATTCAATATACTTTGCATTCGACATGAATTGCATGCAATATACCTTGCATTTGATATATATATAAGTCAATTGATATACATTGTATTCGATATATTGCATATGATATAATACATTTGATGTATCACATTTGATATATATATTGCTCATTCTATCAAAGCATGGCAATGTACAGCCACGGCCAATATGTGATTTTTAATAGTTATATATATATATATATATATAGGTAAGAATCAAAAGATTTCTCTATGTTGTAAAATTATGTGTTGGTATATAAATCAACTCTTTAATAAAAATAAACCAGTATGTATTTAAATATATATACATATACTTTAGTATATATATATAGGTGTATATTTGAATGCATTAAGAGAGTAATGTTGTTTTACTATTAAGTGATTGCATTTGTAAATAAAAGAAATAGAGAGAATTATTGATTAAAAGAAATTTAGATTATGACAGTAGAATAAATTTTAGTTTATGATGAATATCATGAAATCAAAAATGGATACATCATGTAACTCTATTCTTTCAATGATTTTATTGTTAACCCACTCTTGTATCTACTCTTATGTTATTGTTGAATTTTTTATGTGAAAATAAGTGAATGGATATTGTTTGGGAATGATAGTGGATTTTGTTCATGGTTATGTTATCTTGTGAAGTGAACATCAGAAATCTTCTAGAGGCTAGGAAAGGATACTTGTTCCATAAATTTTATTATGCTTGTACTTCGATGTTCAACTACAATGATTTAATTTGGGATATAGCCATGCATAGTTTTTATTTGTTACCTTGGAGGTAATTTGAAAGTTAAATGCTTTGTGTCTTGATTGAGATGTGTTCATTCGTGGGTTTGTTTAATGTGCATGATGGTTATCTTTGTAATTGTCAATGAGTTATGTTATTAGGGAGAGTGGCTTTCGATAGGGGTTGGAACCCTAAAGAGGTAACTAGGATAACCTATCGAAATTTTATAATTAAGTGAAAACCTAATTAAATGCACTAGGGGTTGGGTAGTGTTTACTAAATAATTCAGATAATTTGAATGCCTCGCCTAACACCTTAGTGCTTGTATAGATTAAGAGTAGGTTGAGATGGCCTGGAATGGCATGATCTTCTACTTTGTCTTCTTGAAAGGTAGTTTAATTCCACATGATTTTGTTTAGGGGCCAAGAATCGGTAGACATTACAAGGGTAACTCAGTATGAGGGTCAGTAGTCTAAGAAGATTCACCAGGGTAACCTTTAGTAAACTATGTGATGACACTATTTTCCTAATACATGTTATGTGGTCTCTTGTGTAGATTTACCTTTTTTATGTTGTTTCCTCTGGGAGCTTTGTTTGTAATTTTTTTGTTTTAGATAGTGTTATGTTGTAATGTGTACGTCAAGCCATGTGATGTTATGTTTTTTCTTCATGTTCATTTGTCTTTGTGGACCTGATATTATCTCCTAGCACGGGGGGTGGAACTTCAGGTACCACATGGCTGGGAGGAACATGCCATATCCTCCATTGGGTTTCCCTTGCAAGTGATGTGATGCGTGGATGATATTGTTCTTGTGATAGGTTCTTGATTTTTCATTGTTCGTGAAGTTGGACGATGAACGTGTTCATGAATGAGGTTGAAAGATGTTTTATGATCTTCATCTATATTGTATACATTCCTAATGTGTATGTGAGACCATATTGTAATGTTATTATGATTTAATGAGATTTTTATAATCTCACTTGATGTGACTTGAATATATAACTTAACCTCATTATGATTATGTAATTGGATCATTCATTACCGATATGATATATCCTTGTGTTTTATGTCTTTGGTTTGATGATGTGATGATCTTACTTATGAATTTTTTAGTAGTGTTTCCATGGAACCCTAAGGACATATGTGTAGATGTCTACTTTGTACTCATGTTGTAATCAAATATCTAAAAAAAAAAAAACATTTGGTTATTTAGTTACTTGGGTGTTGTTCTCTGGGTTCCATGGCGAGGCTTTACACATAGTCTATCCACAGTAAGGTAACTACTCACCATCATTTTTCTATACCTCATAGTCCTTCCATGGTCTCCATGTTAAGCTATATAGGTCATCCAACTCCTTTCACTAGTAATTTAATTATCCTAGTCTCCTCTACATAACATATTTGCACACATAGGGTAGTCCTACACCCCGAATCCTATAAGTCACTAGTTGTGTCACTACTATGTGCTCCTAAGCCCATATGTGCAATATTATCACCCTGCAATCTATGATGGCCATGTACTTGTACACCACTTGTTACATGTCATGATATAAGTATTTTAATACACATGGCCCCCATCTATAGACCACTCCCTCCTCCAACATCCTCTTTGGTACCCTACCCCAACCAATGGAGGATCCTTTAGATCGTTGATCTGACACCAAAACTCCCCTATAGCTCCAACCAAAACTAGTGTTAGTGTCTCAAATTGACCCATTTCCCTCCATAAGTTCATCTCCCTATCCTCAATAAATAGATCATCTATTAGGAATACGCTGCTCAATGCACTCTCTCTTGATTCAATATCATTTGCCACTTGCTCTCCATGTATCAAAATCTAGAGGACCCTCCAAACATCCTTAGTGTGATAGTAGCCTCCCTAGTCAACAAGATGAAGACATTATACTCTTTATGCCACCTCTTTTCCAATGTTATCATAATATCTAGGTTATCCCTAATCCCAGACATATGTGTCACCTGTCATAGTCCTACTACTCCTAGGAAGGACTCTTCATCTTCGCTTAGCTCAAATCTTATTAACATGGTCACTGAATTTCTCTCTCATGACATGATATGATCCAACTCCTCTTGTATTCACCAATTTCATGACATTATCCTTTGCATAAGCTTTAACCTATTCTATTTTGTATCAAAAGAATTATTTTCTAGTCATTTGTATAATTTTATCAATTGTGTAGCCAAAACCCTCATTTGTGTAGTTCTAATTCAATTGCATAGTGTTTCCTATTATTTATGTAATTTTATCAAGTGTGTAGTACTTCCTATAATGTCTGTTGTATTCACTCCCATTTGCACAATTTCATCAATTATGCAACATTTTCTCTCATTGGTCCAACATATCCTACCACTTGCATAATTTTATCAACTATGCATTTTTACATCTCATTTGCACAACCCTAGTCCTCATTTGTGATATTATGAAATTTCATAGAATTTTCTATCATGCGTGCAATATCTTGTCATTTACGCAGAATCAGTCTTCAAATGCATAGTTTCACATCAAATGCACATCACTACCCATCATTTACATTTTTTTATCCTAAAACTATGCTTTTTCAAAATTCCAAGTCTACCCCTCATTAATGCCCCTAGATCTACCCCTAGGGATCCAAAGGTTCATCACTCATTTCTAGACCTAAGTCTTTTGACCACACAAAGACCCACATGTGCTTCACTCGATGAAGAGCCCTAGGAATTCTCATCATCTCCTCAAATTCTCTACTTTAGAGGATCTAAAAAAATTAGAGTGGGCGAGCGCAAATGATCCCAAATGGTCCCTCACATGTTTATTTGTAGCCTTTAAAGCCTTATTTTTCTTCATTAACCTTCATTCCTTCCTGCCTAGCTTCGTTCCATTATCTCTTTTGTCAAATTTTTTTAACTAACCTTGTTTCTTTATCTATTGCACCTAGCCTATCCTTCTTGTCAAGATTTCAATTAAAAAATTATTTTCCCAACAAATCTCTCGAGGGGGCATCCTACCTCCATCCCTTGGTCCATTGGGGCATACTAGGGCACATCACAAACAAAAAAAATTATACCAATATTATTTATTTGAAACAATTCCACAAAATGCATTATCTCAAAGAGGGGCAAAATGTAGACACCAAAAAATGACTAACGTATTTTCATCTTATTGTTATCCTCATTAAATTAAATATTTTAAATTACTTAATTAGATCCTAATATTTTTATCATAAGTATTAATTAAATATGTTTTAATTATTTAATTATCTTAATCCTTTTATCATATCTATACTAATTAAATAATTTTAGTTATTTAATTAATTTATAATTTATCATTTATCATTTTCTCTCCAACATTAATTAAAATCAAATTCAAATTATCTTTGGTCCACTATAATTAAATCATTTTTAAAAAATATTTAATTAGCTAACATTCCTCTTAATAATTAAATAAACTAAAATAATTTATTTAAATTTAAATTATCTTTCCGTCTAAAATAAATAAATAAAATTAATATTTTATTTATTTTTTTAACTATCTTTTATGAATTAAATAAATTTGATTAATTATTTCAACTATCTCACCTCATTAATTCAAATTATAGCTCCTACCCCATCTCATTTTTTTCTTATCCATTGATCTTTCCAATTATTCTCTACCCTTGATCAAATATTATGTGAAGTATATAAATACAAACCCTTCATTCGCATATCCTCTCCTAGAGCTAGAGAATTATTATTAACAACTAGATAGCATTATCATTATCAAGAAAGAACTAGCCTAGCACATTATCAACCAAGAGTATCATCTATCTACTATCTTTGATAAAATATCATTATCAATGCTATCATATTATTATTGTTCTATCATGGTTATACTATTTTAAAGATCAGCCCACATATCAAGCATTCAAGGTACTATCAAAGAAACAATGAAGAAAATCGAGGTCTTTGTTATGGTATAATTGTTTATTATTTTATTTTTTGTATAGATGTTAAGCTTTATTGTGTGATTGTTGAGTGTGAATTTTCTACTTTCATTGTATTATTCCTATTTTATATTATTCACATTTTTATCATCCATGAATACCTTTGAATTATTTTTTAATAGGGATAATGTCAGATCCCTAAAGTCTATGCATATTGTATAGATTTGTTTAATTGATTTGGCATCAAGATGTAAAAAAGATGAAGATGATGGAGAACAAGGTATAGGTCTAAGCCTAGAATATATGTGTATGACCAAGAAAAAATGTAAGTAGCACTTTAGAGAAGGGTGTGATGGTCTCTAATTGAACTATTTACAAGTTTGTTGTAATGTAAGTGATCTATGTATAGGATTTACCCAAGTTTGCCTCTTATGTGTACTCAAGGATTATTGATATGTCTCACAATAACTAGCATACATATATTAAATATTAATATATATAAAATACATTGAGAGTTATCATTATCGAGGCACCTATTACACTAAGAAAAATGATGAAAATGGGCACCTTGAGAAGGATAACTCTTGACGTATTTTATATATATTAATATTTAATATATTTATGCTAGTAGTTATCATGGTGCAACATGTAAGAGATTAATATAATAATATAATATTATAATAATGTTAATTATTATAATATAATATTAAATTATATATTGATATAATATTTAATAAATATTATAAAATTTTAATTTTAATCTAATTGAATTAGAATTACATTTAGAACTTAATTGGAATCCTAATTCTAATTTAATGCTAACCTTAACCCTAATTAAATTGATTTTCATAAGTGAACCCTTACCTAACCATAACACTAATTTAACTCTTACCCTAATCGTAATAGAATCTTAACTATAACCCTAACCTTTATTAAAATCTTAACTCTAATTCAACCCTAACAGTAAAATTTTATATTTATTTATTTTATAAAAAATTAATAATAAGAACTAGTATAGAATTAAATAATATGATGATATAATATATATTAATATTATAAAATATAATAAATAATGTTTGTATGATTCATTTTTTTATATAAATTTAATTTATTAAAATTATTAATGTATTATTATAATTATAGTATTTTTAAATTGTAATCTATATAATTATAATATTATATATAAGTATATAAGTTATAATTTAATAATAAATATATTATATAATATTAAATATTTTAAAATGTAATTATTTTTTATAGTTTATTCCAAATAATTTTATATTAATTTAAATTATAATATTTTAAAAAAAATTAACTATAATAATTTAAAATTTCATAATAGTATGATATAATATTATATAATATAATAATTAACTATTATTAATTATGTAATTCCCCTCCATTTTGATCTATTGTGCGAACTATGTTGTTTCTTCTCTATGCTTTAGTTTTTGGTTGTACTTGGACTATGTACTTGATTTCAGTGGATCACTATTTTATCGTGATGTATTTTGATGTGATGATACTATATTTGGATGTAATTATTATGCCATGTTTGGAATTAACATATGTGGATATTTAATTTATGATGTTTCATGCTTCTGATTATGCTGCTATGTTAGATGCGTCAGTTAGAACTATTGTATTGATGAAGTGGATGGTATCGCATCACTCGCTTGTGAGTGCCCTGTGATCTCATGATTTCCTCTTCACGGTGTGCCTTGTTTATGGCATATTATTGCATGTGGATATATTATGTGCTTGCAGGTTGACAGGTACAGGACATCGACTCCACCTAGTTTCACAGGTTCGAGCGTGTCCATTGCCCAGCGGCAATCGACTGGGAGATAGTAGCTAGGATTTCCGCATCGATTCGTCCCCTAGTTGTAGTGTATCGTCAGTCCTAGTTTGGTCCAGTTGTTCCATTTCGTTCAGTTTGACTAGTTTCAATCTATTTAGGGAGTTAGAATAATGTACGATTTGTGATTATTTATTGAGTAATTTAATTTAATTAATTTGATATTTAATCTTATGGTAGATTTAGTTATTAATTGATTAAGTTATTCATGTTGAAATTATTTAAATTATTCATTTTGAAAATGCATGCAAATTTGAATTGGAATTGAAAAATTAGAAAAATAAATTAAAAGTCAATTTTGAAATTCAAAAATTCAAAAGAAAGACTTTTGCTATTCTATTTTCAAAAATTTATGAGGGTTGTTATGGGATTTTGGAGAAAATTTTGCATTATCTTGAATTTCTTCACAATTTTTAAACATGGAATTTTTTGGGAAAATTGGGAAAGAGAAGAGGAAGATTGCTTTATTTTGTGGGTTTGAAGGAAAAGCTTGAGGAATCTGAAGTACTCAAGAGAGTTTCAAAGCAGCAGCAGGTTCTTCAACATACTCCAAAAGAATTAGGTTCACACCTTGTTTTATTGGAATTTTGTAGATTGAATAATGGTGGATTAATTGCTATTGTTAACTCAATTTTATTTTGTGTCAATTGTTCTTCAATTTATTTGATGTTCTAGCATGGTTGAATATCTATTTTCATATATATAGATTCATTATAAATAATAGATTTGAGATTTATATTTTTTTTACAATTTTCATAGTGTAATGTTATGCTATCAAATTTTCTCCAAAAAAAAAAAGAGACTCTTTTTTTTAATTCTGGATTTTTTTAACTTTCTGGAAAAAATAAAAATAAAAAATGACAGTCCTGGTTTTGTTTTTTATTTAAAAAAAAAAAGGGAAATGCAAAGGGGGCAGACGGGGGAAATGCACCCAGCGCGGCCACCCATCCGTAGATAAGCGGACAGCGCAGCTCGCGGCCCGCGCGAACTACGCTGGCAGCAACCACCGCAGTCAGTGGCAGCGCTACCAGCGTTGCCCACACCGCCTCCCCTTCCTCCACGCCACGCGAGACTCCTCCACCCGCGGGGTTTCTTCCAGCCACTCCTCCCTCCACCAGTGGCGCCACCCTCTACGGCCACTGAAACCCAACTCCGTCGCCACCGCTTGGTGATTACCATGGCCGGGCCGACCTCCAAGCAACTTTCGAAAGCTAGGCACGGATTCTAAGGTCGCACGAACCGAGGCCACCCTTAGTGTTTTAATTTTTAAAAAAAAAAATTAATAAAATATAAATATATATTATTATATTTATTATAATATAATATTATAAATTTTATAATATTTTGGATATTATATTATTATAATATTTTTATTATCATGACATAATATAATGTATTATTGTGATGAATTAAGATATTATTAAAGGACTTTAATATAATGATTTAATATAAAATTAAAGGGATTAATTATTATGACTTAGCATAATATTAAATACTTTCAAAAGATTTAACATTATGTTTTATATAATAGTTGTGGGATTTATGTATATCAATAATTCCTTTTAATGTTTTAAATATTAGCAAATTGAAAATGAGTATTTCATTTCATGGTTACATAATTTAAAAGGGAAATATTATTTTTTTTAATGGGTTTAATTGATTAGGGAATAATATTTTATTTAAAATGGGCACTTGTTTTAAAGTGAATTATGGGGTCATGGACAATGTGTTATGCTTTTAAATGCTGTGTGGGAATGAAACATTTTTTTTAAGTGGCGTAATTAATTTTGTTTATTTAATGCACTGTCTATTGAATGCTAGTTAGGATATGGGTTTAGTGAACCCAAAGTAGAATTTGATTCTTGTCTTGGCATTGATCTACGTGCGTATCATTGGGAAGTGTGGGTCTTCATAATTATCAAGTCTTCCAGTTGGGATTTCAGTCTGTGGGTTATCGTACTATGTAGTCAACCATAGATGACCTTGTGCATAACTATTTTGTTTCCTAGTTATCACAAACGGGAGTGTGTTGATTGTATGTCATGGTTAGGGATGTGATATCCTTGTGTAGCACTTGTGTACCCTTGGGTTGTGGAGTTGTTCCACGTGTCATCTTAAAGGAGTGGCTTATAACGAGGGTCAGCACACAAAGTGGTGCCAGGATAACTCATTGTAAGTTAGTTAATTTAGTGATAACTAAATTAAATGATTAGAGTATCTTGTAGTATCAAACATTTAATAAGATAATTATTCCTCGCTTCTGATCACAAGGGCTTGTAAAGACTTGGGTTGAGATGAGAAGGCTTGGAATGGAAAGATCATTATCTTGTCACCATGAAAGATAACCGATTCTGCATTGGTCTACATGAGGGGTCAGAAGTCGTTAGAGGTTACCCGGATAACCCGAGACAGGGGTCAGGACCTAGGAAGACTCACCAGGATAACCTATGTAACGATGTGATGACACTTCTCCTAGGTCACCAGTATGTTCTCATCAGTGATGCAATTGATTATGTAATTTCTAGAAGCATTGTAACCCTGTGATTAAGTGTTGTTACTATATTTATTTCGATATGGTTATGTTAGCCTATGTCTAGTGGTAGACGTCCTTGGTTAGAGATTCAGGTTACTATCTCCTAGCACGGGGGGTGGACCTTTGGGTTCCACTTGGTTGGGTGGAATGTGCACCTTACTCCGTTGGGTTTTCTCCTTGTTCGTGTGGACGAGACTTCCAGTTGGAGAGCTTGTGGTTGTTTCAGTTGCAGTTCTTCTTGTTATCCTTTCCTTATTCTTGTATCATTACCCCTCTTGTTATCGAGGTGGAATTTGTAATTGTAACCCTATCTTTTTGGACTTGCCTCATTCGGGGAATGAGTGATTGTAACCTTATGGTTTATTGAATGGATTAATAAAATCGAAAGTCTTATCTTATGCTTGTTTTTATTTCACCTTACTTGGAATGTATGTGTTAATTTATCAATTAAATAATTGTTATAGTTTATATTCATGTTTTTTGTTGAGGTTCTATATAACCTCTATCTCGTAACCTTAGAGGTTGTTGGCATTAGTTAATTAACTTACTCATTATTTATCTTTAAAATAAAAAAATCGTTTAAGTAGTTAATTGCAACTTCCTCTAGGATTGTGTGGCGGGGCGTTACAAATTAAAATAATAATATTATAATATTTAAATAAGGTTTGGGTTAGGGTTCAATTAGGGTTGTGTTCATTATTAGGGTTAGGGTCAGTCTTATTATTACATTAGGATTAGTCTCCATATTACATTAGAGTTAGTCTAATGTTTTCATTATTATTAAAAACTCAATTATAAAATGGTACTTTTGTAACAAATGTTCCCATCATTAAGCCTATCTTTAATTAAATTTCATAATCTGAAGCAATTAAAAAAAATTTAATTATAAATTCGCTTGCAATAACATAATTTTTTCCTTAATACGTTTCAATAATAATGTCTATGTTTAATAAAAAAATAGTAGTTGTTTACTCTTGATAAATAGTTACCTTAAAGCATGCTTACATCTTCATTAACAGTCATTCAAAAACAATAGATATGATTTCATTATATTTTTCATCATTGTTTATTTCAATTCCCATATATAAGGCTACACATTAAAATTAAATGGAATTCCTCCCCAAACTTACAACGCAATGTTTTTATTAAGGGTAGCTTTGTAAGTATTTGATTTTAGGTTTTATAAAGATTAACTTAAAATCATACAAACTTGTATATAAAAAACATAACATCAACATCAACCATTTGCATTTAATTAGAGCACACATACTTTCAATTTGTTAACCAAAAATAATTTAAATTAATGCACTCGTAATAATTGTTAAATAATATTTGTATAATTATGAAAATAATTATTATAAATTCAATTACAATAACATACTTTTTTCTTTAAGACATTCTAATAAATAATAATGCTTTTGTTCAATAAATAATTAGTAATTTTTTAACTCTTGTTAAATAGCTACCTTAAAAAATGCTTACACCTTAAAAAATTCTTACATCTTCATTAACATTCATTTCAAAAGTAATATGTGATTTCATTATATTTTCCATCATTGTTTATTTCAATTCCCATATATAAGGCTACACATTAAAATTTAGTGGAATTCCTCCCCAAACTCATATTTTAATGTTTTGATTAATAGTAGCTTTGTAAGTATCTGATTTTATATTTTATAAAGATTAACTTAAAATCATACCAACTTGTATATAACAAAACATAACATCAACATCAACCATTTCCATTTAATTAGAACACAAATACTTTCAATTTATTAAAAAAAAATAGTTTGACTTACTTAAACATTTATGCACTGGTAATAACTTTTAAAGGGGGGACCTATTGCGCTAAACTGAATGACCTCTGGATTTTAAAGAAGTCAGCTCTTCTATAATTGGGGTTTTGAATGGGAAAAGGAAGCAAATATGAAATAAAAGGATCTAACAATGGATACCCTGATCAGGCTGACCTCTCACAAACCACAAATTTCCTTTCTTGGTAAAATCTCGAGTAGGCATCTGAGGAGGTGATGAAGAATAAGAATTCTTTGACCATCATAGCTATGAAATGGGTCCTAGGCTGATATTTTCTTGAATACGAAGATAAGTATAGGGTAAATACTGACGTTTTCTCTCATTTTGTGGCATCACTACTTGATATTCAAGTCCCTAAGCAACTTATCATCTGCTTGGTGATGGAAATATTCTCAAAGAAGTGCCTGAATGGCATCGGGGAGGTGGTGGAAAATGCAGCATTTGACTAAGGGATTCCAACTGTGGGTGACATTCATAGGTTCATTGAAGAGGATGAGGTTGTCCCATGGTTTCCATTCTTGAGCAGCTTCCACCTTCAGTCACGAGAATTCCATCATCAGAAGGTTACCCATGCATGCCACTTTTTATTCTTGATATAAAATGTGGTGCCATTCTATGATATTGACTGGTATACTGACTTTAGGAACCTAGTGTTCCCACCTGCCACCACTTCTTTCGATGGTGTTGCTGGTGTAGTTGAGGATGAGGTGGTGTCGAGTGATGCTATTGTTGCTGCTCAAGATTGAAAATTCTCTCTTTCCTGCTTAATGTCGAGACTCTGTTAGTCCTTTTGTATATAGCCTAGAAAAGGATTTATAGCATATATTTGTATATACTCCTCTGAAAGCGTGGCCTTTGAGCCATTTTTCTATTGTATTTTTGAAGTAAATAAATATAATGAAGACATAATTTATATTTAACATCTTTGCCTTGCTGCATAATTTTCATTTCTTTGGGTACTTGTGTTATTTTTTGTATGATAATGTGAATCCTTTTTGTATCACGGATTAGGAAGACCGACTGAACAAAAAGAACAAAGAGAATAATATTCATAGTAAATACATATTTACATAGTAGAACTATCTAATTGAACTATATAGAATTTAAAGCGAATTCCCCTGATGGGAGCCCTTGATGCTTCTCTATCTATTCTCCTTTATTTGAATGCATTGGATCACTTGAATCATTATGAGTAGACCCTTCTTACTGTCAGATTTCTCATGTCGGTCAATTCTTGATTCCTGTTAACTGAATTTTATCACCATACCCTTACCATCCAACCCCTTATCTAAACAGCTATCTCGTAGAGGAAACATACTTGCTTCTACTACACTGATTGGTTCCATAGAGGATGGTGGGTGGTGATTTCTTGTTGGTGTTTGGTTTAGATCCTTGAAATTGATACATAGGGGATATCTTTGTTCTCCTTTCGGACCGGAATGAGGCTGAAAATCCAAATTCTAGGCTTGATTGAGTAGGCAACTCACTTCGGGACTGGCTTTGCTGACCTTTGTAGGTTTATTGAAGATTTAACCCTGAGATTCACTAACTCTTCAGTTTGGCACGCCAATTCAGTCTCTCTTTCTAGTTGAAACACAGACTAAACAATGTCGGGATCCTATTTTCTGAATTTATCATATGACCAAGCCAACAATTGCTCATTTTCTTTTGAAAAATGTATGTGCCCTTCTTTACCCTGGTATAGGACACTCCTTCAGACTTTAGGATTATTTTCCTTTTTGATCTGACCATCTATATAATCACCTTCATTTGTTATGAAATTCCTCTTATTATTTCTAGTATTGCCAAAAGGGGAACTTTTGAAAGTGACCAAATTCTTTGGAAGTTCATGGAGTTCTTGTTGCGTGTCTTGTCTGTCCTTGTTTTTGGTTACCCCTACTTGAAATTGGTTGGTAACTTCTCCTAGTTGTGAATTGATCAAGGTGATGTGTTCACCACTATTGAATACTTGCCAGCTCTTTCCATCATCTAGTTTTGTGAGTTGGAGTATCATTCACTCGAAGCATTAGTTGTACGTTGGGTCAGGTACCAGTTCAGATTGGGATCTAATTTTAGCCAAGCTTTTTGTATCATCATTATGTTCTTGAGGAGCAACTCAAATATTGAAAGTTCCAAAGCTCTTAATCAGGTCCCAGACCTTTTCTTTGGAGGATCTCGTACGGCCATATTTTTTCAGTATTGATATTCTGAACTTGATTTTTGATTAGTTCAAAAATCCTGAGCCGATCTGTTTGCTTGATGTCTATTTGTTGTATTGGGCTCAAAATTAATATAAGGCCTTCACATTCAGCCTTGTCGTTGGAACATAAAAAATGGGGTCAGAGGGACATGATTGTATCCTCGTTTCTTTGGGAACTCAAGTATACTTTAGCTCTTGTACCGATCTCACAATTTGCACTATCAGAATGTAGCAACCATAGTTCAGATGTTGAAAAGACTTTGGGTTTTTGTGCCACCTTCGGGATTGCTTGATCCTCATCATAAATGATACAAGTTCCTATTCCATTGGGATGATAATTGTCGAAAGGATCTTTATCAATGAACTTTCTTAAGAGAACCTCCTCCTGATCAGTCCAATCTTCGGTGATTTCTTCATCTTCTAGAAGCTTGTTGCAGTACATCTCCTCCTTGGTTATGGAAGTGTGAGATGATTCAAATACTATCCTAGATTCATTCTTAACATGTTCGAGATGCAAAGGTTTGGACTCCTGTTTCATTTTGGATCCATGCTTGGTCCTTATAATTAGGTGTGACCAATCCTAAGAAAGGTATCCACCTAACTTAGAAGTGAATTCTTTGGATAGGCATAGACTGAATATTGGAGGGATATCAATGATCATGATATCCTGCTTGATTGTGATGTTTGGAAAGATAAACAGGGTTAATGGAAGGTCCTTAATGATCCCTATAGTATTGACCATATTCCCATCTAGTTGCATGACTCCTTTATTCAAAGGTTCATAGCTTAATCCCAGGGCTTCTGCTATTAGCCTAGGCATGATTGTGGTTTTGGCACCGGATTCAATCATGGAATTATGTAGTAATTTCTTACCCACAATAAGGGTTAAGAAAAATGGCCTCAGCTTTGGTTTTCCTTCATCGACTCTGAATGCTAATTCTTTTTCTTTGAGATCTTCATTAGGGGCTTCTTCAGTAACATTCGCAAGAACTTTGGTTGGTTGTGATAGTTCAGAAGTTTTCTCTTGAAGTGATTGCTCCTAGGGTCTTGTAATCGGGTCTTCTTGAAGAGGGCTTTGTGGTGATGTTGTAGGGGCATTAGTCTGGCAGTCGGGAGTATTTTCAGGCTGCAAACTAACCAATTGTGGGACGACTGTTTCATCCGTGAATCTCCTTTCGGAGCACGTGTTGTAATCGGACTGCACTCGTGGGGTTTCGGAAGTGGATGCTTTGGACGTGAACATTGCTTCCTCCCCTTCCATCCATGAGAAGAGGGTGTGGTTTGGATCTATGTTGGTCTCTCATTCCAAATACATCCCTTGCATTCAAGCGGTGAGTACTGCATTTTCCATTTGTGGAGAAGTATATGCATAATCTGCATCATCCGATATTGTGCCTTGACTACGCTGCTCCACTATCTTCTATTGTAGATTTCCGCGTGGGTAGTATCGAGGCATATGTGAATTGTTGCAAGGAAAACACTAGGGGTTACCGTCATTGATCAGATTTTTTTCCCTATAGTCAACTCTTTGTTAGAACTTAGGTTGGCGTTCTGCAATGGAATGGGTACCGGTACTATTTGGCTTATCGTTGGAACCTGAAATTTTTGGTGGGCATCTCCTTGGAGTTGGTTTTGTTGGTAGGAGGGCCTTGTGCCCTGATAATTTTGATAGTCTAGCTTTGGAGGAGTAGCTTGGTTGCATTGATGATATTTATCTTCTTGTCCATAGCTCACAACATTTCCTTTATGTCGCTCATCTCATATTTTGATGAACCAATTGTGAAATTCCATGGTGCACTTGTGTATGTGTACATAGATTGTGAAGGAGCAGCCAGTGCGGTCATCGGTGTTGCCTGGGCAGAAGCTAGTATTTCGGGGAATATAGACATGATGGGCTAAGGCGAAAAATTTCCAGCATTGATCAGATTGTTCTCTACTTTGATTGTGACACTATATGCATCTAGTAGAGTGGTTCCTCCGAGTGACTGGATCATCATTGAGATAGCAGCATTGATGGACTTTAGGTAAAACATGAATTCCAAATCGAGCGACAAGTAGATTGCAGCCTAAATTCTTTGCCAAGTTATGTAGAACTAAGCATTGAAGTCGATTAGGGCCTCATATGGAGCTCGTTTGATGATCTCTAGCAGGTGATACTGGGAAGACCTATCTCCATCATTCAAAAATCTTTCATAAAAAGGATCTCCAATCTTATCCCAAATGTCAATAGAGTTAGTCACCAGAGTGTGGTACCAATTGGATGCTTTTCCTCTGAAAGAAGCTATGAGTAACCTTAGTGCTACATTTTGATTTGTAACTTTGTGCACCAAACATACGTCTGCCACATCTTGTAGATGTTTGGATGGTGTTCTTGATCCATCTCTAGTGAACTTAGGGATATATTTGAGAGCAAAGACCCTGATGGAGGCCCAAATGATTGGTACTATAGGTGTTCTAAGAGGACTTTCGGTGTCCCATGCCACATAATTTTGGTAAACGATAGGTAGCATGGTTGGTGGAGGGTTTGGGATGTTTATGTGACGAGTTCTAGTTAGTACCGACCCTAATGGTGGTACTAACAAACCAAGGTTTTTTGTTGTTTTGGATCTTGTGACAGGTCAATGGCTCATATACTTGCTGAAGTCTTAAGCACATTTTGTAGTCCCACCAGGCGTTCCAGGAAAAAATAAATTGTTGATGCCAAAAATTGGCAAGGTAACAGCCTTTTGTGGGAAACTCAGTTAAAGGGGGGACCTATTGCGCTAAACTGAATGACCTCTGGATTTTAAAGAAGTCATCTCTTCTATAACTGGGGTTTTGAATGGGAAAAGGAAGTAGATATGAAATAAAAGGATCTAACTAGGCTGATGTGCCAAGGTTTAGATGTAAGGCACAATAGATCTATCTTGCAAATGTGATCTAAGGGCGCGTTCAACAATCTGCTATGCTCAAAATAACATCCATTAAAGAGAAAGACCTGAATAATTTATTTCATGACATAAAATAATTTGCACAAAGCTCTACTAATATGAAAGAGTCAAAGACATGGTTCTAAATCAGCATTCTATTCAAATAATTGAAGTTGGAAACAAACTATTCAGAAACAACACAATATAGTGTTATCAATAGTTAAGAGACAGAAAGGCCAAATTACAAGGGCACAATCTATGAGTCTTTATAGTTATCTAACAAAACAAAGGCTCGGTGTCTTCCTAACCCTTCTATGGATAATTCGAACTAGAAATAATCAACTATTCAATCGCTACTTTTAAAATCACTAACTCATTAACTTGTAAAAACTCCTCCTTCTTTTCCTCAAGGGAAGTAGTATATATAGCCAAGGGTATCCACCACTTGAAAAGATTGAAAAAATATATTTCATCATGAATCATAATTCTTACAACAATGATTCATCATGGCCACTGTAACAAAAAGATTCCTAAGCATGAATCTAGTCGTTTGCTAGCCAGATACATTCCCTTCAAATGATGGCAGTGGTCCTGACCTACACTGTGTAAACAAGTGTTGCCTCTCAGTGAAAGTAGTTAGAGCACACGGTAGTATGGTAGCCTGGTGATTGCACTGCTTCTCTCTTTGTATGTAGCTGTGCCAAAGGAACACATGGCGGAATTTCACAACCCGTATATTTTTCTCCTCGTCCTTTGCTGAGAGCTTGTGATTGGAAGACATGTGGCAGTGTCTTTGTTATCAGAACCACTTGAGGGGCCTACCAAAATTTTGCATGGGTGAAGGCTACATGGCACGCAGTCGGGGCCTAAAAGAGAAGGGAAGGGAAGCTCCCTTTTGATGAGCACTTTGGTGACATGTGGTGGCATTTAGTTGAGAGCATCGAAAGACTGTTGGGAGGCTTTCAAAAATCATCAAGAGCGGTTGAAAGTCGGGCAAGACATTAAAATAACTCAAAGGGAGCCTGGGTGTATATTAAATATCCATACATACTTCGACAATCAAATGGACACCCATGATGTATGCACATTATGTGACATCTTCCTCGCTTGTAGGAAAATCATTATTTTCTTTGAAATTAGTTTTAAATAGGAAAAAATATATATTTTCCAACTAATGAGAAAATTCCATATAAGAGAGTAAACATTAAGAAAATTTATGATATTAAAGAAACTCAAAATATATTAAATTGAAGTCATATATATAGACACTATTTTATTTTAAGGTTATTAAGTGCAATATTTTTAAAAATTTATTTGATATTAATATTAAAGTATAAAATTAAACATGAAAAAGAACGTAACCACACATATGTACGTATTCATTATATTGTAACCATATAAAAAATGATTCAAGGTTAAACAAGGTGCTTTTAGGAAAATGTATGTAAAAAATAAATTAAGTATAGTGGAAATGAAAGAAAATAAATAAACATGTATTTCTTACATATATGTAACATTTTGTGATTTTTTACTTTTCTTCGATAGAAATCATGAAATCATACAAAGGTATATAAAATGTTAACAATTAATTACAACGGTTGAAAACCATATTGGTATCAAAGCCATTAAAGAAAATTTGAACAAAAAAATGTATTACATCAATCATATTCCAAAATTTTGAGTCTATTTTCTTCAGCCTTGTGCTTGGAAAGTTGTTTACCCTTTTTCATTTTCTCATAATGGTCACATGTGAATGGTTGCATTATTCTTAGACCCTCTAGATATTTTACACAAGATATTTCAAAAAATGTCAATTATTTTCTTTCTCTCAGTCCTATATCAATAGTAGCTTTTGAAAGAGTCAATCCCTGAGATTTATGTATAGCCAATTCCCATGCTAATCTCAATGGAAATTGAAGTTTTCTACCCCTCTGTATTGGTGTTATTGGAATTGTATTTCAATGATGATCTTCAAATGGTATTCCCGAATAATTGTCAAACTTTACCATCACATATTTTGGTGGTTTATGTGGAATAGTTCTTGGTTTGTAGACAATCTTTCAAATGTATCCTAGAGCTTCATTGACAAGACCTGCTTATATCCAAAGATAGGAAGTCAACATGGCCCTTGAATTTTTACTGTTAAATAACTCTAGATCAAGTTCATCATTTGAGCAATCTTCTGTTGTATTAACACTTCCTTCTTTTGTTGCAACAGGATGATTCAATGAATATAACATTTTCTTGTTGTGGCTATGAACATTGTATGGAGAAAAAATGGACAACATTATCATACTCATAATTGTTTGTAGCATCTAGCTTAATAGGGGTTCTCATCATAAGACACCTCCAGTCATCAATTTGTGGGTTTGCATCTCTTAGATTTGTCAAAAGCTCCTGAAATCTTTGTTGTTGGATGTTTTCTCCATCTTGTCTAAATATTTTATCTAAGGTAACTATAGTTTTGAATTCCTCCCACAATAACTTTTCCCATCTATTGTTGTCATGCATTGGTCTATCATTGACTGGAGGCAACTGGCCCAAATCTCCAACCAAAATCAAAGATATACCTGAAAGATAATCGATAAAAATTATTTTCAAAATGTATACTAATATTATAGTAATTTAGTACATATGAGTTATATTAAATAATGTATAGAATACATGCCTTCATTAGTCATAATGAAAGTTATACCTACAAATTTTATGTTTGCACTTTGTGGGAATGCTTGTCTAATTCAAGAATCTATATTCTCCAACATGTGTAATACCCCTCCGTTTTTTCCTTTTGATCGAACAGTGTTATGCTCTATTATGTTGTACTTTCTATTAGTACCTTGACCATGGTACTCAGCTTCTATTTGATCGCTATCTATAAAGTGACGTTAATATTATTTTTTGATGTGATGGTATTTTAATATGATGTTATCTTTATGTCATGTTTTGAATCAACATAAATGGATATTCGAATTAATGATGCTTATGCTTTGGAATTATATTAATATGTTAGATTTGTCAGTTAGTTACATTGTATTGGTGAAAGGGATGGTATCGCATCACTCGCTTGCGAGCGTCCTGCGGTTCTATGACTTCCTCTTCATGGTGTGTTTTAATTATAAAATTTTATGTATGTGGATATATTCTTTGTTCGTAGGTTGACAGGTACAGGGCATCAACACCACTTGGTTCCATAGGTTTGAGCATGTCCAATGCCCAACGGTATTCGATTGGGAGATAGTAGCTAGGATTATGTGCCAAGTCGTCACCCTAGTCATAGTGTGTCGTTGGTCTTAGTGTGGTCCAGTTGCTTTAATGTTGTTCAATTTGCCTTGTTTCGGTTTAATTCCAAATTAGAAAATGGTAATTAATTGCTTTATGGCTTTAAAGTTATTCATTAAATTAATTGGGTTATAATGTTAGAGACATTGTTTGATTTATTAATTAATTTAATTTGATTAATAAAATGATTTAATCTTGGATAAAGATTTATTTTATTAATTAATTAAATTAGATTGTGTTAAATTAAATTATTTGTGTTGAAATGAATTAGATTATTCATTTTGGAAATTGGTGGATATTTGGTTTGGAAATTGAAAATAAAAGAAAATGTTTTAAAAAGTCAATCTAGGAAATTTGAATTCAAAATTGAAAGAGGAAGATATTTGCATTTTTGTTTTGAAGAATTGATGAGGGTGGTTGTAGGATTTTAGGGTTTTTTCCTTATGTTTGAATTTTGCTTCACAATTTTGATGTTCATGGAATTTTGGAAAAAGATTAAATTAGAAAGAGAAGGAAGAAATTGTTCAACTTTGTGGGTTTTTGGAAAAAGCTTGAAGAATTTGTGGATCTGAAGAGGGAATCAATGCACCATCAGGATCTTCTATCATCTTCAAAAAAAATCAAGTTCAAGTCTTTTAAATGTTTGCTTTTGAGTTTTTTGAATTTTAAATATTAATGGTGGAAGATCATGTGGAAAGAATCCTTGAATTTTGTTGTTTGAATGCAATTGAAACAAAGATGAAATGTTGTTCTCCAAATTAGCAAGAGAACCCCTCTAAAAAAAAAAATGCTTCAAAGGAAATGATGTTATGAGTGTAAATGCTTGTTTCGTATATTTATTTATTTTATGGTTTCTCAATTTGTTCTTCAAAAAAAAACCAGAAATGTTATATATGTATATATATATATACATATTTGATTTTTTTATAAGAAGGGGTTATGCTGGCCGATTTTTTTAAATCTCCAGACGAATGAAATTTCGTAGGGTTTAAAACCCTGTTGTTTTGTTTTTATAAAAAAAAAATTATTGAAAAAAAAAAGGGCAAAGTTTGGGGGAGGTCGTTGGGGGCTCACCTCCACCGCGCCCCCATGGGAGGCGACTAGAGGGAGCCGCACCTGGCATGCTCCCCACACTCTCCTTACCTACTGTTGCCACCCACAGAGGGGACGACTGTGTTTACACACAATCGTCGCCCCCATTAATGGGGGTCGGCTGTGTGTAAACACAGCTGGCCGGCCCAATTTGGTGCACGACCCTTAAACTGAGGCGGCCACCCATTCCAAACCATGCATGGATCGAGGGGTGTATGTGGTTGCTTTTTATTTTGTTTTATTTATTTTATTTTAATATTTTAATATTATATATTTTATAATATTAAATATATAATATTTATATATAATATTAAATATATAATATTAAATATATAATATTTAATATTATAATATATAATATTAGTATATTAGTATAATATTAAAATATTAATATAATATATGTTAATATTTAATATTATACTTTATAATATTAACGTATTAATATTTAAATAATTAAATATGTGTGTTTTTGTTATACACATTTATGGGTGAATTATTTTGGTAATTGGATTTAATAATTTTAAATATTATACAATGGCATGATTGAAGAAATTATATGGGAAATTGAAAGGGTTTCCTTGCATGTATTTTTTTTTGTGGACTTTATAAGTAATCAAAAGAATTGATTTAATTGTTAAAATTCGTATTTTCCCTTCTTTACAATTGATGAGGAAATTAATGATAATAAACAATTATTTTGTCAAGGAAAATATTATCTTTGCTGTGAAATCAAATTCTGAAGAGAATGGATTTAGAATATCCAAAGGTAGTTCCTTTCTATTGCCCTTAGTGAATATGTCTTTTGTGTTCATGTCTTGGGAAATGGGTTAAGTGCCTTTTATTTGTTAAGTCTTCCAGGTGTGGATCTTATTTTATGTGGGTTGTCGTATTATCATAGTCACCCTATTTGATATCCCTTAGGTAGTGCATGGTACGTATTCAATTAATAACCTGGTTTTCACGAACGGGGATGTTTTGTACCTCCTTGGATTAGGAGTGGATTACGTGAGTTGTGCCTCCTTGTTAGGAGTGACTTTATTACCTTGTTACCTCCAGTGTTTGGAGAGGGTTTGAACTTATGTTGCCTTCTGAGAAAGGAGTGGTCGTGATATCTTGTTTGTTTGCACTTTTTTACCCTTGGATTTTGGATGGTATTTGTGTTGTCAAGTAGAAGAGTGGCTTCTATAGGGGCTAGAGCCCAAAGAGGTAAACTAGGAAACCTTCAAAGGTGGTTTAATCAAGTGATAACTAAAACAAAACTTAGAAGATTAGGTGGTACTTCTCACTAATCAAGATAATTATGCCTCACTCATAGACACAAGGGATCGTTTAGACTTGGGATGAGTGGGAAGGCCTAGAATGGCAAGGTCATCTATCTTGTCTATTCGAAAGGTATTTGATTCCGCATGAGTGAGTATGGGGGTCGGGATTTAGTTGAGGCCACCAGGATAACCCATAGTGGGGGTCGGAGCCTATGAAGATTCCCAGAGGACAACCCATGACGAGTTGTGTGATGACACTCTGTTTAGGACAACAGTTGGTATTTGGTTCTATGTGTATGGTTCTCATAACATACTTGAATTGCTTTATTTCTAGAAGCAATGTGACCATGTAGAGTTGTACTTGTGTTGTACTTGTGTGGTATATGAGTTGTACTTGTGTTGTACATGTGTTTGGTTGTGTCAGTTGGTTCAGTTATGTTTTAGCCTGTGTCTAGAGGTAGATGGTCTTGGCTAGGATTCCTTGCTACTATCTCTTAGCACAGGGGGTGGGCCTTTGGGTTCCACTTGGTTGGGTGGAACATGCACCTTAATCTGTTGGGCTTTCTTCATGTTCATGTGGGTGAGACTTTCAGTTGGAGAGCTTGTTGGATTCAGTATTAGTTCTTGCTTTATTTCATTTCAGTTGTTCTTGTAATATTTTACCCCTCATTTGATATTGAGGTGGAAGTTGTAACTGTAACCTTATTTATTGGACTTGCCTCATTCGGGGAATGAGAGTTGTAACCCTATTGTTTAATTATGGATTAATGAAATTGAAATTCATCTCTTATGCTTCATGTAAATTATCTTAATTGGAATGTATGTGTTTATTTATTATTTAATATTGGCATGGCTTAAATTCATGTTTTTTGTTGAGGTTCTATATAACCTTTGTCTTGTAACCTTAGAGGTTGTTGGCATTAGTTAGTGAACTTGCTTATTAATTGAACTTAAACAAAAAAAAAATTAGCCTATTTAAGTAGTTGTTTGTAAATTCCTCTAGGGTTGCATGGAAGGGCATTACAACATGTTTTGACCAATGAAGCTCATTTTATCAATCAAAATGTATTTGATATGTGCTATTCTTCTTGAAAACTTGTAAGTCTTGTTCCTTCTAGCTGAGCAAAATCTCGTATTGGGATTTTTAATTTTGAATGAATTGTAGAGGCTCTTATATTGAATTCTACAACTCTTGTCAATGCAAGTAGTAGAAGGGGAGAGTGACATGGAATAGCCGTGTTGTGAAGAGCTTGACTAATGGTACCAATTAGATGTGACTTTATCGATCTTGTTGTTCCTTGGATTATCATGAACAATGGCACTCCATTCTGATTTGTATGGAAGTGTGTCATAATTATGTCAAGTGCCTTTTTTTGTTTACCACTGAGGTTTATGTAGTTGATTCTTTTTGGTATATCATCATGTATGATACATCCATGATCTTTCATGCTGCTTATTAAATTGATTTCTCTAGTTGTGTACTCTTCACCTTGATATCCATAAGACCAATCTGTACGTCTATCAATATCTCTTCTCCCCAACATATGTATTTCAGAGACTTGTATATTTTAACCATGATGTATCTAGATATAATTTCTCATTCATGCTCTGTGGTATTTCCATGAACAACTTTATTGTCTTCATTTTCAGAATTACTATTATTTTCAACATTTTATATAGTTGTTGTTTGTTCCACATGCAAAGAATTATAATTGAATGACTCCCACTTTTCTACTATGGAGTCATTATCATGACCAATAATTCTTCCTATGTCATGAAATGGTTTGTACAATAATAAATCTAATAAACAAAAGTCAATCCATTTATCTGACTAGCGTGGAGGAATGGATACAAACCTAGGAAAAACTCTAACAATGGATGCACCTTTTCTTGCCTCCCATTTGTTCTCTTTCTTTCATTTAGGATTATATATCCATGATCTAGCTGCATCAATTAGTGAGACACCTTCCATAGAACAAGGCTTTGTTTTATATCCATTAATGAGATATTTTGTTTTTTCTTCATTGTTGTCTTTTGTATGTACAATTACATGTTTGAACACCTCACGTGAAGCATTTAGATTAACAAATCTCCTATTGCTCTCTACTAATGGAATTTTTAGTAGCATGTGACATGTTTCTTCGGCTCCAATGTCTCTTTCTATAAATATCTCAGTAAGAAGTCTTCTATATGCACGTGAAGCTAAATCATCAGGTTTTTTCATATGTGAAAGACGCATCAACATTTGGTGGTATGTTTCTGATCTTTTCTCCATTTTTGTTGCATAGTTTGCAATATATTTGATTACTGTATTCTTAGAAAGAAGAGGTTTCCAATCTATATTTTCTCTCTGGATAGTTGTAGTATGTGGTGATTATGTGAATTCACTCTGTCATCATTTCTTACTGGTTCAAATTTGTTTTCTCCTATTTTTGTGTCTTCATATAATTTGGATTCCCCCATATTCAATGGCCAAGGAGAATTATACCTATAATGCATATGAAAAAATCATATATTTTTTAATTTACCATTATATTAGATTTAAATTTGATACAAATATTTTTATTTAATAAAATAGTTACCTGCAAACCATTTTTCCTTTTTTCTCCCTTACGCATGCACCCTCTTTACACACTGTGTGTTGTTCTACAAAATTAAGTATCTCTTCATAGTCATGCTCAATATCTATCTCTACAAGTTGTCTTGTATTTTCCATGCATGGATGTTGAAGAAAATTTTGGAATTCCTAAAATAGGAAATAGAAACAAATGTATTATTATATCATGAACTATAAGTAGTTTACATGATATAGTAGATATATATGTTCAATTTTTTATAAACTTTAACATACCTGCATATTTTGTTGATATGGATTTTGTCTAGGATTCCATGCATGAACAATGGAATGGAAATATCTCTTAGCATTTTTTCATTGGTCCTCATTTGACCAATCAATGTTGTCCATATTTGGTGCTCAATTTATCTAGATGAATCCATGCACATGTGGTGACCCCCTATGTTTCCACTCATATCAAGTCCAGTAATCTTTAACATTCATTTTTTTTCTAGAATTTATTTTCTGAAAATTAAATGTCTTACATGCATGTAGCATGCAACTGTATGAGGATAGTCTATAACATTTTGTTTTCTCCAAATTTGAGCTTCTCATGGAGTGTTTGGCGGTGTTCCTAGCATTAATGCATGCAAATCAGGCCACTACATATTTTTTGCACTCAATGTGAAGAATATCATAGGAGATCCTATTTGATGAAGCATGTTTATCAATTATGCATGACATTTAGCCCAATATGACCTTGTACCCCTTAATTTGGTTCCAAATCACATCATTCTATCAGCTATTTGGGAGTGGGGCATGTTTTCCATATGCTCACACAACTCATTAATGGTGATCAGCATGTCTTGAAAACTTCTTTTCATAAATACATCAGATGAACTTTGTGCATGATGTCTCATTATCATATTCTCCATAAAATACTTGAATCTTGGATGTTGACCAAAACGATGATCCCTATACCACAATATATGCTTCACAAATTCATGTAGATACACTCGTATCATGTGGGGTTCTAACCAGTTACATCTTCCATCAAGAAACAATGTAGGAAATGCCATATCAAGTAATCCAAATGTGACATATTCATTGATAGGAGATGCACCGATTCTTGGCCAATCAATCAGTGTTGTTGGATTTGCATCAGGGTTATTAATCCATGCATGGATCAATTCCATTTCTCTTTGAGCATTAGGAGGTTTGGAAGCCATTGATGTTGTGTACTTGATTATATTACCTTCATCTGTCTCAGCCACTAGACCGAGAAATATGATTTCATTTACATCAAAATCAAATTCCATATGTATTGTCTTTAATTTTTTGAAAATATTTTCATCAGAATTTCTTGATAAATTATTGATAGCATTTCCATCAATTGTAACATCAAAGTAAAAAAATTCATGCTCCACCTTGTATTTAAGTTCTTTATACATGTGATCCCTATTGACTGTAAAGTTATAATTTGTGCCACGTTGGTCCCTTCTTCGAACAATAATGGTTGGCAAATGTTCTATTATATGTGGAAAATTTTTTGAAACATGTTCTAAATTTTGTGGAAAACTTATCATGTTTCCTTTGTATTTATATTGACCACATGTTGCATGCGTAACTTGTAGTATTGGGCTAACACGTGTAATCAACATCTCTTCTACTTGAGTCAATTTTGAAAGCTCCTGTGGTTGCAGGTTGGAATCCATATTATTTGAAGCTAAAAACCTATGATTTTCTTTCTCTTGTCGACATTTGTTACATATGGGTCCTTTTGAGCTGTGAGATAATTTGATTCCTAGGTAACATTCCTGACAAATATAACACATGTTTGGCATTCTAAAGCCATCTAATTGTTGTCAAAATTTCATCTAGAATCTTTTGAAATCAACTTGTAGAATACCATTTGGGTTCAGTATATTTTGTAGACTTCTTTCTAAAGCTAAATTGATCCCAATTTAACTTCCATATTGATATGTTTCTTGGACACCTTATATTCATGTTGAATTTTCATTTTTCGATAGACTTGATCAGGTATCAACTTGTTGATTTTATTGTCTTCAACAATGAAAGTTTTGTTTAGATAATCGGTGATGCCTATTGATATCCATATTTTTTTCATCTCTAGTTTGATTTTCCAATTCTTGCACTATTACTTCTACCTTTCATCTAGCATATCTTTGTCTTCGAGCTTCATTATTTCTTCTTCCTTCCTCTTCCTCTTGAATATTTGTCATTTTTTCTTGTTTTCTTCTTCAATATTCTCTTTGATATTTCCTTCGATGTGCTAGTTGATATTGCCTTCTTTCCTCCTTTGATTGAAAATTCAATCTTGGTCACACCATAGCTATCAAAAATATATATTACTTGAGAGAAATAAATTGTATTATTCTTGGAGCATTGTCCTAGCCAAGAATGTCAGACTTGGAAAATTAAAGTGGAAGAATGGTAAACCTAGTAGAGTAATTGCATTTCACATTTTTTAAAAATGCAAAATGAATATTTAAAATACAAAATAATTTTAGATTACTATTGAATAATAAATAAATTTCTATTAAAAGAAAATCCACCATGTATACATGAAATATAAAGTTATCAAATTAAATAGACTTGGTAGACGAAAGATTAACAATTATCATGCTAGTGGCAAGCTGCACAGTTCTATAACACATATCTTTTCATATTACTTTTTATATATTCATCTACAAAATTTCTATTATATAAATTTGGCGGCATTGCCTTCCAAATAAGAAATAAACTTTCATATTAGCATATTGGATCTAAGTTGGTGACAAGCCGCACAACTATAAAAAATATGTTTATATTACTTTTATATATTCATGTGCAAAATTGTAATTATATAAATCTAGTAGCATTGCCTTCCAAACAAGAAATAAACATTCATATTATATTAGTATATTAGAGAAGTACTTAATTTCATAAATTTTAACAATGGTATTGAATTAACATAGGTACTAAATGATTTTCAAAATTTACTATTAATAAATATAAAGTTCGTAATATAAGTTAAACTTATATTATTTATGTGTTGGGCATAAAGAAACTTTAGAAAGAAATCAACCTCAAAGTGTAATACAGTCATGTTGGGTGTTAAATTGGTGGATAGTCATTTAATTTCAAGCTCACCCCACAACTGCCCCCATGGGAGGCATTGTGGACAATCATTTAATTTCAAAAGGTTTTATTAGAGGAGGTGTTGACCACAATCTTTATGTTAATATTGAAGGTTCTGATATTCTAGTTGTTGAAATCTATGTTGATGATACTATCTTTGGCTGCAAAAAAATTGTTTTGAGTCAAAAATTCTCTCAAATTATGGAATATGAGTTTGAAATGTCAATGTTGGGAGAACTCTCCTTCTTCTTAGGTCTTCAAATCTCTCAACTTGAAACTGGTATTTTTCTCTCTCAAAAAAAATATGCAAGAGAGATGCTAAATAAATTTAAAATGGAAGAATGTCATCCAGTTAGTACTCCAATGGTTACCGACTGCAAACTTGGCAAGGTTGATGATTCTCCTGTTGTAAATCCAACTGACTATAGGTCAATGATAGGAAGCCTATTATATCTAGTAGCCTCAAGACCTTACATAATGCAAGTTGTTTGCATGGTTGCAAGATTTCAGTCATCTTCTAAGGAATCTCATATTAATGTTGTCAGAAGGATTCTTAAATATGTTCAAGGCACTCTTGATTATGGACTCTGGTATCCAAGAAGCAATGATTTCTCATTAATTGCATACACTGATTCTAATTAGGTCGGCTATCTGGATGATAGGAAAAGCACCAGTGATGCTTCTTTCTTTCTTGGTGATCGATTAGTGGCATGGCACATCAAAACACAAGAATTTGTTTCACTCTCCATTACTGAAGTAGAATATATTGTTGCCACCTCTTTCTATACTCAAGTAATATGTATGTCACAAACCCTATCTGACATGGGTATTGAAATTCCTAAACCTGTTTCTATTCTATGTGATAATACTAGTGCAATTAATATCTCCAAAAATCTTGTTATGCACTCTCACACTAAATACATTGCTATTAAATTTCACTTTCTTCATGAAAACATGTTGGCTAATGAGGTTTCTATGCAATATGTTCCTACACAAGCACAGGTTACTGACATCTTTACTAAGCCTTTGGCTAAAGAAGTATTTGAAAGACTTCGGTCTAGATTGGGAGTTGTCTCTCAATCTTTTCTATCTTAATACTTTATCTTGGTGATAGGGAGAGTTGGTCATCTCTCCTTCCATCTCATACTTTGTTGCTCCATTGCTATATATGTAGCTTCATGGCATTTCACAGTTGTCTTCCCTTTATCCTTGTGACAAAAAGGGGGAGAATTATGAGCTCTTGGTTCTGCTTCAGTATTTAGGCTTGGTGGCTCAATTTTTGCCATCAAGGACAAAGGGGGATTTTTTTGAGCTTCTCTTTTGCTAGTTGTCCTTGATGAAAATATTGTGTTTCAATTTGGCATCCTTGTGGTTGATTATTCAGTTGCACTGCTTCTATTTTGTCATTGGCATACTTAATTCGGCATTATGATGTTATTTTTGATGGCACTGATCTCTTGACTCCATGTGCAGATCATAAGGAATCTTGTTTACAGGATATTGTTTCCATGTTCAGATTTCTACCATCATGGCTTTGAAAATCTTTTTGAACTACATCAAAATTGTATCTTTCTCTATTCAACCTCGTTCAAGTAATGATTTAAGCTATTTTGGTTCTTGGAATTATAAAATGTTGTTGGTTTTTAGTTATAAGAAAACCCTGTTGGGTTTCCTTAATCAATTGATAATGGCTTGGGCATATGGTATATTGAATCGGGCATGGATATTTGGCACATTGAAATTGGCATGGAACTATCCTTTATTTCATTTCATAAGGCATTTGTTATAGATTAGGCATTATGTCAAGGAAATCGGCTTTGAATAAAGGTCTTATAAGGTATCGGGTCTAATGTTTGATTATTCATCAGGACTCAAGGCCGACAGCAGGTATAAGGTTTTGTTTATTTAAAAAGACACTATAAAACTGACATGGCTTTGATTTCTTGATAACAAGGATTGCTAAGGTAATTAGCATTTGGTTTTAAAAGTGGTCATGACAAATTATTTGAGGCATAATTGTGTCGGCATTTCACTTGCTTAATCATTAAACATTGACAATGATGATCGACGGTTTGTATGCATTCGAAGGTAACAATTTTTTCAGCATGCATTGCATGGTATTGTCCGCGGAACTCAAAATGCATTATGAGGTGTCTATGTATGACTTCAGTCCTTTCGGACTTCAAACTTTATCTATACTTGAAAATTCATCAATCTTTTCTTTGCTAAGGGATTTTAGGTCATTCTTTTTGTTTCACATGCCTGAGGGTCTGGAACCCTAACTCGATCGCCACCATAGAAATCTACTCAGTCGTTACATTGTGTTTGTTGGGTTTCTGCAACTCTTGGACAATGAATGGGGGTATCTAAGAGATCCTTACCCTGGCCCTTGGTTGTGTCAGCTTCTTGTCTTTGGGTGAAGGCTCAAAATTGGGAGTCTTGGTCATTTTGCTCTCTATCAGTCTAGTAAATATCTTCATGACAGTCTCTCCATTGTTCTCCTTGGGTATTCATCTTTTCAACTATTTTTGAAGAACCTTTATTGCTATTGGCTCATATAATAGAAGACATGTGTTTACTTCTATCTGGAAAATGATAAAATGGGTATATTTTGTTCATGGTCAGAAATAATGCATGTCGATTTCACATAATCTGAAATGCATATCAAAATATTTTATCATATTAATTTTGCTCCTACTTTAAGGGATGGTGTTTCTGAATTGTGGGTAATCATGAGTTCTGCAAATTTTTCAATCTTTCACTTGGATTCGGTGATAAAAAGAATTGGGTGCACTACCTTGAGGTTTCAGTTACATTGTTTTTGCAGCTATTTTTGAGGTTATTGTTCATGGAATATTTCTTGTTTTAATGTTGTTTCGATTAGCATTGCCTGTGCAGGCTCCTTGTATGAACAAGGTTCGGTCTTCTTTCTAAAATTTCATATTCGTTGACCATGTTTGTTAGAAGAAAACCTTCATGTTGAACATTTTCTCAAACTCTCAGCAATACCTGGCAACATTGTTTGACAGAAGTTGGGTACTTTGAAATCTACCTCTGTTGTTTTGAAAAATGGAAAAAGTAGTTACTGTGTTGTAATTTACTTGAGATGTAATTATGAAATTTGAGTAAGAAGAAAAACAAAGAGATTAGGGTTTTTAGATTTCTTGTAAAATTGAGAGAAAGTGTTAACTGTTTTTGTGAGAACAAAAAATGAAAAGTGAAGAACAGTAAAAAAAACACAACTATTGTATTGAAGAAATGTTGAGTTTTGAGATTGAAAATAAGAAATATGAATTAAATATCAAGTTGTCTTAAGGCTTGTCAACGGTTGGAATTTTGAAGGGTCATTCTTGAACCTTGAGGATTGTAGGCATTGTCTGTCAAGAAGCACTTGAGAGAAACGAGATAAATAGAGAGATCCTTTGTATCATTGTATGTCTTACTGAAAACAGAAAAGGGGTTGGTGCTCCTTGAAATTGGTGTTTCTAAAAGAGGGGTTGGTTCTCCTTGAGTTAGTGCTTAGAAATCAGCCTATGAGGCATTGTCAAAAGTGATTATTAAAATAAAATCTTAGAAAGGCAGCAATTTATGAGTGATTTTTCTACCCCAGGAGGGTTTTCCACTCGGCATATCTTGTGTCATTTTGCTTATATGTGGTGCATTTGATTCATTGTATGAATGTTTTAATTTGCTATGTTTCACTATTATAATTCTCATTTCAATTATGTGTGATTGCATTCAATACATGAATGAGTTTATCATTGATAAATGAGAGCATAAATCTATTTTATTTCAATTTTAGTAAAATTTGTCAAAATTGTTAATAACATTGATTCACTCCCCCCACACACCCCCCTCCTCCTCTTAGTGTCTTTTTCACTCCAACAATGTAATCACATTTATATGATTTACCTCATTTGAGGAATGAGAGATGTAACCTTATTGTTAAGTTAATGTTATTGAAATTTTATTGTATCTCTTGCATTATGTTGTAATTTATCATGTATGGAATGTATGAGTACTTAATTGCTTAATTAATTAAAAGTTTATGGATGTATGAAGTATGTTTGGTTTTATATGTAATCTTGTCGCATACCTTAGAGGTTGTTGCGAATGTGTTGTGCATCTTCCTTGTTATTAATGCACCTAAATAAATAAAAAAAATTACGCTTTTGTGTTGTGTTGCAACTTCCTCTAGGATTGTGTGACAAGACATTACATACTCATACTTTGAATATATTATATTTTAAGCTCACTTGCATTTCATCTAAGATTACACATAGCCTGTTCTTTTCTCTTCTTTGCATGCACGATTACCAATATACTTACAGACTCTATCAAACCATGATCTAGAAAATAAGGCACGAAACTCTTCAAAGAATCTTTTTATTGAAGGAAATGGAAAAACTTCATAAGATAACCTCTATTCAGGGCATTCTATCATACAACTCGTATTTATTGTGAATGCTTTGCCCATTTTAGAATAGTTACTCTATCATTATGTTTTAATCACGATGCATGTATCTTATGTTTTCATTTTGGCGTGGGCAGACAACATTCTTGCAAGGGTATTATGTCAAAACTTAGTGTGCCTTGTCTTTTCTTCCATATTTTTGCCTGCATGTATATCTAGACAATCACAACCTTTATGATTTGATAGATGTGTGTTCCATGTTCCATAGGTCCCAATTTTGGTGCATGGAAGCTTTGTTGTATTAGTGCAATGATTTTATGTGTTTATGCCTTGAATCTAAACTTTTAGGTTTGTCAGTCAATGGTTGAGTTTTCAATCGACTGTAGCTATTGGTTTAAGTTTCAAATGTATGGAAAAATGGATTCGATATTATCCCTCTCTATAGCCAGATAAACCCAAGTTTCGGAGAGTCATTCTATATAAATCTCTTCTCCTAACTTGATCACGACCTCTACATGCACCTTAATCATCCTCGCTATTATCCTTGATTGTTTCAACCATAATCATCTCTATTCGATAGGAATTAGATTATCTGAAAAAGATAATCAAATATTTTCAATTGCATCCTTCACTGCTTATTGGTTGTAGCGAAAGTTTATCTGAGATTATTTTTCTTAAAGGGTTGATATTGTATAAACCGATTTCAATTGAAGATCAATGTTAGGATGTGTTCCTGAATACTTCAGATTTTTGAGCGCTTGTTACAAAAGTTTGCTATTCTTACCATGTGCACCAGCCCCCAAACACAGTGGGATTCGGCTTTACACCAACCGATTGTTTTTTATTCAAAAATTTCTAAGGCATTCGGTCAAACATTTATCTTGCCTTGACTATTCTTACTCATTTTGCCTTCATGACTTTTGTGCATATTTTATAGTGCAAGCCTATTCTTTAGTTTGTTTCATTTCACACCACCAATATTCTCCACAAGAATATCAGATTGGTTAAAATGATGGAAATGGTTCTAAACAAACTCTTTCAAATCTAATTTAACTATTTTGTAAACATCATTAAGAAATCATATAATCACATATATATATTTATATATGCATATATATGAATAGAGGGAAGTTAATTTAATTTATAGATCTTTCAATACGTCTTAAGAAGTAATTTTATATAGCATTGTGTTTGATATGTCATTCGAGTTCATTTATGGAGTTTGATCTTATATTTGTATAGGGAAATTTGATGAATGATAAATCGGGTTATTTATATATATGCATATAAATGTTTAGTTACATGTGTCTTGTTTATAAAATCATATTCACCACATTGTTATCTCATTTATTAGATAGAAAACAGCAACTCAATTGTAATACAGACATATATATAGTGGTATATGGATGCATATGAATATATAATACATTTAAGTTTAAATAAATAGTTTTATAAATATCTTTTCAATAACAATAGATTCTTATATATATGTTTTCAAGTATTTGTATAGAAATAGTATAATTTATGCGTTGTGATTACTCGGTTATGTTGGAAAAATGTGTTGGGAAGTTAAATAGAAGAATTGGAATGGGTTAAGTACTATTAGATGGGTATTGATTGTGTTTAAATTTAAAGAAAATAAAATTTAAATTATTAAGCAATCTTAACTATGTTATTATAAAAGAAAGGCATTTTAATTGCGAGATAGTATTTATGTATGTTGGTAAAATTATATACTATAAGTTGCATTCGTTTATATTAGGGTCATTAGTTAAAGTATGTTAATTAAATTGAAGGAAGGAAAAGATATTGGTTTATTTGCATAAAGGAATTCTTAGAATTGATAAAAGTAATGTGTTTCTAAAACAGTGGCTATCTTACAATGGCATATTCAGTGTTTTGCTTTTATATGTGATATTGTGGTTATTGTTTTATTTCAGAATTGATTATCTTATGTGAGAGAATTTTGTGAGTTAGCCCAGTGTGATACATGGATGTAGTTCTGAGTGAACATTTATGTTGAATTTGACATTTGATTTTTTTTGTGTGGTTGATTTTGTGTTAAGTTTCTTATTAGCCAAATTGTAAGTTTGTTTTAGAGTAATTGTGGTTGGGTATCATGTGCGGAGAAAATTGAGGTCTCCATTGGATGCCTATTGGTTAATTTACTATTGGCATTTGTGGTTGATTTTGTATTGAGTTTATTATGATATTTTTGATTGAGTATGAAAATATCGTTGTGAGGTTGCGACTCATTATTTTATACTTGTTGACTCGTAAATTGTGGATTGAAAATAGTTCCTTGAGGTCTTGTTATTGTTACCAATTTGATGAGGAACCATTGTATTAGTAATTTTTTAGTCTTCCAGAGCTTGGGGAAATATTTTCTTTATGATGGTCTTTTCTTGTTGGTTCTTTGTGAACACTTGATTCTATACTTGATTTATGATTATGTGGGTTTTGGCCTTGCACGGTGGAATTTTTATCTATGGAGACTTTGTGTGAGTTGGTGTATGCCTCACTTTATGTGATAATTCATGTGACCTTTTATGTTGTGTAAGTTGGCTTACCCAGTTAGTGACTAAGAGTCTTTTGTTGTTAGTAGGGGGAGTGGATCTTAATGAGGGTTGGTGCACAAAGTGGGGTATGGGTAACTCATTGAGAGTTTCTGCAATCAATGATAACCTAAAATTAATTAGGGGGTTTGGTTAGTTCCTCACATTAATTTAGATAATGTAGCCCCAGTCATGGCTCAAGTGCTCGTTTAGGCTTGAGATGAGTGGGAAGGCCTGGAATGGCAAAGATCAACTATCTTGTCCTCTTGAAACATACATTGATCCTGCATTAGTGAGAATGGGGGTTGGGGATCGATTAAGGTTGCCAAGGTTTAGCTAGGATGGGGGTCGGTAACCTAGGAAGATCCACATTGGGCAACTCATATCAAGCTTATGTGATGACACTCTTCCCTACAACAACCTTGGATGCCTAGTTATTTTTCCCCTTGTTATTCTTGTACCTCTGGAAGCGGTTGTTCTTTATGTTTATTGTTGTGGTTCTTGTGGAGTCTTGTTAGCCTTGTTTGGTTGACTATTTTATTATGTGGGTCCTTATTTTCATCTCCTAGCATGGGAGGGTGGGCCTTAGGGTCTACATGGTCGGGTTGAACGTATTATTCACTCCATTGGGTTCTCAGTCAGATTTTGTGATGTGCAAAGTTGTACTGTTGCTATGATTCCTAAGGTTCACCAAATTTGGAGATGGAATTGATGCTATGTATTATGTTCATTTTAGTTGTATCACTTTATCTTGGTGAATTCCCTCCCATTTCATGTTGGGAAGTACAACTATATTATTGTAATCCTTGAACAATGTATGTTCATATTATAAATGTAATGAATGCATTCTTTGGCATTATCTTATGATCACTGATGGTTGTTATGTAATGTTATGGATGTATGTTTTTGGTTCATCTATTCTAAATGATGGTTTTAAAATGTATACTTGTGATTAGTTAATCCTTGTTCTAGGAATTGGGTTATGTTAGAAATGTTTGTATGTAATGCAGTCATGTTACCCCAAGGGACTTAGTTGTTGATGTACATGTATAGTTTCATTATGAGTGTTGTATGTTAATGTCTATTTCATGTTTTTTTAACTTTAAAAAAAAATTGTGCTAAATGTTTGATGTCAAGTTGTCCTTTGGGATTTGTGTGGTGGGGCGTTACACTCTTCCAATCTTGTCAGTTACTAATTCCATTGGTTAGGTGAGCTCTAACACCACTACACTTGTCGTAACTGCCAACATCACTTTGATCATGCTCTCATAACTACCAGAATCAATTTCCCTATAACAGCCAATAAGGAGGATGTAAATAGCCAACACTGATGAGGAATATGGAGTGTCCATGTGCAAGAAAAAAAAATTGGTGCCCCTTCATATTCTTTCACAATCTTCTTCTATAACTATCAAGAGTTAATTGAAATCTACGTGTAAACAGGTCGATGACTATCAATTTGTTTTTAAATGTGTTAATGTTTATAGAAAAACATTCTTCCCTCTACAACAGAATACTCCTCTCAGTGTAACTAGTTATTCATCTTATTATAGTAGAAGATCATACATACAGTCAATTCAATTGTCAAAATAATAAAAATAATATTTCTATGAGAAGTATAATAAATTGATAATAAAGGGGTGTTATATAATCTGTGAAGGGGAAAAAGTGTGCTAATCTAAAGTGCAAAACAAACTAGAATGCAAGAAAAGAAAAAAAACACCGAACAGCTCAAACGATTAGCCTAGTTGGATTCAAAACAAATAAAGATAAAGATGAACAACACAATTATACCTTGTTTTGAATCAATCCTTTGGTTGGCCCTTGATATCGCTTTGATATGTGCTCCTTGGATTGGTAACTTGCAATAATGGTAGTAGATGAGTGGCTAGTGAAGGTGGGTGGATGTGATAATGGTGGTAGATAAAAATGCAAGATGTTATGGAGGTTGCAACAAATGGTTGTATTGTCTTGAAAGGCTTGAGGGTAGAAGTTTGGTTTGCATGTAATGACTAACTCAATTGATGAGAAGAGGGGGGTATTTATAAAGGAAATTAAATTCTCTAAACAATTCAACGGTCCAGATTAAGCCACCATGGCCAAGATGGAGGGCTATGGTGAGTAGAGGACTCACAAGCCCTCACATATTGACATGTGGCGGGTGAGTTTTTCAAAGGACAAGGTGAGATGGAAAAGGGTGCAAATGACATGGAAGAGGCCATATGGTCCCAAAGTACTTGCAAGTACCTTGGGATGGGAGAGGATTTCCCCAAAAAATTATTCCTTGGCCCCATATAGGGTTGAAAGTGACAAGTGATAACTTTTAGAAAGTCATCCCTTGTAAACATGGGGAATGAGGAAGTCCTTGAATAAATAAGTGTATTTTTAATTCACTTTTTGGGAGAGACCAAAGGATAAAATAGGATTCTTCTAAAAGATGTATTTGTCCTTTGGGTACGATGTGACATATGAGATGTCATGGGGAAGACAAATGCATGGGGGGAATAAGTGTGAATTTTTAATTCACATGGGAAAGAGGTCAACCCAAAAAAGGTAAGTACCAAGAAGGTTGACTTAAGGACATGTTAAAAGGGGTAATTGATTAGGATTTGGATTGTGCAAACAGGTGATTAGATTAATTAATGATGATTAGAAGCAAGTGGCAAGTTATGGAGGATGTGACATTAATCCTAATTAAGGATATACACACCTTAAAGGAGGATTAATTAAATTAATCCAATTTACTGAAAGGGTTATGGAGGATGTGACAAGGACAGAGAAAAAATGAATTAAAAAATGAAGAGAATAATTGACTAAATTAAATAAATTGATTGATTTATTTAATTTAGAGAGGAAATGGTAAAGGATAAAGTATTTAATTAAATACTTTTAGACACCTTAGAAAATGGGATAATATTAATTAAATATGTCATTTAATTAACATAGATGAATTAGATGAAAAGGGTAAATTTGACCCAATATAAGTGGTCAAATTTAGATGTCTACAAAATCCACCACCAAATCACAATCCTTAGGCATTAAAGAGAGCCACATAACTCAAAAAAATAGGTGCTAATAGAAGCTACTTGAACAAAAATCAATGAATCTCAAATGTAATCTCTAAGTGGAATTTCTAAACAATGGATAGGGGTTTTCATTCACTGGCCAATTATGGAGATAAGGGGTTTTTAGTCCTCCAATCTCCAATGACAAACAAACAAGATATTTGATCTATTAGAGGAATAATTTCATAAAAACTAGATGATGTCACTAATCTATGACCTAGGTTTAAATATGTAAATAAGTGCTCACTTTCCCTCTAAAATATCAGTTCAAATTATCTTTTTCTCTTCAAAAATTCCCCCATGCACACCCTTGGATGATAACACTAAAGGATAAATATTGATTACACAATACCCAAAGGGTCCTATAATTTGGGCACACATAAAAGAGGACAAACCAAATAATTCTCTAATTTATTTTCCCAAGACTATGGAAAGTTGAAAATAGTCTTAAGGATCATCCAATAATACTATGGAAAAAAAGGATATGATGGTCCTCCCTCAAGATTCATTTCCCTCAAGAAATTTAAATGGGTATGCTTTAGAATGTTAGTTCCTTCCCATGTAGTATTCAATTGGTAGATCCTTCCATCTCGCCAAATACTTGCTAATGGCTATATTCCTCAACTTTATTTCTCAAGTGTCTATGATAGCTTCTAGTATCAAGGTAAGTATTCTTTCATCAACCAAGGGTGGAAATTCTTTGGGTATTACAACGTTCTATCCTTATATCTTTTTAAGGAAAAAACATGGTAGATGTAGATTTTTTTGTTCTCAAACAACTCTAGTTCATAGGCTAATTCTTCCACCTTTCTTATAATCTTGTAGTGACCATAGAATCTAGGTTTTAACTTATTTGTTCATTTCTTCTTAAACTAATACTATCTATAGGATTTTCGCCTTAAATAAACCATGTCTCTGACTTCAAAAACTCTTTTAGTACACCACTGATTTGTATAGAGATTCTACTAGTTTTGGACATGTTGAAGATAGACATTGATGGATTTGAATACCTCTTGACTTTTTTTTATTATATTTATTGCTCTCAGCACCTTATTCTCTAAGAATGTAATATTCACAAAGGTTAGAGCATTATATCCATACACATCCATGAAAGGTTACATACTTATGGATATATAGTGGGTGGTGTTATATAAATACTCTCAAACATAACCACTTGACCCAAATTGGTTGTTGTACAAAAAATGTAATTTCTTAGGTACTCTTCAATCTATTTATTGAGAATTTTGGTTTTTCCATCTATTTGGAGGTAATAACTCGTGTTAGGGGTGAGCTTTGTTCTTGCCAAATAAAATAATTATTTCCAAAAGTGACTCAAAATCCTATTGTCCATATCACTAAAAATGTTCTTAGGTAACCCATGTAATTTTAAAACCTCTTAAAGAAACTTGGGAAGCCTTGGAATTAGAGGATATGGCATAAATATGTGCATACTTGATGAGTTATTCCACCACCAAAAATATGAAATCTTTGTCACTTATCTTGGGTAATCTAGTGATAAATTTCATAGATATACTTTCCCATTTTTTGTTAACAATGGGTAATGGCTCAAGAAGGCCTATGAGATAGACCTTTTCAAAATTGTTATTCTAGTAATATGAACACTCCTTAATGTACTTAAGCAGGTGAATTTTCATTCATTTCCAAGATAATCTCTCTCTGGTCTATTTGTATGTCCTAAATCACCTTAGATGCCTAATAATGGAGTTCGTGCATGGCCACTAAAATATTTTCCTTCACTTTTTACTTTTGAATCAAATATATCCTCTATGCAAAAATTAAGTCTTCCACCACTTTGAACATGTCATCTTGTACTCTTCCATCTAGTAGCTTAGTAGTAAAATCATTCTTGTCATATTCAAATATGATGGTAGTGACCCAATTAGTAGAGATATCAAAAATGAAACACACAATGAGTCTCCAAGATAATGCATCAACAACTGAATTATGCCTACCCTTCACATGTTCAATATCAAAATCATATGTCTACAACTTGCTAACCCACTTTTTTTGTTTGATGTTTAGTATTTCTAATGAATAAATAACTTAAGATTGGTGTCATCAATCTTGACCAAAAACAATCACACATTGATACTAAGACATGCATGATTTCTAGCATCTCCTTATTATAAATAGAAAAATTTGTGTTTTTCCTCTATTAGTTTCCTATTTTCAAAAATAATGGAATATTTTTGGTTTTTTAAAACAACTTCAACTCCACCAAAAGCACCACATTCCAATAAAAACAAAAGTGATAAATTTGGGACAATGAATAGCAAACATGAACATATTACCTTTTTTAATTTGTTAGAATTTTAATCAACATCTATCCACTTAAATACACCCTTCTTAGTTAGATCTATGAGTAGTATTGTGAGCTAAGAGAATCCTTTGACAAACATCATGTAGTAGCTACATAATCCTAAGAATCCTCTTAATTGTGATACATTATTTGGGGGTTACCAACCCTGAATGGCTTGAATCTTTTGTTGGTCCAATTGGACTCCTTGTTTATTAATGACATGTTCCAAATATAGAATCTCCCTAAGCCCAAACTCAAACTTTGATTATTTTTAAGAAAATGAGTGTTGCTTCAATATGCTTAAGACTTCCTCCAAATCCTTTATGTGTTCCTCCCAATTTTTAGTTTATATCAAAATAACATCAAAGAAAAGTAGAGAAAAATAACTTAATTTCTCACTAAATACCTTGCTCATGCATGATTGGAAGGTTTTTGAGACATGACTAGAAACTTGAAGTTTCAACAACGAAACCTAAAAAAGTCTTCTAATCACACTCATTCCTCATTTTGATTTGATGGTTTCTTAAGCGCAAATCAATATTTGAGAATTATATAGCTCCATGCAACTCATCTATCATTTCATTGATCTTGGGGATAGGATAATTATTCTTGATTATTTTCTTATTTAATGCTCATTAATCCATACACATACTCATGGTGCCATATTTTTTCTTCACCAATACTAATACAAAGGAAAATGGACTATAACTCCACTTGATGTGTCCCATATCCAGAAACTCCCTTATTGCCTTCTCTATCTCTTTCTTGTGGATCCTAAAGTGATAATATGAAGTGGTTATGACCATACTTACACTTGTTTCAAGATCAATAATATTTTGGAACCCTTGGCCAAATGGAAATCACAGATGAATGTCCTAAAAAATTTGGATATTCTTATCCAAAATAGCTTGAACATCAATATGATAAGCATCCTTCTTTTTCATGGATTACTCTTTTGGTGTGATCAACTAGTTGGCTACCCAATCTATGTGCTCTCTCTTAAAATCTATCTCCTTCATTTTAGAAATAATTACATAGGGTGATCTATATTGGATTCCCTTAAGAGATACTTCATTTCTTTCAATTATAAATTTCAACTCCATTGATTGGTAGTTCTATGAGAATTATCCCAAATACTGTATCCATTGTAATCCAAAAACCATGTATATATCTCACAATCCAACCACATATAAATATGCACATATCACATGATCTCCAAGAGTCATTTTAAACTACCATTTTTTTGTGCACATGGTATGGTAAACCCATTAGCCACAATCACATTAAATCCCTTGAAACTCTTAGCTCCTAAGCCTCTTCTTTCTACAAAACCCTTGTCTAGAAAATTGTGGATTGCTCCACTATTGATCAATATGGTGATCATTTTTCTTATTTACACTCCACAAATCTTGAATGGCTTGTACCTTTGAGTTCCAAAGAGAGTCACAAGAGTTCCTTCACCTATTTCTTCTCCTTTGTCATCAAGTTATTCATTTTCCTTGCTAGCCTCAACTTATTGTATTTCCTTGTTTGAACTCTTTAATAAAGTTCACCTAACTTTTGTCAAGGCACTTGTGTCCTCACTCTCAAGGTTCTTCACAATGGAAAAAAAATTCTTCCTCCTAATCTATTTTTTGTTTCCTTTTAATAGTGGTGGAATCTCCTATGTGTTTGATTCTCCCTTTTGGAACTTCTTATTTATAGGTGGATTATTAGCATAGGATTTATTCTGAGGTAAGAAAGACTCCAAATCAAGGGCCCTTTTTATTGCCTATTGAAGAGTGGAAGGCTCCAATGCCTTAACTAATCCCTTTAGTGGCTCTACCAATCCTTTTATGAGTAGAATCATCATCTTTTTTCTCAAATACATCAAGGACTTTTATAGTTATCCTCTAAAATTTTCCTATGTAACGTTCTACTGATCTATACTATTTTAGTTCCAATTATCGAAAGTAATTTTTTCAATCTACCCTATCAAATATTTCAATCAAACTATGGCTTAACTCTTCAAAAGTAGTGATGATATTATGCTCTTTGAGTATCAAAAATTGTACTCCCTTGTAGGTGATAGCACAATTTCACACTTAGTTTGGACCTACTTTGATGACCCTTGCATTTATGCATTTTCAACATCTCCTAACTAGGCCCTAATCTCCTAAGTTATGCATTATAAAGGCCTATTTTATCATTTTCCAAAAAAAATACAAGCATTGAACAAATTCATTCAATTGATGTTTTCCCCTCACACTTAATGTACTAGAAAATAGTGTTGGAAATGTGTCTCAACTTATTGTCTTGATGTGGAAATGTTGTGTTCTCCTATCTCCTTGATCGGCCAGACTGTGCTCTATTGGCGGAACCTTGTTCTTTGTCCCAATGATGATCTGATGGGCCTTCATCGCCGAGACATTGCTTGGTCAGCAGGACTCCAAAGGTTGTCCCCACGATGACCTAATAGTTTGTGGTGTCGGCGGCTTGTTCTATCGAAATGACTTGATTATGTCAGTGGGACCCTAATGATAGTCCTTCTGACAGACCAATCGTGATGTCGTGAAGAATCAAAACTTTGAAACTACAAGTCACGGGTTGTGAAGTTCGTAAAATATTCGATAGTCCGACTTCATCGGTGGGACGTGGCTACTTCAACAAGACTTTAAAGTTTGTCTCCCTGATGGACCGATGACTATGGTGGGACCCGAGCTAACAGGTGGGGAGTAGTAGTTGGAGCTTACTTGGTCGTGGTGACCACATTGACTGGTGTGAGCTTCATCAGTATGACATCCTCATATCAGTGGGAGTGAATTAGTTGTTTCACTGATATGTCGATACATTATGAACCTCTTGAGTGGTAAAGTGGACATTGACAAGACTTGCTTACATCAATGGGAAATGATATGAAGTCTCCCCGATATGGCGATAAGTTTGGTCTACTATGTACCATGAGAATCTCATATCGGTGTGACGATGAGTGATCAATGGGACACAGTCTCTTGTCTTGTCAATACTCTGATGATTTTTTTGGTTTGGAAAGTATTACACTCATCGGCGGGACTCAAATAGATCAAAAAGAGGTTTGCGGTTGTCTCATCGATGTGTCAATATTGTAATTGTTGTGTGACAGTTTACAGCTGCATACAAGAATTGAAACAATTGGTTTTCTTGTATGGTATGGGATGTAGAACGAATGTATTGTAATAGTTTTTTAGAATTGAGTTGTGATTCTAATGAGAGAGAACGAGATTGATCAGGAATTGTAATGCTTCCTATATTGAGAGTGTAAATAGACATATGAGAGCAACAAACTGTAACTCTGTATGTGGACTTTGTTCACTATAGCACAAAGTTTTTTTTCTTGGTGTGTGGGTTTTTCTCCCGAAAGGGTTTTCCCACGTTAAACTGGTGTCCATTTTGTGGTTGTGTTAAATTTGTTTTGATCTATTTTCTACTAATGTGCATCTTTAATGAATTGTAATTCAATATTGAAACATATGGGTATGTGCAAGATCATGATGGAACAAAAAGTGGCGATATGTAAGCCATATGATGGCCCATGTGGCTGATGACATTTTTTTAACCCAAAATTGATGAAATGAAAAGGGTTTTTAGAGGAGATTCTCAACTTCCACCAATATAAATTATGCTTTAATTTGAATTTAATAAATAATTATTATTCATTTTCTATTATAATTATGAATAAAGTCTTGATTGATAAGCTGATTGAAAAAATGTATCTATAACTTTCAAATGGTATCACATTTTTTAAATCCAAAACATGCTTCACATACTATAGCATTAAAAAAAAAAATGAATTTCATGAATTTTTGACCAAGTTAAGGTGGTTAGATAGACGAGCTTTTATATTTTTTAAAAGTTGTAATCGAAAATTCATAATTAATTATTTACTTGGAAAAAAATTATAAAAAAATATGAATCACATCGAGACATGAGTCCTCTACTTATATCTAAAAGCTTATAAAAAAATATTGTCATTTTATTGTGGTTAGGGTGGTCAGACAGACACCTACTTCTTATTTTTACCCTGAAATTTAAATACTACTGCATTGAAATTTCAAATTTTCACCAAATAGATTTTATTTTTTTAAATAAAGGTCTAGTAGTTTAAAACTACAATCAATTTTCTACAAATTCTATTTTTACATTTTTTTGAAATAATATAGATAACTTATTCAATTTTTTATGTCAAGTAGTCTAACTTTGATTTTCTGTCTTTTTATTGCCACTTAAGGGCTTGTTTTTTCCATGATAATCCTACACATACCCATATGTCTACATTCTCTTCCTAGAATTAGTATTAGGAAAGTGTTTATGTACCTTTGCTTTCCTTACAATTGGTATCAAAGCCTGGCTAGTTGTGTTATCCTTGTGGGTTGGACAGGTTTTTTGTGCTAATTATGAAGAGTGGGAGTCTTGTAGAGAAATATTTTAATCTCAATTGTAGATTGAGATGGAAAGCACATCCGAGAAGATAGAAATTGAAAAGTTCAATGGTGGCAATTTTGATTTTTGGAAACTCAAAATGGAAGAAATGTTGGTAGATAGAGATCTTTGGATTGTTGTGTATGGAATTAAACCTTTGGGTATGAAGCAAGAAGATTGGGACCTCGTAGATAGAAAATCCAAAGGGTTGATAAGACTTTGTCTAGAAAACTTTGTTCTCCTTAGCGTTCGTGAAGAGAAGTCTACATCTTCTTTGTGGAATAAAATTGGTGACATTTATTAGGAAAAATACTTGGTGAATAAGTTATTCTTAAGGAAGAAGTTGTACTCTTTGAAAATGGAGGAAGGGGTGTATGTGGTTGATCATCTAAATACGTTCAATATGCTCATTTCTTAGTTAACATCTATAGGTGTGAAGATAGATGATGAGGATCATTGTATTCTTTTATTATGTTCTTTGCCTGAATCACAAGATCGTTTAGTGATGGCTATTGGGAGTATGACAACCACTTTCAATATGGAAGATGCGGTTGCTTCATTGTTGTCAGAAGAGATGCGAATGAAATATTTTGAGATAGAAAAGGAGGCTCTGGATGTTCGAGGAAGATCAAAGGAGAAAGGCAAGAAAGACAAGAAGTCTAAATCAAATTCTAAAGGGAGATCAAATTTTCTTGGAAAGAAGTCCAAAGTGAAATGTTGGAATTGTGGGTAGCCTGGTCATGTTTGTAAGGATTGCAAAGAGGAGAAAATGAAGAAGAAAAATAATTCTTCAAATAATGATTCTTCTCTAAGAAATGTAGATTCCTTCATCATAGCCTTGTCAACTCAGGAATCAGATGATGTCTAGCTAATTGAATCAGGTGCATATTTTCACATGAAATCTCACCGAGATTGGTTTACGAAGTATGAAAAGTATGCTGGTGGAAACTTGTATCTGGAAATTGACTCATCTCTTGAAATTGTTAGTCATGGAAGAGTCAGAATTCAATTTCGTGATGGAATAATTAAAGGAATTGATGATGTAATGCATATACCAGGTCTAGCTCAAAATTTACTTTTTGTTAGCAAGCTCAATGATGTTGGCATGCAAGTTTCATTCTCGAGTGGTGGCTGCAAAATGACTAGAGGCTCAATGGTACTAGAAAGGGGTGCTCAAATTGGTACTATATACAAGTTGGACGCACATGTTGTACAATGCAATAGTGTCTCTATAAAGTTAGAAAAGGTTGCTTATGTAGAGAAGTAGAATGAAGTTCCTCTAGGTGCAAACTCTTTTGAGGTGAAACTCCCAACAGACAAGACCATGCTCTTGCATCAAAGGCTTGGCCACATTGGTGAGAAAGGCTTAAAAGCTTTGAAATAAAAAAACTTCATTGAAGGACTTGATGATTGTAACCTTGAGCTCAATTTTTGTGAACATTGTATATATGGAAAACAACATCATGTTTCATTTTATTCTAGCCCTCATAGATCTTCTGGTGTTCTTGATTATATTCACTCTTATGTTTTTGGTCCAGCAAATGTTCCTTCATTATCAAAATCAAGATATTATGTTTCATTTATTTTTTTAAAAGTAAATCAAAAGTGTTCAGTCGGTTTAAAGAGTTTAAAAACTTGGTTGAAAATCAGACTAGAAGAAAAATTAAGTGCTTGAGGACAGATAATGGCGGCGAGTTTTTTTTTGCAGATTTCAAAAGGTATTGCAAATACCATGGAATAAAAAGGCATAAAACAACAGCTTACACTCCACAACAAAATGGAGTTGTTGAAAGGTTGAAAAGGACGTTGATGGAAAGGACGAGGAGTATGTTGAGAAATTTTGTTCTGGAGTAGAAGTTTTGAGTTGAGGCTATGGCTACAACATGGTATTTAATAAATCGATCTCCCTCTTCGACACTTGTTGATAAAAAGCCTATGGAATCTTGGTCTGGTAAGAAGCCTTCTTTAAGACATGTAAGAGTCTTTGGTTGTGAAGCATATGCTTATATTCTGAATTAGAAAAGATCTAAATTGGAAAATAAAGTTATAAAATGTATCTTCATTGGCTACGGCATTGGTGTGAAAGGATACAAGCTTTGGAATCCTATGACTGAAAAGGTTGTATATAGCAGAAGTGTAATCTTTCATGAGTTGAAACCTTCTTCAGTGGATCTGGAGTCAGAGATGAAAGAAGAAAAAAAGGAAAAAGTAGTTGAAATTCCTCGAACTCTAGATAAAGAGGAACTACGAAGTGTACCTGAAACTAGGGAGAGTTCTAGCAGCTCTGAGAGTTCTGGATAAGAAGAACCATAACCTCATCCTCAGCCTTTAAGGAGGTCTACAAGTGAAAGGAGGTGACCTGAAAGGTATGGTTTTTCCATGTTGGATGTAAACTATGCCTATGCTTTGATTACAAGCACTGATGAGCCTAGGACTGTGAAAGAGGAAACTAAAATGTTTGATTCAAATTCTTGGTTGGAAGCCATGAATGAGGAAATGGTGTCATTAAAAAAGAATGCAACATGGGATTCGGTGCCCTTTCCTAAAGGTAGAAAGCTTGTTGACTATAAATGGGTATTCAAGAATAAAATTGGTCTGGATGGCAGTGTTGAAAAGTATAAAGCTATATTGGTTGTGAAAGGCTATTCTCAAATAGAGGGAATTGATTATGGAAAAAAAGTTATCCTATAGCTAAAATGACATCTATCAGATTTATATTGTCACTTGCAGCAACATATGACTTAGAGATTGAACAAGTGGATGTTAAGACAACATTTCTTCTTGGAGCTCTTGAAGAAGAAATTTATGTCCCAGCCTGAGCGCTTTGTGAAAAAAGGTAAAGAAAATCTAGTTTGAAAGTTAAATAAATCTATGTATGGTTTAAAAAAATTGCCTAGAATGTGGTACCAAAAGTTTGACACGTTTTTGTTGTCATTGGAATTTGTAAGATCAAAATTTGATCATTTTGTGTACTTCAAAACTGAGAAATGATCGAGTTCTTATTATTGCCCTGTATGTTGATGACATGTTGTTCATAGGAAATAGTAAGACTATAATTTTTGATCTAAAATATCAATATTCAGAAAAGTTTGAAATGAAAGATCTAGGTCCAGCAAGGTATATTCTGGGGATGGAAAAAAAAGGGATAGAGGAAGTAGAAATCTTTGGCTTAGCTAGAGTAAGTATATCAATACTTCCTTGGAGAAATTTAGTATGACTGATTGCAAGCAGCTAGGTGTTCCAGTGTTGTAGGGAACAAAGCCATCTATTGAAGATTGTCCAAAATCTCCTACCAAGATGGAGGACATGACTAGAGTTCCTTATGCAAGTCTAGTTGATAGTTTAATGTATGCAATGATATGTACTAGGCCAAACATTGCCCAAGCAATGGGAGTTCTTAGTCATTTTATGGAAAATTCAAGTAGACTACACTAGGATGTTATGAAAAGAGTTTTTAGGTATTTAAAAGGCACCTCTCAGTATGCTTTGTGCTATCATGGTAACTTGATTGGTTCACAGAGATCCATCAGCATTCATGGATATTTGGATCCTGATTGGGCAGGATACATTGATAGCAGGAGATCCACTAGTGGATACATCTTCACGTTGAATGGTGGTGTAGTTAGTTGGATGAGCAAGCAGCGGGTTGTAATCGCTTTATCTACTACAAAATCATATTATAGAAACATATGCCTATAAAGAATCCATTTTGCTTAGACATTTCTGTTTTGATATTGGGTTCAATGTAGGGAAGATTACTATTTGTTGTGACAGTCGGAGTGCTATTTTTTTGGAAAAAAATCTAACTTTCCATGCCAAGACAAAACATATTGATGTGCAATATCATTTTTTACGAGATATGGTGGATGATGGAAAGGTTAGCCTTGGAAAATTGGATACTCTAGAAAATGTTGCAAATGTGTTAATGAAACCAGTGAGCACAGACAAATTTAGCTTGTCTACCAGTTCGATGGGCCTTTGGGCCTATGACATCCAGCAATGTCAAAGTTTTGGGAGAAGCCAGTAAGTCTTCGTCAAGTGGGAGCATGTTGGAAATGTGTCTCAACTTACTGGCTTTATGTGGCAATGTTGTGTTCTTTTATCTCCTTGATCAGCCAGACTTTGCTCTATCGATGGAACCTTGTTCTCTATCCCAATGATGATCTGATGGTTCTTCATCACCAAGACATTGCTTGGTCAGTGGGACTCCAAAGGTTGTCCCCACGATGACCCAATATTTTTTGGTGTTGGTGGAATGTTCTATCAAAATACTTGGTTCTACCGGCGGGACCCTAACGATAGTCCCTCTGACAAACTAATCATGATGTCATGGATAATTGAAACTTTGAAACTACGAGTCATGGGTTGTGAAGTTCGTGAAATATTCAATAGTCTGACTTCATCGGTGGGACATGGCTACTTCGGTGAGACTTTAAATTTTGTCTCCCCAATGGACTGATGACTATGGTGGGACCCAAGCTGACAGGTGGGGAGAGATAGTTGGAGTTGACTTGGCTATGGTAACCACATTGACTAGTGTGAACTTCATCAATATAACATCCTCATATTGGTGGGAGTCAATTAGTTGTTTTGTCGATATGTCGGTACATTCTGAACCTCTTGAGCGGTAAATTGGACATTGACAAGACTTGCTTACATCAATGGGAAACGATATGAAGTCTCCCCAATATGGCAATAAGGTTGATCGATTGTGTACTATGAGAAGCTCATATTGGTGTGACGATGAGTCATCGGTGGGACATGGTCTCTTGTCTTGCTAATACTCCAATGATTGTTTTGGTTTGGTGCATATTACACTCATCAACGAGACTTGAATAGATCGAAAAGATGTTTGTGGTTGTCTCATTGATAGACCAAAATTGTAAATGTTGTGTGATGGTTTACAATTGCATACAGGAACTGAAATGATTGGTTTTCATGTATGGTTTGGGATGTAGAATGAATGTACTATAATAGTTTTTTGGAATTGAGTTGTGAGTCTGATGAGAGAGAACAATATTGATCATGAATTGTAATGATGCTTGTATTAAGAGTGTAAATAGACATCTGAGAGCAAAAAACTATAACTCTATATGTGGACTTTGTTCACTGTCATACAAATTTATTTTTCTTAGTGTGTGGGTTTTTCTCCCGAAAGGGTTTTCCCATGTTAAAACGGGTGTCCATTATGTGGTTGTGTTAAATTTGTTCTGATCTATTTTCTACTAATGTGCATCTTTAATGAACTGTAATTCAAAATTAAACCATATGTCTACATTTCCTTCCTAGAATTAGCATTAGGAAAGTGTTTTTGCACCTCTACTTTCCTGACAAATAGGGCCAAGACCCATATGCCCTTAGGTGTATGGGTCCCCCTATTCTTTTGGGGACCAATTTTGGATATGTCAATGTCAACATTTTAACATTCAAAATTCAAGTTGTAAATGTCGGCTATCAGGATCTAATCTTCAAGAAATTAGAGAAATGCCTATAAATACCTAGCCTTTTCACCATTTTAAACTAGAAAATAAATAAGAGAAGAAAAGAGATCCAAGAGATCATTACATTCCACCACATATATTTGAATTTTTAGGTTTTCAATCTTATTTTCAAATTTGATCAAACTTATGTCATGATTGAAGATTCATACCAATAGAAGAGCATGATGGATTCTAAGTTTGCGAGATGCATTTAGAAATTTCTTTCAACCTAATGACTTGTTTCCTAGTGTTATCATCTTCAAGCTTCATTCTACTTGCAACTTAAAGCAAGGTATTATTATTTTTCATATTTCCTAAGGGTGTTTGACTTCCTGTTAGGTAGATCTTATCATTTTCATATTGGAATCCTTCTCTAACACACTTGAGTAGGGTTTTATGCATTTTAGCTCATTAAAACCTTAGATGCCTTTAAGGTCAGGGCACACACATTGTTATCAATAAATTTCATTGGCTATTATGGAGGTAGAAATACCCAAATAAGGGTTTGATTGAGGAAAAATCCTATACAATCACCCCCACCATCTCTTTTGTAGATTTATTATGGTCAGATCCAAAGAAAAATGTTTACAAGGCAAGCATCAAAGAGCAAACAGAGAGCTACAAGATCAAATTTGAAGTTTCATAAAAGGATTACAAGGACCCATATACCCCTAGGAAACTTTTCCTCCATTTCATGATAGATCTAAATTTCTTTGATAGGTACACATCACTCAACACTTCCCAAATATAACTGCAAGTTGTTGTTTTAGTTTGTTAATCATATAAATATTGCAATTTTCATATTAGGGCACATAGTTGAATTAGGCCAATCATATAAAATCAATTCCAGACCATTTCTAAGGCTCAAAAGGATCAAATCCAGGTCTGATTGACTCACCTTCATGGTTTAAATTCAATCTAAACACCTTGTTGATTTGCATCCTAACATACCTTTGAAAAAGGGAAAAAAAGAAATCCTAGATTTGGACATTAAACTTAGGGCTCCCTTTTTTTATGTTACAACTCTTGTGTCACTATGAAATGTTTCCACCATTCATGGGATACCTCTTTTATGTGGAGAGATGAAAATTTGATGTCTTCTTCGTGCATTGAATTTAGAGATAGGTAGGTGTTGATTTCCCATATCCAAGCCCATCCTAATCACTTTTGTCTCCCATCAAACATAGGTATAGGAACCTTGCCCAAATTTTATTGTAATTATTTGTTAGCCTCATTCTAAATTGGTATCTTCTCAATTCAAGGGCCATTTTGAAATATGATGTTGTAGAATACATAAAATGACATATTATCCCAGATATCTTCCTCTAGGGCTTTGAATGGCACATAGGGTTGAAAATTAATCAATCAAATCAATTGTCTCTTCTTCAAACTACTTGTCTCTTATTTGCAATAATTTTGGTTGAAATGGATTGGGTGAAGAACCAACCATTTGATTAACCCCCGATGCACTTATCCTTCCAATATGTGATTTTGTCACTTTTTGGGAGCTTTTTGACCTTGCACAAATTGTACCAACACTATGTTAGGATTAAGGTTTTTCAACCTTTGAGCCTTAGAATTCAATTTTTTATTATTTAAGTGATTATTTAATTCTTTACTATGTTAATTGCCTACCAAATTAGTTTTCACTTTATGGGACCTATCAGTGAGGTGGCATTCTACATGGAAGGTGACATGTACAATTTGTAAGATATTTTAGTGGTAAGCATTCGACTTTGGAGGTCTTAAATTTGGGGCTATAATGGTGTCATTTTTCATATGTTTCTATGTCATGTTTATGATAGACTATGACAAATTGTTATGATAGCATGTGACATCTATAAGAGTCTTGTATGATAGTTTCTATGTCACACTATGATAGCTAGGCTACATTATTGGGGCCCCCAAGTTTGCATGTGGTATTTGCATGTGTTTAGGTTCCTTGCATGTTGAGTATAAGCTAATTTCGAGGAGACAGGTGTTGGATTTAGAAGCTGCCCTAATTTATGAGTCCTAACTATGACAACATGTCATAATGGACTCATGTTCACACCTTGGGAGTGGGATTTGGCTTTGGAAATTTTGGCATATTCTATTTATGTTGAAGCATTATAAATACTTGGTGCCTTAGTGTATTTAGAATATCAGGTTGAAGGATTGTTGAGACATCATTATGTTGTCAGAATTGCTTCAAATTAATGTCGTAGTGTGAGACTCTTGAAGATCATTGTTTTGAAACTATATTGTAACCCTTTGTTGTTGAATAATATAGATTGGGTTGTGTGTTTCGAGTGTGTGTTTTTTCCTAAAAGGGTTTTCCCACTTATATCTAGTGATTTATTTTTCTTGTACATGTGTTATTGTTATTTACCATTTATGTTCATCTTCATTATTGTAATTGTATAAGGGTTTGAAACATTACAAATTTGCATATTCTCTCCTTTGATGATTAGTGTTGGAAGCTTTTCCATGTACCTAGCTTCCTTTCAGTTGGTATCAGTGTCTCATCACCTATGTTTCCTATTGTGGGTAAAGGGTTTTTTGTATTGATATTATTTGAGTAGAAGTTTGTTGTAGAAATTTTTGTTATCCTTGTTGCACGAAGGATATGGCAAGCACATCTGATAGAATTGAAATAGATAAATTTAAAGGAGGCAACTTTGAGCTATGGAAGCTCAAGATGGAAGACATGCTAGTAGACTATGATATTTGGTTAGCTATTTTTGGAACTATGCCATCGAGCATGAAACAAGAAGACTAGGATCTAATGGATTGAAAGTCTAAGGGTTCAATAAGAATATGTTTGGCTAATTTGATACTCCTAAAAATATATAAAGAGAATTTCACTACACTTCTTTGTAAGAAACCTTCTTAAATTTATCAAGCTAAATCCTTGGAAAATAAGTTGTTCCTGCAAAAGAAGATGTATTCTTTGTGGATGGAGGAAGGAGGATTTTTCGTAGATCACCTGAATGCATTCAACATGCTTGTTTCCCATTTGATCTTTATTGGTGTGAAAATGGAGGAGGAGGATCATTGCATGACTTTTTTTTGTTCATTGTTAGATTCATGGGACCACCTTGTCATGGCCATAGGGAGTACCACTACCACCTTCAATATCGATGAATTTGTTGTGTCATTTCTATTTGAAGAGATGTAAATAATAACTTTTGAAATGGCCAAGGAGGCTCTAGAAGTTCGAGGAAGAATGAAATAAAAAGGAAAAAATAATACAAAGAAAGAAAAGTCAAAATCCACATCCCATGGGAGATCTAAGTCTCCAAGTAAGACCAAGGTGAAATGTTGGAATTGTGGAAAATCTGGTCACTTTCGCAAAGATTTTAAGGAGGAGAAAAAGAAGAAAAAATGCATTCTCTAATTTTGAATCTAACAAATCCTCTCAGGATGATGTAGATGCTTTTTTCATTACCTTGGAAACTCATGCATTGCAAGATGTGTGGTTGATAGACTCAGGTGGTTCTTTCCACATGACTTCACATCGAGATTAGTTCTCTAAGTATTAAAGTTATGATGGTGGGAAGGTGTATCTAGGTGATGAATCTCACCTAAAGATTGTTGGTTGTGGTAGATTCAAGATAATATTTCTATATGGTAGAGTGAAGGGAATCGATGGTATCCCTAGTTTGGCATAGAACCTTCTTTCTATAAGTAAATTGAATGGTGTGGATGCGCAGCTTGTCTTCTCAAATGGAGGATGCAAGATGACCAGAGGAGCTATGGTTCTTGCTATGGGTGTTCGAATAGGTAGTTTTTTTCAATTGGATGCATGCACAGTTCAGTACAATAGTTATTTTTTAGAAAAGAAGAAAAGAACTTCTAATTCGTTATCCTCACCATCGGAACTAGCAGTAAAGAAGAAAGTTGAATCCACTTATGGGTCTTATTTTTCTTCCTTTGTTTCTGCCCTAAGGATTATTTCCCTTTTTGGGGTTTGTTTTCTTGTTTCCTACCTTTTGGTCAGAATTGGAATTCTGAAATGAACTTGCACTTTTTTGAAAAAGTGTAAGTTTATTTTCTTCTTTCTAATTATGTGTCTTTCTTTGATCAAAACCGAAATTCTGAAATGAACTTGCACATTTTTTTAAAAGTGCAAGTTCATTTTAGAATTTCGATTCCGCATTTTTTTGTGTTTGAAATCAGAAATTTAAATTGAACTTGCACTTTTTATCGAAAAGGTTAAGTTTGATTTATTTTTCCAATTCAATGTTTTTTCCTTTTGTACCTTTTGGTCTATTCAAAAATGTGATTTCCGATCGAACTTTTTCAACGAAGGCCAAGTTCCAAATGTTATTCTGATTCTAATTTTTCATTCTTCTACCACATTTATTGTGAATTTCTTTGCAAGCATGGGGTTGATATTTAATAAAAAAAATTCACGCAATCGTCCTCATTCATAACTACATTTCATTTTCATTCAGAGCAGAGCGAAGGTGTTGTGGGAGCGTTTAGGCTTGCACATTTGGAAGTTCGATGTTTTAGGTCACCATTCGATTTTTGAGGTAGGGTTTCATCTTGTGGTTTTTTTTTCTTCCATTTTGTTTCTTTTTTTTGCTTTATTATATTCATTTTTCATGTTTCTTATCACATGGTGTGTTCTCCTTTCATCATGTCATTTCAATCTTATGTTTTTCATTTTGCTTGTTTTGGTCTTTTGGGTTTTGGCCTTTTGGCCTTTTGGTTTTTGGGTTCTCATATTTTTTGCACTTTTGTTTTGTTGTGTTTGAGTTTGAGTTTTCGTGGGTTTTTGTTTTCCCACCATGCACTATCTAGGGTTTTGGTATAGGTTTCTTGGCTTGGTCGTTAAAATACAAATTTCAAGCCTTTCAGAATTTTGATTTTTCGCACTGACCATTTACAAAGTGGTTTGAATCTCAGATGTAATTCCGATCCCGAAATCCATGTTCAACTTAGTATTTTTTATCTTAGGGACCAATCAGAAATCCAAGTTCCAAACAGATTTTACCTCAAATGGGTCAAGTTCTATGTTCTTCTCTGATTTTGAACTGTGACCCTGTAACTTTGCATATTTTCCTAGCTAGTCCATTTGGAATTTCAAATTCTGAGCGGAATTTTTACCCAAGGTCTGAGTTCAATGTGCTTTTTGGCTTCCAATTTTTGAATAATTTGTTACATAAGTGGGTCCATCAAGTTTTCACAAATCCAAAAAATCACTACAACACATTGGTTCGATCAGAACTTTGAATTCTAAACAGACCTATGAACCAAAGGACCATGTTCCAAATGCTCTTCCGATCTCAACTTCCAATAAGTGTCAAACCAAATGCTTTATTATAGTTAATTTCACTTAGAATTCTGAATTTTGATTGAACTCAAGAGCTAAGGTTAAGATTCAATGTGCTTTCCCAATTCTGATTTCCAACATTAACAGGGAAGTTTTACTACTTTTAAAGGGTTATGTTGGAGTTTATAATTCTGATAGAACATAGTGATAGGAGGGTATTTAGAGGGTAAAATCTATTATGCATTTGTGATGAGTTTTCTTTTGTTTTTCTTCTTAGGTATTATAAATGTCTAACTTGGAGGAGCAACCTAGTGCCAAATAGGTGGAGAGAGATCAAAGAGACAAATTGACAAAGCTAGATCAAGCTCACTACATAATGAAGTACAAATATCAAGGGGCTCCTATAATTTCCAAAATCACCTCTAGGGTGGTGAGGATCATTGATACAATGTTGGGGTATATTGATCTAGAAACATTCAAGAAGGAAACCTTTTTAGGGGATGCTAGTCCAAGAGCCAAGAAAATAGCAGCTTCAAGGCTTGCTCATGTTTCTTCTTTCCCCATTGTTGTTCAATACCTTGAATTTATTCTTGTAGCAATAGAGGCTTACAATCCTGTATAACACAAGTGTATAGGAATGAGATAGTTGACCTATCTCCTGCCATGATCAAGATGGTCTATGATTTGCCACCTTATCCTCAACTAAAGATCATAATAGAAGTCAAATAAATAAAGAAGTATGAGAATGATGTGAGCACACACCAAAGGAATATGGATAAGAATTGTCTTAAGGATGGTAGTAAATCTATCACTAAGTTGCCTAAAAAATTTAGAAGATTTGATTTCTTTTCTGAAATAGGGGATATTATTACATTGTTGAGTAGATTAATGGGTAAGGAAAGCTCCCACATGGATGAAAATCGGATGTTCCATTTTAATGAGGTCATCTTGAAGGTAGTATTGTACTTGGATTGGCGAAATATTGTTTCAAATACCATGTATAAAACTAGCTCACTAAGGTAAAGGACTCAAAAGAGTTTTACACGTCATCATATGTGATATACTGTGCAACTAGGATGGGGAGCTTCCTAGGTTTGAATATTGTGGGCATTAGAGGTGAAGGACCGAGACAAAATAAGATTTGGGAATATTATGACCAGTTGGAGATCAAAGCATTAGAGAAGCATTTCAAAAGAGTTGATGATTCCTTCCTCTATGTATTGATTACTCGGCATTTGGGTGATGTTGGGTTTTGGTTGACCACAAAAGCAATGGAATTGGTTAAGGAATGGGGAAACTAGTTTATCCAATATCCTAAGTCAACATACATTTATCTGTGGGGATATGATGGAGCTCCATTTCTACTACCAAGGTATTGTAGCAATAAATTAATTTTGATTGAATTATCCTGATAGATGAGGGATATTAACCTTAAGTTGTATAGTAAACATAAGGCTGAAGAGGTTAAGTATCCGCTTGATCTTGGCTTTTATCAATTTACATTTGTCAAAGCTACCAATTTTGCTACTAAGGAGTTGCAGGGAATTAACCTCAAGTTATACCAAGGGATAAAGGATTTTGATCCTAAAGGAAAAATGAACAACCTCTATGCATCCATCTTTTTGTATCATGAGCCCAACATAGAAGACTTCTAGGAAGATCTGTAGAATGAACTTGAAGCAAGGAAAAGAAAATATGAAATATTAACCATTCCTCGGATGAGATAATTCAAGGTTAAAGAAGATATTCTTAAAGGGATGTCAGGTAATGTCTTAACCCTTGATCTACAATATGATAGGGAATAAGTAGCTACTCGGAAATTGGCACCCATCAATTGGATGGAAAGAGAAGAATGCAACATTGACAATGTATCTACAACTGTTGTGGAGAGAATTCTAAGGTGGATCAATGAAAGTTTGGAGAATAGACAAAGCAAAGCTAGTGGCAAGAGGAAAGAGGCAACAAGTGGTGGCTCAGCCTCTAAGTTGGGATGAAATGAGGGATGAGATCAAGATAGTAAAACCAAACAAGAATTCAAGGGTCATAAACTCCACCAGATTGACTAATGATGGGGATTTGGTTGTGGATATTTCCACCTCAATGGTTGATAAAGATGATCGAGAGTTGCAAGCTTCGTATTACTAATTGAGCATAGTCAATCTGGGAAAAAAAACACAAAACCAACATATGACAATCGACATTGCGATGAGTTCAAAAAAGTCTAGAATGGTGAAGGACAAGTAGGAAAAAGATAAGCTAAAATCTCAAGTGGAACAAATGAAGAATTTTTAAAGGAGCTTACCTTACCAGTCTCAGAGAGATAGTCGTCAGCAGAGGTGCCCGTAGTGATAATCCACAAGGAGGTGGATGACTTGAATGATATGAAAATAAAATCTCAGTGGTTTGATAAATGGTTTATTGTTCTTAAAGTAGAGGCAAATGAACTTCTCACTGAAGGTTACAAGTATGATGATGAAGCACGCACATTTGGTGAACAAATAGAATAATATACCAAGAAGATGTGGGTCAAAGAGGAAGAGAAGTATATAAAGTACTTGAGAAGATTGAAGATAATAAACAAATTGCCTATGGAAAGAATGATTGAATCAGGGATCCTGGGAGATGAAGATCCAGATTATGTTAATAATTCTAGTAATATAATTATTTTTTGAACAAAAAAATCTTATTGAGCATAGAGTAACTTTGCTCAAAGTTCAACATAAGGTGTGGGACCACACTGTGGGGTTTGAGGAAACTGTTATTGATGTCACTACCAAGTACATACTACCAAATCATAGACTAAATTATTTTAAAGAGCTAAAAGGTTATTGGGATGATTGGTTGGAGAAGCTAATGAAGGAAGGAGACAGTCCCAAGGAGACCCTCCTAGATAAGCTAATGTCTATGAGATTTGATACCCGATGGGCTTTGAAGGATATCAGCCAATTCCAAGATACTACCATAACAGCAGGAACAAATTTTGACAGATCAAGGTTCAAGGTGGAATGGATAGATGGACCTGATGAAGAGGTTTTGGAGCAAATTTTCAGCAATTTTGAGGAATATCTTAAGCAGAGAGGCTAGCAAATAAAAAGAGAATATTTTATTTTTTGAAATAGAATGAAGTCAACAAAAGCCAACTTTTGTTAGGATCCTATTTTATAGGATGAGTGTAGTAGTCAACTAGAATACCTCTATAGTGGATTTTGAAGGAGTTACTTTCCTTGGTGATCAGTTTTAAACAACAATTCACTCCAGTGCCACCCACACATTCCTATAATTGTAGATTTGAAGTCTAGGTGCGCTACTTTTTAGGATCTAGGATTTTTGGAAGGGGGGTTTTTATGATGTAATTTTCTATATAATGTATAAATTTCCTCATTGTAAAGGTCAAAAAATTGAAGTCAAATTTGTAGCCTTAAAAATAGGACAATTTCATGTTTTTATGTCATTAGTTAATTTTCAAAATTTTCTTAGTTTAGTGATGACACCGAAAGACAATGGTTTTTTTCATGTACCAATGAATCTTGTTGGAAGTAGATGCTACTTAATTTAATAAAATCAATAGAAGGATCCGAATTTAAAACCATCTATGGTGTCATTTGTGAATGGTATTTTCATGTTATTTGTTGATTTGCAAAATCTGTGATGAGTTAATTGAATGTGTCTTTTATGAAATTGATTTTGGTGAAACAAATTACAAATATGATTACTAAATCTGCACTATGAATGGATATGACTGTATAATTATTTATGAGCCATATCATTCATTAGGTTTGACTTTAAAAATCTATTACATAATTGCATGTTTGAATATAAGAATGATATTTATTCACATTTTTGTTCTAAAATCTTTGGCATATCTTTTCTATTTATTTAAAAAATCTATTGTTAAATGTTTAAAATACCAATGTGTTACCTTCAACCAACAAAGGCCCCTTCAACATTATAGTCATGGTCACCACTAAGTAATACAGTACAGTTCTGAACCAACTATTGAGACCTTGGAAGATAGGTAACTTTATAATTAGTTATCTTTTTTGAGGAGTAGGGTAGAAATATCTTGCTTAAGGTTGTTGTGTCAATTCGGCCATCAACAAGAAGACAATACTTTGGCACCAAATACTTGGTCACATTGGTGAAAAGGATTTAAGGGCTCTAAAAAATAAATACCTTATTTAGGGGCTTGATGATTGTAACCTTAAGTTCAATTTTTGTGAATATTGTGTCTATGGAAAGAAAAATCATGTTCAATTTTGTCACAGTCTCATAAATCTTTTGGGGTGTAGGAATATGTGCATTCTAATGTGTTTGGTCTTGTAAATGTTCCTTCATTATCCAAACCTATGTATTTTGTTTCATTTATATATAATTACAGTAGGACATGTGTTTATTTTCTCAAAAGTAAATCTAAAGTCTTCAGTCAGTTTAAGGAATTTAATGCCTTAGTAGTAAATCAAATAGGTAGGAAGATTAAGTATTTGAGGACTGATAATGGTGGTTTTTTTGATGGATTTTGATAATTTTATAAATAACATGGGATTGAAAGGAATAAGACAACTTTGTATGCCACTCAATAGAATGGAGTTGTAGAGATGATGAATAGGATGTTGATGGAGAGGGATAGGAGTATGCTAAGTGGGGCTAGCCTTGAACAAAAAAATTGAAGTTATTTCCATTGCCTACTATCTAGCTAACAGATCTCCTACATTAGCTCTTGTTGAGAATACACCTATGGAGGTGTGATTAGGAAAAAATCTCTCATTGAGAAATCTTTTTGTGTTTGGTGTGAGGCATATGCTCATGTGTTAAAGGATAAAAGGTCAAAGTTGGAAAACAAGATTTTAAATATATCTTCATTGATTATGGAATTGGTGTGAAAGGGTATAAGATTTGGGATCTTGTGGATGAAAATATTCTCTATAGTTGAAGTGTTATCTTTAGAGAGATGAAACCTTCTACTATTTTGCAACCTATAGAACAAAAAAAATGAACATGTGATTTAGCTTCCTCTTGACCCTAAGAAATTTGAACCAAAAGCATAGAATGGACCTACTGATGAGGAGAGTTCTCGTAGCTCAAAAATATTAGAAGAAGAACCTCAACCTCAGCCACTAAGGAGGTCCAATCATATCAGACGATAATCTAAAAGGTTTATTTATTCATTGTTAGATCTTGATTGTATTTTTGCTTTGATTGCTAACGTTAATGAGCCAAGGACTATGCAAGAAGCAATGGGTATGAGTGATGTGGATTCCGGGATGAAAGCCATGGATGAGGAGATGGTTGCATTAAAGAAAAATAACACATGGGATCTAATACCTTTTCCTGAAGGACGTAAACTTGTTGGATGCAAATGGGTGTTCAAGAAGAAATGTGGTTTTGATGGCAATGTTGAGAAGCATAAAACAAGGTTCATCACGAAGGGTTACTTACATGTTGAAGGGATAGATTATGGTGAGATATTCTCCCCTATTGTAAAGATAACATCTATTCATTTTCTATTATCAATAGTAGTTGCATATGATTTAGAAGTGGAGGAAAAGGATGTGAAAATAACTTTCCTTCATGGTGACTTGGAGGAAGAAATATATATGTCAGAAACTGAACAATACATAGTTAGAGGTAAATAATGTCTATTATACAAGTTGAAAATGTCTTTATATGGTATTAAGAAATCTCCTAGGATGTGGTACCAGAAATTTGACACCTTTGTGTTGAGTTTGGGATTTCTAAGAACGAAATCTTATCATTGTGTTTACTAAAAAAAATTTAATGATCATATTCTCATCATTGCATTGTATGTTGATGATATGTTGTTTTGGGAAAGAAAAGAGTTTTATTTCAGACCTAAAGTCTCAATTGTTATCATAGTTTGAAATGAAGGATTTAGGTGTAGCTCAGTATATCCTAGGAATGGAGATCATAAGAGATGGAGCTAATAGAAATTTTCAGTTAACCCAAAGTATGTGAATTTGGTGCTGGAGAGATTCGACATTATAGCTTGTAAACAGTTAATTGTTGGGATTTCTAAGAACTAATCCGATCATTGTGTTTTCTATAAAACGGTTAATGATCATACTCTCATCATTGCATTGTATGTTGATGATATGTTGTTTTTTGGGAAAGATAAGAGTTTGATTTTCGATCTAAAGTCTCATTTGTCATCATAGTTTGAAATGAAGGATTTAGGTGTAGCTCAATATATCCTAGGAATGAAGATTAGAAGAGATGGAGCTAATAGAAATATTTGGTTAACCCAAAGTATGTGAATTTGGTGTTGGAGAGATTCAGCATTATAGCTTGCAGATAGTTAATTACTAGACTGTAATGAAAGGGACAAAGCTTTATGTGGAGGATTTTCCAAAGTCTCCTACTAAAATAGAGGACATGACCAGAGTACCCTATGCTAGTGTTATAAACAGTTTGATGTATTTTATGTTCTATACGAGACTAGACATTGCCCAAGCAATGGGAGTCCTAAGTCATTTTATGGATAATCCTAGACGGGTGCATTGGGATGTAGTTAAGAGAGTTTCCAGATACTTGTGAGGTACTTCAAAGTATACCTTGTGTTTTCATAGTTATCCTACTAGACCTCAGCATTCAATTTGTATTCATGAGTTTGTGGATTTTGATTTGGTAGGAGATATTGATAGTAGAAAATCCACCAATTAATATGTATTCATAATGTTTGGTGGTACCATTAGTTGGATTAGTAAGTGGCAAGTTGTAGTCACTTTATCCAAGATAGTAGCAGAGTACATGGTAGCTACTCATGCTTTTAAATAATTCATTTGGATTAAGCAATTGTGTTCAAATGTTGGGCTTGTTGTAGGGTAGATCACTATATGGTGACTGTCAAAGTACCATATGTTTGGTAAAGAATCCTAATTTCAATGCCAAAACAAAGCATATCAATGTGCAGTTTCAATTTGTTTGTGATATGGTGGAAGATGGGAAGGTTAAATTGGAGAAGATGAATGTTATAGATGCATTGACAAAGCCAATGAGCACAAAGAAGTTTAGATTGTGTTTTGGTTCCATGGGCCTCACAGCCCTGAGCTGTTGATTATAGATGACTCTTGACAGGCCTTTGACAAGTGGGAGAATGTTAAGATTAAGGTGTCTCAACCTTTGAGTCTTAGCATTCAATTTTATTATTTAGGTGATTATTTAATTATTTCCTATGCTAATTACCTACCAAATTAGTTGTCACTTTATGGGACCTACCAATAAGGTGGCATTCTACATGGAAGGTGACATGTACAACTTGTAAGCTATTTTCATGGAGCTAGGTGCCCCACTTTGGAGGTCCTAAATTTAGGGTTATAATGGTGGCATTTGTCATAAGTTGTTATGTCATGTTTATGATAGGCTATGACAACATATGATAGTTGTAAGAGTCTTGTATGATAGTTTCCATGTCACACTATGATAATTAGGCTACAATTATGAGGGTGCCCAAGTTTGCATGTGGAATTCGCATGCATCTAGCCACCTTGCATGTTGAGTGTAAGCTAATTTTGAGGAGACATGTATTGGATTTAGAAGATTTCATAATTTATGAGTCTTGACTATGACAACATGTCATAATGGACTCATGTTCACACCTTGGGTGTGGGATTTTGTTTTGGAAAGTGTTGGCATCTTCTCTTCATGTTGAAGCATTACAAATACCCAGTGCCTTTGTGTATTTAGAATGACAAGTTAAAGAATTGTTGAGACAATGTTATGCTATTGAAACTACTTCATAATTATGTTTGTAATACCCGGCCTTTGAATTACAAATTACTTTTACCTTATGTTAAATGTAATGATGAAATATTTGATTATGAAACTTTGGAAAGGTACATGCTATGGTGAATTATATGCGATATAATGGTTTTGTACATTTAATTGAAATATTGATGAATATGCAATGATATGAATGCAATGTAAATATTACGGCCAACTACTTGTTTGTTTTTCCAAGTGAATATGTAGAAAGGACTTCACACCCTTTAGAGGGAGAGGGAGAGTATTACTCGAGAGAAGGGTGTGGATAAGGACTTGATAGTAATGTCATTTGAGTTCAATGTTTGTGCATAGGTCAGCTTTTGGACACCTTTGAAACTAAGTAAGTTTTGGTCATCAGTTGTGTCTTTGGGTAAGTTAGCCTAATCAAATCAAGCTTGGTTTCACTAAAAAAATACAATTACTTGAACTTATTTATTAACGTTTTAATTGTTATTTATTATTATTATCAAAATTGAATTAGTATCAATCTCGTCATTATGATATTTAAATATAGAAATGATTGTAAAAATATTAAATATATGTGGGTATGTATAAATATGTACATGTGTATATATTTACACGTAAAGGTATATGAGCATATGTATATATGAATCGATGGTCATTAATAATCAACATATATATATATATATACTCATACATATAAATATATATGTATATAGGTATTTGTATACATATGTGAATATATATAAAAATAGATATGTGATATAATAATAAGTATTTATTATGTCTATTAAATGTTGCAAAGAAAAAGATGATATGAATTAAAGCTCTTTGAGAGTTGATATATTGACATATTCTTGAGACTTAAAATCCATATTAAAAACCTCTCAAGAAGGCTGCATATGATAGCTAAATGATAGCTATTTAAACTAATTTGAATTAAGGCATTGGACTTAGTAATTAGCTATGTTAAAGGTCTTTAAAATCTGCAATTAAAAACCAAACATGAGCATGAATTTATCAATGCTCTTGTGCCTATTTAAAGGCACTATAATCAGCAATAATAATAAAAGTAAACATCCACAAAGTGGTGTAGAAGTTGTACTTTTAAAGTGTCATGAATAGCATTTAAATCTGGCTACTTTTGGAGAAGGTCAACCCCTCCATTATCGGGCGACCAAGACAACATTGGTTAATGTTTCAAACTGAATTATTAAGCTTTTTAAAACCACACTCCAACGTGGCCATAAAAGAGGTCATGAACAAGTTTCAGAAGCTTCTAATTGATGTGTAAACCAACCACCATAGTGGCACCTAAATACTGCAATATGAATGTTGAAAAACTATTTCAAATCGTGGCATATCTAAGAATTGTTCAAGCAACTTTAAGAGGTAGTTTGAAATAGAAATTTTTTTGTGCAAGTATAAATATGGAACCATATTCCTCAGCAGTGGAATGCATTAAACCTAAGTAAGCTTTTCTTATAAAAACCAATTGAATTCTCTTTGTTTGGATTGGTTGACGGGCATTGTGAAGGAGGCGTGGAGTCTAAGTTTATTATTATTATGCATTAGATTTTGTAATATCAGTTAAAGAAGTGATAACATCAAGTAGCAGCTGAGTGTTAGTATTTTCAAGAATTTAGAGTTTGCATTATTTGTGATAGAGGTGATAACAGCAAGTAAGCAGCTGTCAGACTATTTGAAGGAGGGTAGTTGAGCATTGTCAAAGCTAGAGTATGTAAGAGGGAGTTATTTACAACAAATAGCTAGAATTTATAGGCATGTCTTATTTGTTTTTAAATTTATGATCTTTTTATCAAAGATCTTGAAATAAGAATGTTAAGTATGATGAAAGAAAGAGTTTCTTATGATTATCTAAGATAATGAGAATACATAGTCTAAAATAGAAGACGTAAAAGTAGTATTCTAATTATTATCTTTGAAAATGAGAACGAAAAGATACTTTTACATAGTATTTACATAGTCTATTATATGAGTTCATAATAGAGAATATGGTTCAAATGCTAGAGAAATAATAAACTTTATTGTGTAATATTTTTAAAGAGCTAAATGAGAATAAATAGTGTGTTATGTTGCTTGAGTAATAAGAATTTGGGGGTTGAGTAAATGATCCAGTTGCTTGTAATCTTGATGTTACTACATAACATAAACCCCATCATCTCTTATGATGAATTGTGAACCCAACATTTTGACTTGTTAATGGAAGTTTTAAAACATAAGTAAGAGGGAGTAATCCTCTATTTAGCTCAAATAATGATATTTCCATGTTTGTATGACATAATGTCAATATTATTTGAATGACCATGAGTACGTAAGATGATGACATAGTGTCATCATTATCTATCTAAGAAGCCTAATAATAGGTGAATGGTAAACCTTATGGGTTATGATAGGGCTTGAATTAGAGGCAATAGCCTAGACCCTAGATGTTACAAGAACATAACAGGGACATTCATTGTCCAAGATGTTATATCAATCCATTTATTTTGACCACCTTAGTGGGTACGCTCTTATGAATATAAACCTTATGATAGTAAAACCGGTTGGTCAAAAGTTGAATTTATCCTTAGTAAACAAGATTACTGTGGTTTCCAAGATAATCAAAAACCTAATGAAAATTATATTCTCTATGGAAAAATAACCATCACTATGGGGAATCAGTATATTTTACCATATTATGATCACATAGGTCAAGATTTGATTAAATATTATATCTTGAGAGTAGTTGCTCTCAAGGGTTATGGTAAAGATTCAAACAAGTGGTTGTAGCCAAGACTCAGGTCATTACATGAACGTAACATGGGTGTTCTAAATTCAAAAAGACTTAACCAATCTAGATGAATTATGGCTTAACAAGGAGCAATACTATGCTTGAGATTGACAAGTGTCTAGGGGCAGTACTATACTCAAGATGGACAGTAGTCAAGGAGCGGTATTATGCTCATGAGTGATGGGTGTCTAGGGGTATGGCTTAAATAGACATCACTTTTTAAATAAAAATTTGTATGAAATGTTAACCAATAGTCAAACAATATGTTTTAACCGGAGGTCGGATATAGTTCTCCAAGTTGAGTAGGGTGGGTGAATGAATGAATTCACTCGTAAGTAGCGTTTGTATATATTACAAATACTTTGGTCAAAGTGTGTGCAATAGTCTCTACTTACACTTGTCGGATCACTATGTTTTAGATACTTAACACAATCAAAGTTATCATTCATAGTTGGAAGGCCTCCATAGTCATTTAATGATATTGGTTAAGTAGGGCACAACACCAGAGCTCATATGGAAATTACTAGATGGTTCTTGACTATACTCTTCATTGAAGGGAAGGGCCACTTCCAGTTAGGAAGGTGTGAGGGGGACCGCTAGTGCGTGGTTGGAGGTAAAGCACCTAGGATATGTTTTCCCTCTTGTAGACAAAATGTTGAGTCTTGTGAGACAGAAATAAAGAAAGAAATTATCTAGATATGGATCTCTGACCTTGTTCTTTAAATGTTAAATGTTATATGTTATTTATTTGAAAGCCTTCATGCGGAAAATCTAAAAAGGAAAAATTGTTTATTCTTTTTAGTTTGAAAAGTGAAATGAATTTATTATGTTATGCTTATGTTTTTTATTAGCGATAAACAAGTTTTGAAGGGGCCATGAAACCTTGAACAAAAAAGAGAAAAGGCGACAAAGATAGAGAAATTTGGTTGCCCAACCAAACACCAAAAAAGTAGGCTAATTACCCAACAATCAACACCCCATTAGTAGATAATGAAAAAGCCAGATTAACAAAACCATACAAAAGAAGAGCAGAACAAGCAACATTTAGAGAATTTCCTTAAGCATTTTGGTTGCTTCTAGATCCTTAGAGATCACCCTATCATACATATCCATGACCTCCCCCACGTCCTACCTTGGCAACATTTGGCACTTCTTAGTTTTGTTCTAAGTGTGAACACTCAGCCTCATGCCCAATTCTGCAACCTATAGCTCCTTGTCAGCATCCTCACCCACCTCTTTGTTCACCAACTCACTAAACAGATATCTTCCAGTCCACTCCCTCACCTTCTCATTCAGGAACACAAGCCCTTTAATCGAGGATTTAATTTTCTCCTTGCTAAGGTTGATAATCGTATCAAGGTATTTACGCAACAACAAGGATTTCCTTTCCAACGTTGACATCCTCAGGCCATTGTATCTCTTTAAATTGGCCATGTCCACCATCATGCCCACACGCATTCAACGATTTAACCAGACTGAAGATGGAATCATTTTCCTTTAGGCTTCTGAGAGTAGAGATATTGCAATGTGAAATTGTGTCATGTTTGTTGTGGAGGTCTTGAACCTCCTGCACCAGCCACATGATCAAATTGAAAGAAGTATTTTCCCCTTCCTTAACCAAGCTAGAGGCCTGGGAGTAGTCCATGGCACCCCAGAATAAAACCCTCCCTTGATGGGAACTCATGGGGGGTCATCCTCTTGAAAACCTTCAGAAAAATCAACCTTTGTCTTATCCTTACCTTTAGAATCCGACGCAACAAGAGACTCGTCCACATCCACCACACTGTTCACTTTCCCAATAGGAGAGGCCCCTCCAACATCACCATGACCTAGGTCCTTATCCCCAAGATCTGCCACCTCACCAACCTAGTTAGCCCCTAAATCCTCAAGAATCTTTTCCACTTCATCTGTGGAGCACATCGACCCATGTTTCTTAGCCTTCCTCCTACTACCTTTAGCCTCCTCAATCTCTTCATCACAAGCCTCCTAAATTTTATGTTTAACATGTAGTTTGGAGGGTTTCATCTTTTTAGAAAATAATTTCTTCCCACCAGAAGAGGGGGTGCAGTCCAAGTCTATTTGGTAACCATCAGACCAAGCATCAGACTCCTCCTCAATTTTCCTTACCGTCACTCTCAACCACCTCCTCAATCTAGAAATTCCCACTCCCTTTCTCCCTCTTCTTTGACTTTATAGAATTAACAAGACCAAGGGCTTCTAGAATATAGTTAGCCTTAATATAATCCATGATCAGCAGCATTAAACCCTCATGTAAGAAATGGATCCTCAGATTCTTTCTATAATTCATAATCCCTTCTTCCAAAGAGAGCAAAAGATAGAATGGGAAAGAGATGAGCTTACCGTGGAAAAAGTGATTGAGCATCAAAAAATGATGGCCATATAGAATTGATTACCTTCCATCCAAGTTGAAATAGTGCATCCTCTCCATGTCAACCTAATTACAGATAGGTTTTATTTTGAACCTATCATAACCCCCACAGTCGAGCCTTGCCATTTTAGCTCAATCTTTGTCCCAAAGAAAATTCAACCTAGCAGCCCCCAATAGATTTTTGTCCCTATAAAACTTTCTTCATTTATTCAACATCTTGGTAACCTCCACAATGAATTCCTCATTGATAGTGGTATCCCTGCCAAGCATTCTCAACACCCGGTCATGCCAAGCATCAACAAACTCCTTGGAAACATTGGTTTTAAAACCATGTCGTTTCTCCATGAAAGGGGTAACCCCTCCCTTCTGTAAAATCTCCCAAACCTCAGCATTAGCTTTGAACTCGTCTCAATAAGTTGGCTCAGTCCTACACCATTCCCCACCCATCATCAAATGCAAGCACTTCACAAAAGAAAAAACAAACAACATACAATCGCATCTAAACACCAAGGCAAGAAGAAGAAGAGAACCCAGAAAGCGTATGGACCTAGCAACAATAGTAGTGAAGACAATAATAGCAAGGAGCCTCCTGTATTTACAATTTGGATACCCACAAAATTTGATGAGCTTCACAAGTATGAAGTTTCTTATCAACCTAAGTTGCACATGATTACCATGCAAGCCTTTAGTCGAGGAGACGGCTTCCTCCAACGTGCTAAGACTTGTCATTATTAAGCAAGGTAATTAAATCTATGGTCAAATTATCATTAGCCTTCCAATATCTGGTTGATGTCACCCCAAGATTCACCATCCAATCATCCACCCCATTTGCCTCATGAAAGGCATGGGAAATATACACCTCATTAAAATCACGCAACATAGATTGGGTGTCCCCCAAGTTACGCTTATGTTATCAATTATGTAGTAGCAATTTCAATTATTGAAAGAGAATTTTTACATCCTATTTTTATGGAATGATTATGTTTTACTTCATGGTTGAGATATTTTTTGGCAAAACAAGAGTAGACAACTAAGAGGGGGGGCTGAATCAGTTGTTACCAAAATAAAACTTATTCAACATTAATCAACCTTTAATCTCATATCTAATAATTAACAGTGCAAGCATAAATCAATAACACTTTAGAGACACATGAACACCAAGATTTTATACGTGGAAACCCTGTTAGGGGAAAAAACACAGTGGATGTTAGTCCACAACATTATAACTTGTTAAAAGTATAATGAAGAGTAAATAAGGAATGCACCTGCATTCAGGCACACTGCTTAGAGCTCACTACCTTACATACAATAATCAGATTAAATCCATCTGATGAGGTTGAACTGAGAAATTATCTTCTACAAAATCCTGATGATAGTTCCAATTAGGCACAAAAAAATTCTACACACTCTAGTCAAACTCTTCCACACTCTGCTCAATCTCTTTCACACTCTACTCTACTCTTGAATGATTTGATCTTTATTTGCACATGTACTTCACATACACACACTGAGCATACATCAAAATGAGGAAAAAAACCACTCTTATATAGCCGCTACGTGGATTTACATCAACTACTCTGTCGGTCACAAATAAAGAATAAATTACAACTGTCGACCTCAATACATAAATAAATCTTAATGTGCACCAACACAATTCAGTCAAAGCATAATGAGGATCCAAATAAACACCTTCGAGCATGCCAAACGATAAAGTATTAATCCATAGAGATTTGCAACACGCTATCACCATCATGTCATCCAAGAACATGAAAAACTTGAAAACACAAGGAAAAATCTTCAATCACAAGCACTATGATCAATGCGGACGTACTGAACTGATAGAGAATGATCTAGAAACATTACTAATCATCTCAGAAACATATGTAACAACCAAATTTACCAGAATTGCAATCTCATCTTCTAGAAACACTTGCTACAGTAACTCAATAACTGTAGGAACACAGATCTTCATAACTTTCTCAATTCTTAATGCGTACCACTGAAAATTTCGGACAACATACTAGATAGGCTCAGCAACAAACCCTTTAATGCATGACACTAGAAACTCAACGTATAGAAATTTTCACCACTTGGATCTTCACGCCATCACAGACTGTCTGCAATATATGTATTACAATTTTCTCAATCTCCTCGTCATATACAGCCTTAAGTATCACTAATTCTAATAGTGTTGACATCAATGACAACCACATATCAACAATACAACCACAACATCCAACATCCAACAATATCCCCCTTTGGCATTGATGGAAACACATGATGTAAAAATAATAATACCATCAACCCAAATGGTTGTTCATAAACTTCTCTCCCTTTCTTGACTCTTCTCCACCTTACTTCAAGAGTTTTTCACATTGTTCTTCTCCCCCTTTGACATCAATGGCAAAGGTACACAATCTTTGAACCACATATTTAGCAGATCTGACTACTCCCCCTGAGTAGTAGCCACCACAGCATCAATCCTAAATAGGATATGGCTATGAATTTATGGGCTAATGCAAAGACCTGCATCACTTAGTTATGATCAGGAGGGGAAATCACCCCTAACTTTCCTCTGAGGTACTCAAAATTATTCTTAGGCAATGTCTTAGTAAGTATGTCTACAATTTTCTCCTTGGTAGGTATATACTCCAATCTAACTTCTTTGTCACTTACTTTATCTCTCAAGAAGTGATATTTGATGGATATATGCTTTTTCTTTAAATGCAGCACTGGATTCTTAGAAATGTTTATGGCACTTGAATTGTCACAAAATATGGCAATAGGTTCTTTATACTCAATTCTAACATCTCTCAACATCTACTTCATCCATAGTTTTTGAGTACAACTATTTGCAATAGCAATATATTTTGCCTCAACAGTAGATAAGGAAATGGAGTTATGCTTTTTACTTAGCCAAGACACCAACAGTACTTACAACTTCTCTCCAGTAGAATTGAGGAACATTTGCTTCCAGCATCATGGTTCTAGAAGTGTCTACAATGGTTTTGTTCTTTCTTTCAACAAATCCATTTTGTTGAGGGGTCTGAGGAAAAGATAATTGTCTTTGGATTCCATGCTCTTCAATGAAAGAATTGAATTCCTGGGAAGTGAATTCACCACCTTTGTCTAACCTTAGGAATTTTATCTTTTGACCTGTCTCATTTTCTTCCATAGCTTTGAAGCTTTTGAACTTTTCTAATGCTTCATGTTATTCTCTTAAGAGAGCAACCCATATCATTCTAGAGTAATCATCAATAAGTAACATAAATTACCTTCACCTTGAAGACTTTTGATTCTAGATGGACCACATAAGTCAATATGTATCAATTCCAGTACTCCATTAGAGGTATATTGTTTGCTCCAAAAAGAATTTCTAGTATGCTTTCCCATCTAAAATTCCTTGCACATAGTGTTAGTAGGCTTTACTAACTTAGGAAGATCTCTAACTTCTTGAGTAGAACTTATCTTGAAAATGTTATAAAATTTCACATGACACAACCTCCTATGCCATAACCAACTTACATCAACTTGAGCAATCAAACAACTTTCACTAGCAGCACTCAAGTGAAAAATATTACCTCTTGTCTTTGTACTTGAAGAAATCATATTTCTAGAACTTCCCGTTATTTTTCACTTACCATCCTTGAACTGAAGATTTTAACCCTTGTCTACCATTTGTCCAACACTCAACAAGTTATTCTTTAAACCTTCTACATAATGAACATCATCAGTATTGTGCTTACCACCAAAAGAAATAGTGTCTCTGCCACGAATCACACCAAAAGTGTTGTCTCCAAATCTTACAACACCACCATCATAGCTTTCCAAGCTTACAAACTTTCTTTTATCACCAGTCATATGATGTGAACATCCGTTGTCAATTACCCACTCATCCTTTTCTTCAATTTTTGTTGCAAAATTTTTCTCAACATTCACATTACTAGTAGATTCAGTAGACACCTGACCATTTTCTTTGATGGAAATGAATACCCATTCATCTTCATTTCCAATTTCTTTATCAGATTCATCATTAGTAACACCTTCTTTAGCATAGTAGCATTTCTTTTGAAATCTAGTCTTATCAGGTTTATACTTAGAGACTCTTTCAGGACATCTTGATGCAAAATGACCTATTTTACTGCAAGAAAAACATTTGATAGGTAACTTTCCTTTGTACTTACCATGACCTCTGGCTTCTTTTTTCACAATCAATGCTTCCAATTCTTCTAATTCTTTTTCTTCATCTTCAGTCTATTTCATCTCATCTTCATACTTGAGTGTCCTTTTGGAACTCTCTCCCAGATCATATCTTTGCTTGTTTTTCCCAGATATAGTAGCCTTAAATGCAGATTTTATCTTAGGAGTAGACTCACCAAATTCACTTAACTCAAAGGCAGCAAGTTTTCCAATCAGCATGTCTCTTGTCACATTTGTCACTGTCTTGAGCTCATCAATAGCATGAGCTTTTGCTTTGTAGGAAGGAGGCACATATCTAAGTATCTTAGCCATAATTTCTTCTTCATCCAAGATTCCACCGGCACATCTAACGCTCATCACCAGTTCATTTACCTTTTGAGATAAAGAAAGGATGTTCTCATCTTCACTCATCTTCATGTCCTCCCACTTGCCTTTTAGACTCTGTACTTTAGCACTTTTCACTAGTGGATCTCCTTCATACAATGTTTCCAACTTTTTCCAAATCTCATGTGCAGTCTTCAAACCTAACACATTTGACATCTTTGAATCTGTCAAAGTACTCAACAATGCTTCAATAGCCCTGGTATTTATTTCTTCTTTGACTTCATCAGCAATAGATGGACCATTCTGAGGGATAGAATATGCATTCTTTGTAATCTTTGGTTGGCCCACAAAAGGATATAAAAGTCACGAAAAATCCTAACTTGGGAATTGGACATTCCAGTAGGTGACTAACATCCTCTCATGGTCTTTCATTTACTTGTCAAACAAGGGAACGTATACTTGAAATGGAACGGCACTGTATGTGCACTAAGAACCGATTTTAGTCATAACCTATTGGAAATAAATACTTGAAAGGAATTCTAACTCTAATGCAGGAACATAAAATAAAGTCTTACTAACTCAAGCATCACTTAACTAAAACAAGAATCACGATAACCATTACTGGGAAAACAAACCATAAACTGGCCTTATGCTGCAGGAACAGACACAGGGATGGATTCCTTATGTTGTAGGAAGAGTTTTAAGACTGAGTTTGCATCAAGACTTACTGGAATGAAATTCTAACAAATAAACAACAGAAAGCAAACAGCTAACTACAGATACTTGCTAAGTGGGCCCCCATAGCAAGCATCAACTAAATTAAACAAGAGTTGAACTCAAAATGTCATTGGCTTTTTATTTATGAACTCGAAATCACATACATGATTGTTTTACTTGTAACAAAACTTAATACAAAGCTCTATTTTTCATTATATCAATAATCTTACTACACTCTGTTCTATCTCTATTCTCTAATCTAATCTCTTCTCTATCATCTTGTTTCTCACGCAGGAGGAAACATTTATTTAAAGAGAAAACAGCTAACTAACTAACTACCAGAGAAAGATGTGGACGTAGATGCTTCCAAATTTTGAGGAACGTATTTTCATAAATGAAAGTGTATCCATCCAACTGATTCGGAAAGAATCCAGTGCTCCACTCCTTCTAGATTTGTTGACTATTTAGATCTCTTCCCGATGACCCGGGCAGAGCGTCATCGCAAGAACAACATGCCTGGCGCCGCGATAAAATGATCTTTACTTCAGAGCCGAGGTTTGTTGCGTATTGACTTGTTCATACTATCTCCAACAACCTGCAAGACACATGGCATAAAAGGCGAAAGAAAGCATAATAGCACGATACTTTATCATTAATCACACACATTATTTTTATCTCATCTATCCAAAAACTACATGTATCATATTAGTCAACCGGGAGATTAAACAGGGCCATGAATATAGTCATATGGAGATATTAAGCTGTAGGATTATAGGAATGCATTGTCACAGAATACTACCCATTTAACATAAAAAAAGTTTATAGCCATAGAGTTTAAAACAACCATTAGAAAGGGTAAAGGTTTTCAAAAATATATCATGACACTCAAATAATGAACATAATTTAGACTCATCATTTTCCCCCTACTTATGCTAATGTTGGTCCTCCAGGATCAACCTTCTTGGTTGTTTCCCTAAAATCAGTAGCAGTAGTATGGCCTTGCATTGCAATTCCAAAATTATAGTAAAAGCCTCTATTTTTCTGCAACCTTTCATACCTGCGAGCTTCACTAGTTTCATCAATATTTGTGGCTTGGTAAGGATACAATGGCCATAGTAAAACAGGGGGGTGAAATGTCAGTGGAAACCATAGTTCAAACCTTTGTTGGAGAACCAGCTGGATATATCTTTCTACCCTTCTGATGGCTGCTGTAAGATTTAGGGGGCTATGGGGTTTAGACCTCCTTAGACCAACCGTTAACTTATCCCATCTTGCTTTAGCCCTGGTAGAGGAGAGCTTCCAAAATGAATATGGTCGACCTTTAAACTCATCATATACTTGCCTCCTGAGATCAAATATTTTTACCCTTGCTGCAGGATCATAAAATCCATATGTAACTATGAGCCAATTTTTTAGGACAGTTCGAAGATCTAAACTTTCAGGTCTCAAGGAGATAGGCTCTTTTCTTTTAGCTTCCTCATATTCTTCTAATTGCCTTCCATAATTAATTTCATTTGCTGCCCAGGACATAAGTGATCTCAAATGAATATCACCTATGTAAAGGAGCGGATTCCACTCTGTTTCTACATGAATGAGCAAACCATGCATGTAAAATTCACACAATGAATTCCTCAACCAATGTGGTGCTCCCTGGTATGCATCATAGAATTCTTTGGCTGTATGAATGTCGGGGTCTAGATTCTTGGAAATCCTCATTAATTGAAACCAAAGAAACTGTTCTTTTAGGCACATGGCATACACTCGTGGTGGGGGTCTGCATTCCATTATTTTTCTGGCCACTTTCATCATGTCATTCATCTTTTCCTTCATGTCTTCAATTTCTTGCTTTTTCCTTTCAATCTCTTTTTTCAATTTCTTCCTCTCTTCTTCCCATAGACTCTGCTGCATTTGAGTTTTAGCCAAATGGCGAAAACTCAAGGTTTGAAGTATGACAGGTCTCCAAGTTTTTTGAAGGTATTCTAAGTATTCAATCAAAAATATCCTTTTTTAAAGAACCAATGCCCGCCATGATTTAGAGGACAATGGTGCTTCATTGAAGGTTTCCGTCTGTTCAAATTGTTCCTCATTTTGCTGTAGTACAGACTCTTGTTGCTGCCTAGGAAGAGACTGAGCTTCCTTGGAGACTTTTTCAACCACCTCAACCAAGTCATCAATACTTGGCATCCTCTTTTTGTTACTTGCATCATGTTGAACCTCCCCAACCTCCACTCTCTCATTTTGCAGTTCTTTAGGAATATCAGTTGAATTCTGTGGAATATTTTCTGGTATACTCTAGGAATCATCATTTCTGACTTCTTCTGATTCTTTAGAAATAACTATAGTTTTTGGTTGACTGGAGGTTGAAGTGACTCTACTTTGTTTTCTTGGTGAAATCCTTGTTGGCAATGTAACAGGTGTACGAGGGTCTTTTGCAAATTTCCTCTTTTTAGTCTATCTAGAAGATTTAGACTCGGCAGGAGAAGGAGATGGGGAAGCAGTGATGGTAACAGGAGTTGTTGCAGGAAAAGACTGAGGAGAGCATTTTTTCTTTTGAATGCTAGGGCTTGATTCAGGGGTTTGCTCGGTTCTAGATGACTCTCCTTCTTTTGTTTTCCCCTTTTCTTTCCTAACAGAAGATCTTGTTTCTACCCGAGTAGAGGGCTCAGTTATGGAGGTTGCAGGACTAGGCACTGCAGGAGCAGATGATTCTTGCTTAGCCTCACTACTCGTGGATTCTATTCTTAATTTTCTTTTCCTAGGCTGAGCAGGGAGTGCTCTAGGAGGTCACGGAGGTTGCAAACCCTTTTGGGCAATAAATTCTTGCCAAGAGAGAGGTGATACGTCTCTTAGTGAACACTCAATCAAAAGTTTAATAAGGCCATGATGGGTAACAGAATTATCTTTTTATTTTTGGGTTTCATAGGCACTATGCTCTAAAAGATTCAACAAGAAATTTGGGACATTCATAACTAATATGTGCCTTATATGACTTAAGAGCTTAAAATGATAAGAATTTAGATAGGAGAAATGCCCTTCACAAGTTAAGTACCTGATTATAAAGGATGCATATTCTGAATATGGGTAAGGTAGCGACACCCTTTTACATCCCTAGTTTGAAACTTCCAAAGGTCTGTCAGTTGGCAATGTAAATTCTGCCTTGGCAGAGATGGCATCCCTTCCTGAAGGAAAATTTTCTCCAACTGCAAGAAGTCATGTTACTTCAGCTATTCGTTCCTCCATAACTGCTATTGTTAAGCCCCATACTGCAGCTTCTCCTTCAGAAAGTGTTCTTAAGAACTCACCTGCAACCTCTTCGTTAAAGGAATTTATCCTTAGAAAGTAGTTCAACCACCCACAATTACTAAATGCTTGAACCATTTGAGGGTCTTGTGTCAAAACTTCATGAGCCGTCGGCTCATGTCTAACCAGTTGACCATCCATCTTCAAAAACTGATTCTTCAAGAAAACCCTGAACTTAACCTCTTCTGAGAATTTGAAAAACACCTTTTTCCTACACTGTTTCTTTCCTTTTCGGTTTGTTTGCCTTTCTTTTTGCCAAAAAAAATTGATATAAAAGAGAATTGCATGCAATGATTTTTAGACACTACCTAATTAAGTAGTTCACTTGTTGATAAGGAAAAAGTGTGCATTCACTCACATTCATTCTCAGGAAGTACAACAAAAAATAACTGTTTTATCAAACGTGGCATTGGCAAAAGAACAAAGTTTGAAACAAACAATCACTACCCCCTACTTAATATTTAACATGTGTCCTCACATGTGTGAAAGGATAGGCTAGGAACGGGCAGTAATGACTGATAGATGCTTGCAATAACTGAATAAATAAAATAATTGAATGATGTGACCAATGAAAAGAATATCGCGTACCTTGGTTTAAATGTGCATGGATGTTGAAAGATATCACAACACAGCCGGAAATTACTGCTTTGAGAAGAGATCATGAATGGTGGTGGTATGGTAAAATGGATGACATGGATGGGTGATGTAGAAAACAAAGGTGAAATGATGGATGGTGATGGATGAGATGGAGAAATTAGTTTTCGTGAAAAGAAAACCTTTATTATGGACGTTCTACATAATTTCAAAGAGATGTTGCAGGAAGAGGACCAAAGCCCTTTGCTACATGAAGATCATTGGCTACAGGGGAAACAAACTACTGCATGAATTCTTCTTTTGAAACTGGCTTATGGTACAACCGAAGACAGTGTCCATTAACCAACAGTTTGAAGCGGACAGGATCAATTGTTGCTAACTGTACCGAACCATTATCAAATATATTTTCAATTTCATACGGACCTAGCCACCTTGTTGTAAGTTTTCCTTGATTTTCTTTATACCTAGAGTTGTAGAGTAGGGCCCAATCACAAACAGAGAATTTTTTTGTGCGGATATTGTGGTCATGCCATTGTTTCCTTCGCTATTGCATTGCTTTTGTATGTTGCAGGGAAGACTTCTGCATCTCATCTAATGCATTCAACTGGAGGAGTCGTTCCTTTTGAGCTTCAAAAAGATCAATGTGCAATTGAAGAGCAATCCTCAGAGTCTTATGTTCAAACTCAATTGGCAACATGGCAGTTTTTCCATAAAGTAACTCAAAAGGGGTAAACCTCGTAGTTGTTTTCCATGTCATTTTGTAGGTCCAGAATGCTTCTAGAAGATGACTGCTCCAGTCTTTCTTGTGTAATTGGACTATTTTTGTAAGGATGGCTTCCAGTTCTCTGTTAGTTACCTCTGCCTGACCATTGGCTTGAGGGTGATAAGGACTTGATTTCCTGTGTCTGATCTTATATTCACTCATCAAGGCTGTGATCAGGTTTGAAGTGAATTGAGCTCCCTGGTCAGTAATAATTTCTCTCGGGACTCCAAATCTAGTGAATATTTGTTCATAAAGGAACTCAGCAACATTGTTGTCTCGTGCGTGTGTCATTGTCTTTACTTCCACCCATTTTGTCACATAATCAGTACAAACTAAAGTGTATGTCTTACCATTAGATGGAGGATCAATTGGCCCAACAAAATCCATCCCCCACTTATCAAAGGGAGTAACCACCACTTGTGGATGCAATGGAATTTCATCAGACTTCGTTGGGCTCCCCATTCTTTGACATCTGTCACATTTCTTTGTGTAGGCTACTACATCCTTGTGTAGTGTAGGCCAGTAGTACCCTGTATTAAGCACTTTTATTGATGTTCTTTTAGATGCAAAGTGTCCATCACATGGCTCATCATGACAAGCATGTAGAATGTCATATGTCTCATCTTCTCTGACACACCTTTGCATGACTTGGTCAGGCCCTGTATAAAACAAACATTCTGCAATCCATGAAAAGTTAAAACTTTTCTCAATCAATAGCCTTATGTCCTTTGGGGAGAAGTGAGCTGGTATTTTGCTGGCTGCTAGGTAATTTGTAATATTTGCATACCATGGACTTTTAGCAGCAATAGAAAACAGATGTTCATCAGGAAAGCTATCATCAATTATTTCGGATGTGGCAGGTGAAGCTGGTTGAAGTCTTGATAAGAAATCAGCCACCACATTGGCCTTGCCTGGCTTGTCAATAACTATGATATCAAATTCCTACAACAATAGTAGCCACCTTGCTAATCTACCAGATATGGCAGGTTTATTCATAAGGTACCTAATTGCTGCATGATTTGTGTGAACAAATATTTGGTAACCAGTGACATAATGTCGAAACTTGTTCAAAGCATACACAATGGCTAGCAATTCTTTTTTTGTGACAGTATAGTTCAATCCTGGTCCTTGAAGATTTTTGCTAATGAAATAGATGACGCGCTCTATAGAATTCTCCTTTTGTCCTAACATCGCCCCTATGGCATAATCAGAAGCATCAGTGTGTATATGAAAGGGAAGACTCCACTTTGGTCCTTGGAGAACAGGTGCTTTAGTAAGTAAGTCTTTAAGTTGTAGGAAAGATTTGTCACAGGCCTCGGTCCAATGAAATTCTGAATCCTTAGTCAATAATACATACAATGCACTGGCTATTTTGCTGAAATCTTTGATGAACCTTCTATAATATCCAGCATGTCCTAAGAAGCTTCTAACATCCTTTTGTTTCATAGGTAGTGGCAAGGTTAGAATAACTTCTATTTTTGCAGGGTCAACCTAAATTCCAGCTGGAGAGATATGATGGCCTAAAACAATTCCCTCTTGTATCATCATAAAACACTTCTCACTATTCAAAGACAGATTATGCTCCTTACATCTTTTCAGTACTTTCTCCAAATTTGATAATTCCTATTCATAAGTTACTCCATAAGTGGTGAAGTCATCCATGTAGATCTCCATAGAATCATGAGAAATATCAGCAAAAATGCTAATTACTGCTCTTTGAAATGTGGTGGGAGCATTACATAGGCCAAAAGGTAGGACAGAGTAAGAAAAAGTCTCCCATGGACAAGTAAAAGTTGTTTTATCCTGATCTCCAGGGGCAATTTTAATTTCATTATACCCACTATATCCATCTAAAAATGAGAAATACCTTTTTCAAGACATGAGTCTAATACTTGATCAACAAATGGTAGTGGAAAGTGATCCTTTTTAGTGGCAGTATTCAGCTCTCTGTAATCTACACAAACTCACCACTTCCCACCTTTTTTAGGAGCAATCACTAATGGAGATACCCATTGATTGTCTAAAATAGGGTAGATAAAACTAGCATCAAGCAAATTTTTGGAGTTCATTCTTAACTATTTCCCTGAGTGTTGGGTTTATCCTTCTCTGAGGCTGCCTAACAGGTGAACAATCTTCCTTAATATAGATCCTATGAGTACAAAGTTGGCGATCTATTCCCTTCATATCCCCATAGTCCCATACAAAAACATTGTGTCGATCTTGCAGCATTGTGAATACGGAAGTTTGTTGAACTTTAGGTAGTTGGTTTTTGATATTCAAATAATGGCCTGGAGATAGCTCGATTTGTTTGGTGAGATCATTCATGGAATCAACTGGCAAAGGTGGTGTATGTATCTCCTATAGAAGAAAACCTTGATAAACAATAGGGATTTTAAATGGTAGGCTCTCAGGACTCATTTGCTGCAGGAAAGATTGTTGAGAATAATTATTAGGCTCTGATGGGTTACTCATCAGATTTTGACTGCAAAACTTGGAAAAGCAAATCATCTTCACTCTAAAGTTGGGAAAACGGATCAGTTTGTAGCATCATTAACTGGTCCAATGAGTTGACATCTTCTGTTTCTTCTACTAAGTCTGGCCAAATTGGTTTAGACAAGTCTGGCTGAGGCTAAGCAGGCAAGTATAGAGCCAATTTCTTTGTTGACTGACCATCAAAGATTGTCATGTCACCTGAATGACATCCTATAAAGGTATTAGTTGTGGCTAACCATGGTCTACCTAGGATGATAGGATATCCCCCCAATGTTGCCTTAGTGGATAATATAGTGAAATCAGTGGGGTATTCCCATGATTCAAGATTGATAATTATATCTTCCACCAAGCCGTCAAGTGTTACAGTGGAACTTTCAGCAAGTTGTAGAACGGTGGGTGTAGACCTAATGGTTAGGATATTCAAATACTCCATAGTATGCTTGGTCATTACATTAATGGCTGCACCTAGGTCAATCAAAACATTCTTTACCATCTGACCATTAATATTGACCTGTACCACAGGACTTCCAGGGTCAGCATATTTTGGCATGACTATCTTCCCTAACATGATATCTATCAATTTTCCAAGAACATGGATGGTTTGGGGATCCTTTTTCTTTCTTCCAATTTTCTTCAAACAAGCCTCCTTAATGGCTTTTCCATAAATTGGTACATCTTTTATGGCTTGAAAGAGGGGAATTTGGATATGTACATTCTTTAGTTGATCCAAAATATCAAAGGTAGGCTCTTCCATGGACTTGGATGTAGTGTCTTGCAATCTCTGAGGAAAAGGTGGTTTTACTAGATACTGTAGGATAGGCTTCTTAGGGGAATTTTGTGATATAGGTATCTGTTCTGCAGGACTAGTCAGTTTTTCAACAGAGGGAGGATCTTGTATTTCAGTAATTACTGGTGGTTGTGGAGCAGGTAGGGTAGTTCCGAACCTGAGATGGATATCATTGATATTTAGGGCATAGGTTGGATACTGATTAGCTTCTGCAAAATACATAGGTTGTTGTTGTTGCTTATTATTAGGATTTGGTAATGGCTGAGCAAGCATAGGCGTTGGTTTTGGAGAGCCAGTATTTGTGGGAGATGCAGCAGGAGGTGGCATAAGAGCCGGAGGTTGCGGCTATTGTGGCTGTAGGAATCCGGGGGATTGGTTTTGCCATTGCTGAGAGTTTCTCCACTGAAGATTCTACTGTCAGTTACCTTGGGGTGGAGCCCATTGTCCTTGTGGATGCTACCAACCTCCTTGTGGAGATTGCCATTGTGAATTTGGATAGCTAGGCCAATGTGGCTGAGAGGTATTCCATGATGGTGATGGGCCATATGTAGGTTACCATTGGTTACTATAATTAGAGTAAGGATTACCAAAATTTAGAGGGTCTTGAGGCATACCTTGTCATTGAGCCCATGGACGCCTTTGTGCAACGTAGAATACTTGGTCATCATCACCTTCTACTGCTTTAAAGTCAGTAGGTAATTGCCTAGCCTCCATATTAGCCACCATCTTACATTTGTAGTCATGCTTCTTTTGTCGACAATGAGGACAGAACTCGGCCAATATTGCTTCCGCTTCCTCGTGTTTCTTTCGAGCTTGCATAGTATCCAACTGCGTAGCCATATTATTTATGATATCATGCTTGAAATCAAACAGCACGTTTGAAATCTCCATCCGTGAAACTCCATTATTAGAAGATTTTCCCATTGTGGCCTACTGACCTCTTCCCTTCTAGACACTTTCTCGAGAGTAATTGCAGCATATGCCCTTAATATCATCCCAAGGCACTTGGTTTATGTCTCCTCCTCCCATTAGATCCAGAGCATCAATACAGGAATCATTGATTCCCCTCAGAAAAGTAATTTTTGAGATTCTTCATTGAGAGTATGATCGGAATTCTTCTTCAAGGAAAACAAAAACCTTGAGACATAGTCTTCCAAGCTTTCATCCTCCTTCCATTAAATTTGGAATATATCATCACCCTTATTACCACTCTTGCAATATTCCTTATATTTCTCAAGAAACTTAGTTTGCATGTATGCCCAACTATCAACAGCATTGCTCCCAAAACTCATGAACCATCTTAAAGCACCCTCCTTCAAAGTAGCAGGAAACAACTTCAGCTTATGAGCATCTGTGGTATAATCATAACTTCGACAAAGGATGTCAAACTCAAACAAGAAAGTGTCTAGGTCCTTAGTAATTAGTCCATAAAACTTGGGAAGTAATGAAGAAGGAATATTTTTGAGGTTATCATTATCTTGCTGGGCAATAATAGGGAATTCAAAAGTAGGAGGTCGATTAGGTGGATTGTGTGCCATAGCTGCTTGATGAAGTATCAGAGCAAATGGATTTTTCTAGGGTTCCTCATTAGCAAGATCAAAGGGAAATTCAGCAAGTGGGTCTTCAGCAAATGGATTGATATCTTGGTTTCCTTCTTCCTCAAATAGATTATAAGCTGGTTCAAAATCGTTATAAGGGAAGGAAAGGTTTGGTAAAAATCTCCCTAGAGAATCTCTTCTTATATGCATGTAGCAGACTCAACTGAAAATGGAGGGATTCAAAAATTCCTAGATAAATACACTAAACTACTGCTAAAAATGATTATGACAGGTTCTTAGCTTGACACCATCCCCGGCAACGGTGCCAAAAATGGTTGGCCCACAAAAGGATATAAAAGTCATGGAAAATCCTAACCTGGGAATTGGACATTCTAGCAGGTGACTAACATCTTCTCATGGTCGTTCATTTACTTGTCAAACCAGGGAATGTTTACTTGAAATGGAGTGGCACTGTATGTGCACTAAGAATCGATTTTAGTCACAACCTATTGGAAATAAATACTTGAAAGGAATTCTAACTCTAATGCAAGAACATAAAATAAAGTCTCACTAAATCAAGCATCACTTAACTAAAGTAGGAATCACGATAACCATTACTGGGAAAACAAACCATAAATTGGCCTTATGCTACAGGAACAGACACAGGGATGGATTCCTTATGCTGTAGGAATAGTTTTAAGACTGAGTTTGCATCAAGACTTACTGGAATGAAATTCTAACAGATAAACAATAGAAAGCAAATAGCTAACTACAGATACTTGCTAAGTGGGCCCCCTTAGCAAGCATCAACTAAATTAAACAAGAGTTGAACTCAAAATGTCATTTGCTTTTTATTTATGAACTCGAAATCACATACATGATTGTTTTACTTGTAAGAAAACTTAATACAAAGCTCTATTTTTCATTATATGAGTAATATTACTACACTTTGTTCTATCTCTATTCTCTAATCTAATCTCTTCTCTATCATCTCGTTTCTCACGCAGGAGGAAAAATTTATTTAAAGAGAAAACAACTAACTAACTAACTACCAGAGAAAGATGTGGATGTAGATGCTTCCAAATTCTGAGGAATGGATTTTCATAAATGAAAGTGTATCCATCCAACTGATTCGGAAAGAATCCAGTGCTCCACTCCTTCTAGATTTGTTGACCATTTAGATCTCTTCCCGATGACCCAAGTAGAGCGTTGTCGCAAGAACAACATGCCTGGCACCGCGGTAAAATGATCTTTACTTCAGAGCCGAGGTTTGTTGTGTATTGACTTGTTCATACTATCTCCAACAACCTGTAGGACACATGGCATAAAAGGCGAAAGAAAGCATAATAGCACGATACTTTATCATTAATCACACACATTAAATTTATCTCATCTATCTAGAAACTACACGTATCATATCAGTCAATCGGGAGATTAAACAGGGCCATGAATATAGTCATGTGGAGATATTAAGATGCAGGATTATAGGAATGCATTGTCACAGAATACTACCCATTTAACATAAAAAAGTTTATAACCATAGAGTTTAAAACAACCATTAGAAAGGGTAAAGGTTTTCAAAAATACATCATGACATTCAAATAATGAGCATAATTTAGACTCATCAATCTTCTAGAAAGGCTCACCAATACACTTCAAAAAGCATTCCATTCTAACCTTCCACATAGAGTAGTTTGCTCCATTGAATCTAGAACTCACCTTCTTTTATGATTTCATCTCGGATCACCTCAATTTGTTAAGCATTCCCTTCAAAGGAACCTACTCTGATACCAATTGTTGGCAAAACAAGAGTAGACAACTAAGAGGGGGGTGAATTAGTTGTTACCAAAATCAAACTTATTCAACATTAATCAACCTTTAATCTTAGATTTGATAATTAATAGTGAAAGTATAAATCAATAACACATCAGAGACACATGAACACCAAGATTTTATACGTGGAAACCTTGTTAGGGGAAAAACCATGGTGGATGTTATTCCACAAGATTATACCCTGTTAAAAGTATAATGAAGAGTAAATAGGGAATGCACATGCATTCAAGCACACTGCCTAGAGCTCACTGCTTAGAGGAAGGTTCACTTCCTTACATACAATAATCAGATTAAATCCATCTGATGAGGCTGAACTAAGAAATTAGCTTCTACAAAAGCCTGATGATAGTTCCAGTTAGGCACATAAAAACTTCTACACACTCTGCTCAATCTCTTTCACACTCTGCTCTACTCTTGAATGATTTGATCTTTATTCACACATGTACTTCACATACACACACCGAGCATTCATCAAAATGAGGAAAAAAACCACTCTTATATATCCACTACATGGATTTACATCAACTACTCTATCGGCCACAAATAAAGAATAAATTACAATTGTTGGCCTCAATACATAAATAAATCTTAATGCACACCAACACAAGTCAGTCACAACATAGTAAGGACCCAAATAAACACCTTCGAGCACGCCAAACAATAAAGTATTAATCCATAGAGATCTGCAAAACACTATCACCATCATGTCGGCCAAGAACATGAAAAACTTGAACACACAAGGAAAAATCTCCAATCATGAGCACTCTGATCAATGCAGACGTACTGAACTGATAGAGCACAATCTAGAAACATTACTAATCATCTCAAAAACATATACAACAACTAAATTTACCATAATTGCAATCTCATCTTCTAGAAACACTTGCTACAGTAACTGAATAACTGTAGGAACACAGATCTTCATAAATTTCTCAATTCTTGATGCATACACTGAAACTTACGGACAACATACTAGATAGGCTCAACAACAAAAACCCTTTAATGTGTAACACCAAAAACTCAACGTACAAAACTTTTCACCACTTGGATCTTCACGACATCATAGACTACCTGCAATATATTTATTACAATTTTCTCAATCTCCTCAACATATACAGCCTTAGGCATCACCAATGCTAATAGTGTTGACATCAATGACAACCACATATTATAAATACAACCACAACATCCAAAAATCTCTAGTAAATTCCTTTTTTTAAGGTTGTGGTTGTTACATGTGGTATTAGAGCCAAGTACTACACTTTGGTCCTATGAGCTCACTATGTAGGTTTAACTTTCAACATTAAAGTGACTAATGTTTTGATATCCTGGAGCTAGAATGGTGAGGTTTAAGATTACTTCTAGGAAATTTGTAGCTAGCAAGGAAAGGTATCTAAAGTCCAAGAAAGAGCATGAGGCTCTAATAAAAACCATAGAAGGAAATAACATTAATGAGGAAATATGGCTTGATGACTCTTAAACCATCAATGATGTTGTAAAACACATTAAACAAGAGAAGTAGATGGAGGCAACCAAGGCCATAGCACACATACCTCAAGCTAAGACAGAGTTTGGCTCCATGGGTTCCTTGGGTAGCATTTAACGAATTTTAATGTGAACCAACTCGTGCAGTATGTTTGAGGAAAGAGAGTACCTCTTAGATCCTAATGCATTTGATAGGGATGAAAAGATACCCTTGGTTGAAAGTCTCCTAAGTGGGGAATGATCAATCTTTGATAATATTGTTGTTGTGTGAGAACTTTAGTTGGGTTCTTGCATGTGACTATAAATTCCCGCATAAAGTGGTACTTGGGAGAAGCCCTACCCTTTTGTGGATAAATATTATGGATGTCATAGTGAACCTTGCGTATGTATTCTTGCATTATAATGTGGGCATATCTTGATGCAATTTATGAGTTAGTGTGGTTTTCATCGGGCATGGTTGAATGAAATTGATGGACTATGTTTGCATTGTGCTTAATCATGCTCTCTCTAATGCACTTTGGAAAAGGGGATTCATGTTTTCACAATTTGATGCTTTATTTTGGTTATTGAAGAACTCGCTTATTGTTGAGCATGGATTGTTATTATTTTTAAATTTTCTTCATGAATGGAATAGTCACCGAAATTTCCATCTATCTATTTTTTGGCCTTGGTTACACTTGACTTATTGTTTCATTGCATGCATTTTATGATTTACTGTTAGAATTGATAATTCTCCCTCTTGGGATTGTAATTTATCCTTGTGGTGGCTATTCTAAATGTTTGAAATTGTTGATCCTCTTTTATGTTTGTCACCCTATCATGTTCATAATGAACCCCTGATAAAATGTACAAGGGAGCAGATGGTGGAGAATGTGCTAAGTCTTGGTCTTCATGTTAATTAAAATAATTGTGCTTCCATTTTTGTTCTCAATGAAATAGAAATAGAGGTTGAGTGATGTTTAAAAAAAAATACTGTGAAGTACTTGTATTCATATGATTTCTAGCTTGTAAGTGATTTTGTTGTGTGTGAAGATCTAAGTGCCTGGATTTGAAAACATAGATTTTAGATCAGTTAGCAAAAATTTTGTAGGGTTAGAAAGTTGTCAGGAGGAATTTGACCTATTAAAAGGGAGTTAATTTTGACACCAATTTCAAAAGTGCATAATCCCAAGGGTCAAATTATGATCATCACCAATTCCTCAAGAGAGGGGATAAGTGGTGTAATTTTGTAAGAAGGGTGGGATATCGCCTATGAGATTAGAAAATTAAAGACTTGTGACCAAGATTATTCTCTACATGATTCTGAACTAGCAACAATTATTCCTATATTGTGAATGTAGCAGCATTAATTGCTTAGGAAACCCTTGAGTCAAAGTTAAACCATTAAGGTCTTAAGTACTTGTTTAACCAACTTCATATAAATGCTCACCATAGAAGAGGGTTATAGCTAATATCAAACCATGATTTTGAGATCAGTACATCAAAGGAAAGGAAATTTTGAGATTGTGGATGCCTTAAGTCAACAGAGGCATAACTCCTCGATGATCTCTATACAAACAATTACAAAAATTAAGTGTTACAAAAGTCCACTGAGACGAATATTATGAGCATGTCAATCAATCTCTTAGGGACAACCCCCAAGATCCAAGATATGATGGGTTTAATTTTGAGCCAGATAGGTTATTGATATCTAAAGGAAGAATGTATGTTTTGAACCTAAATGAGCTTAGGAATATAGTGTGGAAAGAGGTTCCCTTCGCACCATATTCAAAACATCCTAGTTTAACAAAAACTTCTAGTTGAAGTAAAGCCACTAAATTTCTAGAAAAGAATGAAGAGGGACTCTGCAAGATATGTAGCAGAATGTCTAGAGTGTTGAGGGTGGAAGTGGAACATTATCACTTGACAGGACTTTATACATCATGAGATTCCTAAGTAGAAACAGTAAATCATTAGTATGGATTTTGTGTAGGATCTTTCTATATCTAGGAATAGGCATAATGTAATATTGGTAGTGGTGGAATAACTCACCAAGGTAGCTATTTTATACCCGAGAATTTGACAGATGGAGCACAAGTCATAGCCCGTAATCTTGTGTAAAATTTTTCAAATTGGATAATGTTCCTAAGAATATTATCTCAAATAGAGATGCACGTATGACTTCAAGATTAGCCAAACCTTATTCACCTCACTTCGAGCTCTATTGAACATAAGTTCAATATATCCTCCAGAGGCAGATAGTCAAATGGAGAGAGTAAACAAAGTATTAGAGGACCTTTTGAGAGTGTGTTGCATGGATCAATAAAATATAAGTGGGAGGATTATCTTCCACTTGTAAAATTTACGTACAATAAATCATATCATTTTGTAATTTGAATGGATCCATTTGAAGCATTGTATGGAGGAAAGTGTCAAATTCCTATAAGTTGGGGAAGCTAGAAGATAGGATTAGTCTTGGTCCATAAATGTTATCAAAAATGGAAGAACAAATCAAGTTGATCGAGAAAAGGCTAGCGGAAGCCAATGTTAGGCAGAAGAGCTATGTTGATGATGAGTGAATACCAAGACAATTATTAGCAAGAGAAAGAGTTCTTGAATCACGTAGGCTCCACCTACATAATAGCAAGATCACTCAGTGCAAGTTCCAATGGGACCAGATTGCAAAGGACAATGCTATGAGAGAGAATTATAATGAGATTAAACAAGAAATTTCCCCATCTTTTGGTTGAAAAAAAATTGAAACTTTTATTTGATTTGTTATATACTATGATACTTTGAATCATCGAGGATGATGATCCTTAAAGGGGGGTATGTTACACCCAACCTTTGAATTACAAATTAATTTTACCTTATGTTAAATGCAATGATGAAATATGCAATTATGAAACTTTGGAAAGGTAAATACTATGGTGAACTATATGTGATTAATGGTTCTATGCATTTAATTGAAATATTGATGAATATGCAATGATATGAATGAAATATAAATATTACGGCTAACTAATTTTTGTTTCCAAGTGAACATGCAGGAAGGACTTCACGCACTATAAAGGGAGAGGGAGAGTATCACCTAGGAGAAGGGTATGGATAAGGACTTGATAGTAATGCCAACTGAGTTCAATGTCTGTGCATAGGTCAGGCTTTTGAAACCTTCAAAATTAAGTAATTTTTGGTCATCAGTTGCATCTTTGGGTAATTTATCCTATTCTAATCAAGCCTGGTTTCCCTTAAAAAAATGACAAGGTTAGTCATACTTATTTATTAACATTTTAATCATTATTTATTATTTTTGTCAAAATTGAATTAGTGTCGATATCGTCATTATGATATTTAAATATAAAAATGATTATATATATTATGATATATGTGGGTATGTATAAATACGTACATGTGTATATATTTACAAGTAAAGGTATATGAGCATATATACAATTCTATGGTAATCGGTAATCGATATATATACTCATACGTATAAATATATATGTATATAGGTATTTATATACATACGAGAATACATATAAATAGATATGTGATATAATAATAATTATTTATCATATCTATTAAATATTGCAATGAAAAAGATGAGATGAATTAAAGTTCTTCGAGAGGCAAAAGCCTCAATCGAAGGCTTCTTGATGTAGGGGAATCAAGAGCCCCATAGCAAGAATGGTTGTTATGTCTTGGTTTTAGGTTGATATGGTGTTTTTGTAGTCAAATAAGGTCATACATGACCATTTTGGTGTGTTTAGGGTCTTTTGGTTAAAAATTGTTAAAGTTGCTAAAATTTTGTCAAGCAACATTGTCAAAAAGTGTCATTTAGGTGTTTTATTGAGAAACCTAATCAAGAATGGGTGAAAAACAGTTGTAATGGATTTCAAATGTATATAAACACCCTCCAAACTCGAGTTCAAGGGAGGAGAGGTGAAATTTGGGAGTTTGATGAATGAAAACCTCAATTTTTGTATGCATTTTCTGAGTCTTACATTGTTTTTAGGTTGAAGATGTGCATTTTACGGCTTGGTACGACCTCATATCAAGGAATATAATACATCGATGGAAAGATTATTTTTTAAAGTTTTCAATTCCTTTTTTTTCTTTAGATTTCATTGAGTTTTGTGTGAGATATGGCCATTTTGGCAAAGGCTGCCCTATTCTAACAATGTTTTCTAGAATTTGCAGTTTGAAAACGTGCTAGTACGGCCATGTATGATAAATATTGGGATGAAACCAAATTGAATGGATGAATATATGTTTATAGCTCTCAATTATTTTTGTTTGGATAATTTTCATGGAGATTTGAATAAGTTATGACCATTTTTGTGAGGACATGTCTGAACCCTAACTAGGGTTCCCGGTTTTGAAAAAAAATCCATAACTTTATTTCCACCGTTGGATCTTGATGAAAATTGGAGGAAAAGTCTATAATTATGTTATCTTCAATTCCAAAAAAGAGATTGGCCTCATTATTTGTTTTGTTAAATGTATTAATGATTGTTCCTTTCATTTCACAGTGGGACATGCAAATAGAGGGCAGCAAGGGTATGTTCATTAACAACTCAAGGTTTTAGTTCATGCAAGGTTTGAATGGTGTTGGGGGATTTTATATGGTATTGGAGACTTTTTACATGCTAATTTCACATTGGGTTGTGTGTGTGGTGTCTCAACCCTAAGGGGGATAGTTTTGTAAGTTGTCAAATGTGGTCAAGTGTGGAATATTACAATCAAACTATGTTGTATCTTCGCAAGTTATACATGGTTTTGTCTTTGTATTCATAGGCCTTATGAAATTTTGGAATATTTGTTTGTTTGTTATATTTCATTGTTGTCCAAGAAGGTGCTATGGACCTAGGGGTAGTGACTAGCAAAGAATAAGGTCTAGGGTTGTCTTGTCGATGTTTTGAAGAATTAGTCATTGAATGTGTTTTGTTGTCCTTCCTTTGCATCACTTATGGTATTAAAATATTCTTGAGACTTAAAAGTCATATTAAAGACCTCTCAAGAAGGTCACATATCATAGCTAAATGATACCTATTTAAACTGATTTGAATTAAGGTGTTGGATATAGTAATAAGCCACCTTAAAGGTCTTTAAAATCTGAAATTAAAAATCAAACATGAGCATGACTTTATCAATGTTCACATGCCTATTTTAAGGCATTGTAATCAGAAATTAATAATAAGATTAAACAGCCACAAAGTGGCGTATAAGTTGCACTTTTAAGGTGTTATGAATAGCATTTAAATCTAGCTACTTTTGGAAAGGGTCAACCCCTCCAATATGGGGTGACCAAGTCAACATTGGTTAATGTTTCAAATTGAATTATTAAGCTTTTTAAAACCACTCCAACGTGGTCACAAAGGAGGCAATGAACAAGTTTCAGAAGCTTCTACTTGTTGTGTAAACCAACCACTATAGTGGTGCCTATAGTTGTGCATTCAAAGCAATTAAATACTACAATATGAATGTTGAAAAATTGTTTCAAAACGTGGCATATCTAAGAGTTGATCGAGCCTCTTTAAGAGGCAGTTCAAAATAGAATTTGTTGTGCAAGCATAAATATGGCACCATATTCCTCAGTTGTGGAATGCATTAAATCTGAGTAAGATTTTCTTATAAAAACCAGTTGGATTCTCTTTGTTTGGGTTGGCTGATGGGCATTTTGAAGGAGGCGTAGAGTCTAAGTTTGTTATTCTTATACATTAGAGTTTGTAATATTAGTTAAAGAAGTGATAAAAACAAGTAGCGGTTGAGTGTTAGTATTTTCAAACATTTAGAGTTTGTGTTATCTGTGATAGAGGTGATAATAGCAAGTAAGCAATTTTCAGACTATTTGAAGGAGGGTAGCTGAGAATTTTCATTGAGTATGCAAGAGGGAGCTATTTATAGTCAATAGTTGGAATGTATAGGCATGTCTTATTTTTTTTAAACTTGTTACCTTCTTATCAAATAACTTGAAATAAGAATGTTAAATATGATAAAAGGAGTTTCTTATGATTATCTAAGATAATGAGAATACATAGTCTAAAAATAGAAGACTTAAAATAGTATTCTAATACTGTATCTCTAAAAATGAGAACAAAAAGATACTTTTACGTAATATTTACATAGTCTAATATATATGAGTTCATAATAGAGAATATTCAAATGCTAGGGAAATAGCAAACTTTATTGTGCAATTTTCTTAAAGAGCTAAATGAGAATAAATAGTGTGTTATACTGCTTGAGTAATAAGAATTTGGGGGTTGAGCACATGATCCATTTGCTTGTAATCTTGATGGTACTACGTAACATAAACCCCATCATCTCTTATGATGAGTTGTGAACCCAACCAATTGACTTGTTAATGGAAGTTTTAAAACATAAGTAAGAGGGAGTAATCCTCTATTTAGCTCATATAATGATATTTCCATGTCTATATAACATAATGTCAATATTATCGAAATGATCGTGAGTATGTCAAGATGATGGCATAGTGTCATCATTATCTGTCTAAGAAGCCTAAGAATAGGTGAATGTCAAACCTTATAGGTTATGATAGGGCGTGAATTAGAGGCAGTAGCCTAGACCCTAGATGTTACAAGAATGTAACAGGGAAATACATTGTCCATGATGTTGTATCAATCTCGTTGTTTTGACCACCTTAGCGGGTATGCTCTTATGAATATAAACCTTATGATAGTAGAACTAGTTGATCTACAATTGAATTTATCCTTAGTAAACAAGACTACAGTTGTTACCAAGATAGTTAAAAACCTAATGAAAATTATATTTGTATGGAAAAATAATCATCACTATGGGGAATCAATATATTTTACCATAGTATGACGAGATAGGTCAAGATTTGATTAAAGATTATATCTCGAGAGTAGTTTCTCTTAAGGGTTATGGTAAAGATTCAAACAAGTGGTTGTATCCAAGACCCAAGTCGTTACATGAACATAACATGGGTGTTCTAAATTCAAGAAGACTTAACAAATATAAATGAATTATGACTTAACAAGGAGCAGTACTATGCTCGATATTGATAGGTGTCTAGGGGTAGCACTATACTCAAGATGGACAGTAGTCAAGGAGCAGTATTATGCTCGAGATTGACAAGTGTCTAGGTGTATGGCTTAAATAAAGACATCACTTTTTAAATGAAAATTTGTATAAAATGTTAATCAATGGTCAAACAGTATGTTTTAACCAAAGGTCAAATACAATTCTCCAAGTCAAGTAGGGTGGGTGAACAATCGACTTCACTCATAATTAGCGTTTGTATATATTATAAATACTTTGGCCAAAGTGAGTGTAATAGTCTCTGCTTGCACTTGTCAGTTCATTGTGTTTCAGATACAATGCAATCAGAGTTGGCATTCAAAGTTGGAAGGCCTTCATATTTTTTTGATGGTCTTGGTTAAGTATGGCACAACACCAAAGCTCAGATGGCAATTACTAGAGGGTTCTCAACTATACTCTTCATTGAAGGGAAGGGCCACTTCAAATTAAGAAGGTGTGTGGGGGACCGTTGGTTCATCATTGGAGGTAAAGCACCTGGGTGATGCTCTCCCTCTTGCAAACCACATGTCGCATCTTGTGAGATAGAATGAAAGAAAGAAAGTATCTAGATATGGATCTTTGAACTTGTTCCTTAAATTTTGTATGTTATATGTTATTTATTTGAAATCCTTCATGTGGAAAATCTAAAAAGGAAAAATTGTTTATTCTTTTCAATTTAAAAAGTGAAATGAATTTATTATGTTAAGCTTATGTTATCAATTATGCAGTTGCAATTTCAATTATTGAAAGAAAAAATTTATATCATATTTTTATGGAATGATTTATTTTTACTTCACGGTTAAAATTCGTAGTAAATTCTTTGTTGTAAGGTTGTGGTTGTTACACTGTTGTAGTATGAGACTCTTGAAGAGCATTTCTCTAAAGATGTATTATAACCCTTTGTTATTGAATAATACAAATTGGGATGTGTGTTTGCAGTGTGGATTTTTTCTCGAAAGAGTTTTCCCACGTATATCTGGTGTTATGTGTTTTTCTTGTACCTACGTTATTGTTAATCTTTACCATTTATGTGCATCTTCATTATTGTAACTATATAAGGGTTTGAAACATTAGAAATTTGTACATTCTCTCCTCTAATAGATTAGTGGTGGAAGCTTTTGCATGTACCTAGCCTCCTTTCACATTGTTGTCATGTCTTTGAGTGCTTGAGCCATTTCTCTCTACCTTGCATCCAAATTGATCATTCCATCAAACATGGCTTAAGCCTTTTCTTCCTCTATCAAATTGTGCCTCCTTTGGTCTACCATCTTGTTTCCCCCAAATCACTAACCCTTGGATCCACAAGTTGGTAGGACCAAAGCTCTAATACCATTGCAATACCTAATTAAATTTTTTCCATATGTCAGTTTGATTTCACTCCACTAGATACCAATGATTACATCTTATTTCAAATCAAGTCTATTCTAACATAAAAAAATATTAATAGAATATGTAGAAATCAATTGTAAACCCCCTTAAATTAACAATAATCCATTATGCATGTTTATTCCTATTATTACAATGAAATATCACACTCATACTCAATTCAATTGCCAAAACAATAATAACAACATTATTATCATATGTATAAAAAAATTATAGGAAATACATGCTACAAAAGCCACCACCAAATTACACTCCCTAAGCACTAAGAGTCATCTAACTTAGAAAAATAGGCGCCAAAAATAGCCACCTAAGTAGTAATCAATGGAGCTCATATGCAATGCTTGAGTGGAATTGTTTAACATTGGATAAAAAAATTCCAGTAGATGGCTACAGGGATCAAGGGGTTTTCATCCTCTAATCTCCAATGAGAAATGAACGGGACGTCTAATTTGTTTGAGGAATAATTTTATAAAATATGGATGATGTCGCTAATCTATGAATATGTTTATATAGGAATGTGAGAGCTTAGTTTCCCTCCAAAATACAAATTTAAATTTTATTTTTCTCTTCAAGGAGCCTCAAACACACACACCCTTGGCTCACAACACAAAGGAATAAATAAATTGATTACATAAAAATCAAAATGGTCCTATAATCTAAGAACACATACAATAGGACACACCAAATTATTACAAAGTCATTTCCTTAATTTATTTTCCCAAGCCTAGGAGATGGAAAATATGTTTTAAGAAGCATCTAGTAATCTTATGGAAAAGGGGGATATGATAGTGAGTTTTGTGATTAATTTGATGGTGATTGGATTGAGAATGCCTTGTTGATGGAATCCAAACATTTACCTTTGTAAGTTCATGTTTTTGCAGATTCAAAGTGTTGTAGGATATGGTTATTTGAAGAAACATGGTGCAAAATCCTTGTCTCAATAGTTCTAGAAAGTAATGTATCCTTCAATGTCCTCATACGCTAGTAACCCATGCTACACAAATGTGGCGGTGAAAAATTGCAAAATATTTGATGTTTTCTTTGCTTATAGATGAGGCCATCCATGAGAGCATGGGGAGAGTAGGGCCTTATCAATATGGAAGGAATTATGTAGCTCGTATTCCCCACAACTAATGTTGACGATCTTGAATTGGGTTTTAGGAGGGAGTGTTGGATGAGGATGCTAGATCCACAAGATTTACATAGGAGGAATAGGCTAGGGGTGTGGGAGAAGTTGGGATATCCATGCCAAGGCAATGATGGGATTTGTGATAAGGGTCTTCAAATATTTTTCATTGTTAGAAGGGATGGCGGCTGGTGAGTGGTGATTTCCACACCTTTGTAAGGAAATTTAAAGTATTGATGATAAGTGGAGGGAAAGATCTACATAGATGACATGACACACCATGTTTTTTAATACAATCCCAACTTGTATGGGGAGACATGTTATCCCTTCTAATTTGTGTTTTGCATTGTCATAGGCCTTATGGTGATTTTATGATGTTCCAATCCATCTTCACAACATCCCAATTGTTTGACAGGCCTCAAAGTGCATATATTTAAACTAGATTTGTTATCTAATAGGACTCTTTCGACCTTTCTTTTGGTGATTAAGACCCCATTATGGAGGACCTTATTATGGGATGGGTTGATGGGTAGCATATCGTTTTGAATTGAAAGCAAGTTGATATGTGTGAAAGTTAGCCTAGCAAGACTTGGAATTAGTCAAGGTCAATGTTGATGGATATATGTGTTTGAGTCTTCCCAAGATGTTCTAAAAGGTTTTATTAGGTATCCTATGTGAAGGATGTGGGGGCCCTTTGAGCAGTGACCCTACCACGCCTTATGGTAATTGTATAGTTGAAAGATTTGATTTTGATGGTGGCAACTCACATGCATTTATTTTTAATGTGACCAATGATAGTTGTAGGAGGTGGAGCTTTTCTTCAAATTTATATTATTTTCATTGATTATTTGTCTGCTTTGTAACCTCTTGAGGAGATTCTTCATCTCCTACCACTCTTTGTTAAAGAGGGTCCCAAGAGGTGGGTTAGGAGGCAAGTATTGGATGGAGCCAAATGATAATGGTTGTTGAAAGGTGGGATGAGGGGGATTTGAATGTGGAAAGTTTTTTTGATACATTGATTAATGGGAGTTTGATGGTGGTACTGTGGGTTGATAAAAGGTTGTTGGATAATATGAGGTGGGTTGGTATAGGTTAGATTGATAGGTGACATATAGTAGGATCATGGATTGGATCATAATTGTTTGTTGAGGGATGTATAGAGGGGGAAGTGATTGAATGTGATTTGTCATGGGTATAAATGATGATTTGACAAATTAGAGAAGAGAGTGTATTGGCTAGACATTGTGGATGAGATTTTGATTCGTAGAAGGTTTGATAGGTGTTGATATTGATGTTGGTCTTGATGTGAAGATGGTGGTAATTTGTCTTCACTAGAATGATGTGTTCCATTGGAACTTTAGGTTGGATGGGAGAAAGGAATCTTGTAGAGGAGGGTTGGACAATGAAACATTGAGGAGAGGAGGTGGTGGAACACTACTACCTATTTGTTGATCATTTGGATAGTCCTAAGGTGGTGAAGAGGAGATTACCCCAAGGGTTTTCAAAGAAAAATTATGAGGTTGGTTCTTGATGAATGATGTTGCTTATTTTTGACATGTCATAATGGTGGTGGAGATCAGCTCCTACAATAATGAGTTGCTCAAGGAAATGGTCTTTGTGAATGTCGATCAGGGGATCCACCATGACTTGGGTCCTTTCGTCATTAACAAATTCTTGGAACCAAGGTGAATATTCAAGTTGATTGAATAGACTTTCAAGTTTATTTGTGTTACCATGATATGCATGAGAGGTGATCTTGTCTTGTGAATTAGATCCAAAAGGATTTTTGTTGCATGGATCCATGTTCTTCTTTGCTTGTGAGCCATGTTTTCTTTGAGGATTGATTTGGGAATGGTGTAAACCTTTCACAAGAGGATTTTTGGATTTGATTTAATTTAAACTTTAGTGTTGATTTGGGATATTAAATGTTTGCAAATGTTTTGGATTTAAAGGGTTATTATGGATTTTGCACAAGGAAACACGCCAGGCACAAGAACAATATTATTTATTTAAGTAGGTGTGTATGCAATTGTGAGCCCGCCAATATGCCTTGTCTAGTCATAGAATATAAGGCCCATGAGGAGGCACTAACCATTATGTATCAGTCAAGATCGCTCGAAGGCACAAGAGGAGAGCATACCTAGCCTATAAACTCATTTTTAGGGGCATGGGATGAGTAACTTCCCAAGGCTATTTGACTACTAGTGTATCACAACCACACACAGTCAAAAGGTCCTATCTATGATGAGCAAGATGCTAAGAGGTATCCTCCATGTACCCAAGAGTACATGAGGTTGGAATCCTTGAACGAGATTGTTATCTACAAGCATGTAGTTGAGATCAACCCCTTCCACTTCACCTTGTCCCCTTAAGTTGAACAAGGTTGTGCCAAACATGATAGCTCTCTTTTGGAGCAAGTTTTTGTTAGAGTAAAGGTCTTAACTTAATTATGTTGATTAAGTTACCTTTATTCCCTTCTTAAGATTTCACGTTAGTCTGCATAAAGTGACATTTAATAATTATATTAATTATTAAATGTTTTCTTATTAAGGCTTCTATTAGGGTTTTTCCTATTAAGGTTTGCATGATCTCCTTTTTATAAGGATTGATCCCATTGTATTTCATATCAATTCATTCTCTCATTCTCTCTGATATATACATTTTCAGTTTTCAAAGAACCCTTGCTTGTTTGTCTCCATCTCTTCTTTTGTGATAGGTCATTTGCATGCAAGTGATCTTCGAGATTTGTGAAGTATTTTCTTAACTCCAACATGGTATTAGAGCTCCACACCTGCTGCTTCCTGTTCTTGTTTTGAAGATTTTTGGAGCTTCAAGGGTTTGGGGTTTGTTTTCTTGATCTAAGGCATACCTACAATTTTGAAGCATTTTCAGTTCAAACGGACCTCACCATTGCATCCGCAGTGGTCCAAAACCCTTAAATTGACTGTTCATTCATCCATTTTGGACAAAGTCGAAATTTGAGGCAAATTTTTTTTGCAATACGGTCGTACAGTCATCCCTTGCCTAGTAAAATAAATAAATTCAGAAATTTTTCGTCCGAATTTTTTTATATTTGCAAAAAAAAAGAAATTTTTATTTGATTTTTTTATTTCAAAAAAAAATTGAAAAGCAAATTTTGCAGTTTAAGGGCTTGCCAACCCGATACAAGGGTACCCGCAAGTCCTTGCATCCGCAGGCCTGCAGGCCTTGCGATACACTGGTTGGCGTACTGCCGACCACCAACGGCTTTAATGCCGATCGGCGGTACATGCAAACCGCCAGCTATGGGGGGTGGGCCCACATGCCTCCCATCATCATTTTTTTTCAAAAAAAATTTTCAATAAAAATTTTATTGTAATATTTTTTTTTATTTGTTTTTTTAATATAAAAAAGACCTTTTTTTAGAAAACTAGACCAATCGCACTTTTACGGTGATGGTCATTTGGCCATCAAATTTAACTGAATGTTTTTGCTGCGACGGCCATATGACCGTCAAATTTAACCTAGCGCTGGTTTTTTCCCTCTTTGGAGCTGATTTATTCCGAAGGCCGTAACTTGGGCATACAATATCGTTTTTTGGCAAACAAGATATCGTCAGAAAGTTGGTTTTCTCATCTTTCCAGTGGTGTGGGTCTCATCACATCTTTTTTCCGTTGGTGCATTCTACAGCTAGTTGAAGACAAAGGGGCTATTTTCAGTCTCAAGCTCATAGCTTTTGATCAATTTCTCTGTTTTTCGCAATCTCAGAGGCGTTGGAACCGTATTTCAGAGCTCTTCAGTTTCATCTATGCACTTTTTCCATATTTCATTCCAAGTATATTTTATTCAGTTATTTGTGTTTTCACACTTTGGTGGATTACCTGGACATATTTGCTCTTGAAAAAAAATTGTCCGCATGGGATGCTTTGTTTTTTGTTGTTCTTCATGTATTTCCAGCATTTTGTCCTTTAAGGACATTTTGAGCATCATTTGTAAGCTATTTTTTATGTAAACGCACTGAGATAAAGTGCCACACTATTGTACATGCATCTTTTGAGGATTTTGCACATAAGGTTGTGCCATATTTTGTACTCTCACTGATATTATAAAGTGTCATGAGGGGTTGTGTAGTTTGTCTTTGTTTTGCCATCACATTTTTGTCCAGTAAGTATCCCTCAACGACGACAGTGAATCCATACCATTAGTGGTTGTGTAGTTTTCCTTTGTTTGTCATCACATCTTTGTTCGATGAGTGTCCCTCCACGACGACCATGGATCCATATGATTCCAGCCTCATGCATGTGTGTTTTATTTTGCACACCACTTTTTCAGTTGCAAGTGCTATCTTGCGCACTTTCAGATGTTTCTTCTCCTTCATGCACTACAAGGTGTTTTACATCATTTTAGTGGATCTGTCAGACTCTCCCAGTTCAACATTATGGGGGGGTTATTATATTGTTCGTGCTAATTCTTCCTTGGTTTCACCTTGGAAGGGATCTTCCATCTTCAACGGAGGTTCTTCAGCACCATAGCAGTCATCTTTCGATAATTGTTTGCAACTTCTTCTACTTCAGTGATGTTCTTCTTCTTGACTTTCTGCATCTCTTTTTGGAGTAGAGCTTTTTCCCATGAGGTTTTCTCTATTTCTTCTCTTTACAGAGATTTGGTTGTATTTGGGTACCTGATCTAACCTAGTTGTAGAGACCCATGTTTGCCTTCTTGCATTGTAGTTACCTTTGTTTTCTTGCATTTGTTTGTAGTTGTACTGTTGCTCATCTTAAGGGGGGGTGTTAAAATAAAGGTCTTTAACTTAATTATGTTGATTAAGTTACTTTTATTCCTTTCTTAAGATTTCACGTTAGTTTGCATAAAGTGACATTTAATAATTATATTAATTATTAAATGTTTTCCTATTAGGGTTTTATTAGGGTTTTATTAGGGTTTGCATAATCTCCTTTTTATAAGGATTGATCCCATTGTATTTCATATCAATTCATTCTCTCATTCTCTCTGATATATATATTTTCAGTTTTCAGATAACCCTTACTTGTTTGTCTCCATCTCTTCTTTTGTGACAGGTTATTTGCATGCAGGTGATCTTCGAGGTTTGTGAAGTTGTATTTTCTCAACTCCTAGAGTCTTTTGATTCACATTCCCCTTTGATATACCTCGCTAAAACACCTAGTTCAAGTCATCCCCTTGATGATAAAATCCAAGTGAAAACTTAATAAGAAAAAAATATCAAATGCCTTTGATTTCCAAGATCATGTTTTCATGTGAGGGAAGAGTGTACACAACTTGATCCCCTTAGAATTTAAACTAAACAAAAGAGAATAATAAAGTTTTTTTTATCTCCAAGATCAACTTTTGATGTGAGAGAGCATCCACATTTTAAAATTTTCACAAAGCAAGCAAGGGTTCATTCTATTAGCATACAAGTGTGCAACTAGGCTAGTGATAAAAGGTGGAGCCTTGGACAAATGAAAGCTACATAAAAACAAGTTAGTAACTTTCTCAATTGTCTTGGACCTACAATTGGTTGCAAACCAAGGTTACAATGGTTTGCATAAAATCTAAGAAAAATGATCAAATTTTGAAATGGAACATATGCACTAATAGAAACACAAAAACATCAATTTCAAATTAGAAACAGTAAAACATGTATATAATTGTAGATATGAAAATTATATATATAGTTTTACCTACTATGCATTTATCTCAAAACAACTGCATTGTTTTGTAAGCACTAGTGCTGAAATAAAATAGAAATGTCAAAAAGTGACACTTACAAAACAAAATTCTACAACGAAATGGATAGCAATAATGGTACAAAATAGATTAGCAAGTTAGGAAATTGAAAAAGACAAGAAAAATAGAAAAACGAAAGCCTAAAATGATAGAAAATGAAAATCTTGGACAAGAAAATGAAAACATTGAATCACAAAACAAACAACTGAACATGGAGTTAAATTTGCACATAAATGGTTAGGTAAACATGAAAACATGTTGTGAAGCAAAACCCTACACAAATAGATCAAAAAAAAGTCAAAATCTTGCAAAAAGGGAAAAAAAGAGAGTTGTCAAGAATTGAGTTTCAAAAATGCCAACAAGCACATGCTCCAAAATATTAAACATGTGCACTTAAAGCAAAGTGCACACATGCTAAACCATTAACCTACAACACAAAGCTACAAACAAAAACTAAAGAAAAAATGTTAAAAATACATGAGTCTCACCAAGCATGTCAAGAAGCATACAAACAAATACAAAATACAAATAAAAAGATTCAAACTATTATTTCAAACCAATTCAATATTTTATCATAAATCTCTAATTAAACTAAGAGAATATCCATAAAAGATGAAAAACTATAATAAATCCCTCACCAACAAATCTTCTTGTTGCCCATTAAGTGTAGATGTGCTCAAGATTTAATTGATATATGAAATGTTAAATATAAGGTGCTCAAATTGACAACATAACAATGCATTCCATTAGTTTTTAAAAGTAGTTTATAAAAATGAACTCTTTATAGATTTGAGGAATGGAAAATCGAGAGGTAAAATTGATTTAAGAGATCAAAGGAGGAGGTCAATTGAAAAAAATTAAACTCCATGAGTTCTTAAAAGTAGTTTATAAAAATGAACTCTTTATAGACTTGAGGAATGGAAAATCAAGAGGTAAAATTGATTTGAAAGATCAAAGGAGGAGGTTGATTGAAAAAAATTAAACTATGAAAAATCTTCAAGTTACACTTTGTAAATTCTATGATCCAAAAGATTTAGATGGTGGAAATCTTTAAAATTTTGAAAAATTGAAAATCAAAAAATCTTTTTTTAGAGTTTTGCAAAGAATTAAAATTTTCTAAATTGAATGGATAAACAAGATTTGATGAGAGAACTTTCTAAACAATTGTAGAACATGAAGTTATGTACATACAAATGTTTTTTCAAATTCATGTGCAATCTTAGATTTTGAACAAAATTTGTCTTCATTATACCTGATTTGGATTGTCCAAAAGATTAGCTCGTTTAAACAATTGATTTTTAGTCAAATAATGAATTCATGAAAAAATATATATAGAGATTATATTTATTTAGAAGAAAAATATGAACTTAAATAAATAAATATTGAATTAATTTATTAAAAGTTGAACATTAAAAAATATTGATTAATTAAATAAGTTGTCCAAATTTATTTAATTAATGCTAGAGGAATATTTAAATTAATTAATCAAAATCATTTAATTGACATTGGTGGAAGAATCAAGATAATTAATTTAATTTAAAAGATGATATGTAAAAATTGATAATAGCAGAAATTCAGAGAAGCAATTTTAAGTATCTACACAAAGCTCATAAAAAAATATCAAGTGGTTTTACAATATAACAGATACAAAACCATGGGCCACAACCCTTCATATTCCACATGTTTCCCCATGTGTAGCACATGACCTTTCATATACCACACGAATATTTATGTTCCACATGTAACAACTCAGTTTTTCATATCCAACATATTACTCTTTAATGTTCCACGTGTAACTCCTCACAATTTCACATCAACACATGCCTCTTCTTGTTCCACACATGGGTCCACACAACCCTCATGACTCCTCATGTTTAATAGATTGGGTACCACTATGCATGGTGGCTGCAACACATTCCAAACATGATGTACTTGCAATGTGTACAACACAAACCAAGCAAAAACACACTGCACTGACAAACAGCAGAAATCTTGAGTATGATAACACCATAATTTCCAAAGCCAACCAATAGCCCCAGCACCTTTCTTCAAAATAGTATCAAATGCTCAGTTGAAATAGTACCACTATTACTCAAACCAATCAGAAGTTGTTCAACTTATAAGAACAGATCGCATTGACAAATAAAAGAATCATATTATGATAGTGGCACAGTTTTCAAAGTGAAACTAAAAGCCCCCGGCCCCTTTCTTCAAACCTGAACGAATACGGTACCACTGTTCACTTAGACTGAACAGAATAGTTCAATGTACAAAGTAATACTAGTAGGTTTAGTACAGAGAAAAACTAGATGTATGGTGCGAGAAAACAGAGATAAAAAACTAATAAACAAGAGCACAAACTGGTTGGTCAAATGATGAGTGACCCATAGTTGCCGGGAGACGCAGGGTACTGGTACTGGTACTGGTACAGGGACGGGACGCCGATCAAATTAAGGTACGTGAGTTAAATGAATAAGGAGACAGTTATTTTATATGTAAATGATTCACCAGAAATTTTGGGTTCGGGGACTGGTACGTTGTCTATGTTCCCAAAATGGAGAATCCTGACAACTATAAACTTAAATCTTTCTGTATGATAATCAGCATTTCTATGCCTATCTTTTAGTTAGACACACAAATTATGCCTAGACTAAGTTCCTAAAATCTTAAATGATATAAGAAACGAATTCCTCCTCCATTAATAAACTCTAAAAGGAGAAACATTCCCAAAATGAAACTTATTTGACAACTTCTGGTGCAAAGTGCAAACTAAAGCAACAAAGTGGAGCAGCAAGCCTCGCACATGAGGTTACATCAATCCACTTCACAAGTATTAAAAATCTACATTTAAAGGAAACCAATGAAATGACAAAATGAAGAGCAAGCAGTAAAAGCACTTAATTCAGGGGAAAAAATACCCTCTCGACACTTCCACCTCCATAATAGCCACCATTTCTTTGGGCCTTAATGGAAACTTATGATCTCATAGATGTAGAAGCAAATTAAAACCACCTTCAGAATTTCAAGAACCTATACAAAAACATACAATTCATCATTTCAGTAACAGAATATGATGATTCACAAGTTACAACACCTCTCACTTGTCTTAGTACCAAAAGTCGACAGGCGCCATTCACACCAGAAAGAAATGCTTCCTCAAGATCATGCAGATATATCCCCATTTGTTTCTGTTGGTTCAGATATTGTGCTGTGGGTGAAAGATGATACCAGCCAGTCATTCTCTTTAGCCTGTTCAACATAACTTGCAAACTTTCCACTTGCATTGGGTATGTCCAAGGCCAGATCATCAAGGCTATCTGCAACTCTTGTGAAACCCTTCATCATCTGGTTAATTGTAATCAAACCTTCACTTGAACACTCTTGCAGCAAATTCAACAGCCTGTCATTCTTCTTCTCCATTGCCATGACCAATGCTTTCTTCACAACCTCATGGTGGAAAAATGGCATATCCAGATCTCGAATGCATTGACATGCTTCTGCAAGATCTCCTCCTGCTTCATATTCCTCTAAAAGCTTATTGATTTTGTCCTTTGCATCTTCAACTGCCCAACCAGTGCCACCACCCCAACACCTAAGAATTCGCTCCCCAGCAAGGCGAGCAGACAGCAGAGAACGAGCCATACGAACAATTTCATTGCCGATGGTACCTGTCTTTGGCTGGCTGTTTATTTCTTCCAAATTCAGTGGAGCCAAAATATCATCTATGACAGCTCTAGCCAAAAAAAGAGCTAGTTCATTTAAGGCATCAGGTATGTCCAATGCAGTGTCCTCAGCAGAATCCAGTAGTAAAATAAAACCACTAACAATATCCTCAACAGGAATCGCCTCTGTAGAGAGAGCTGACAGCAAAACAGAAGCCATTTCTTTCTCTCTGTTCTTCCGGTCCATAGCTAATGTTATGAGCTTCTTAACAAAAAGTGCATTAAAATCAGGAGCAGAAAGATCTTCCAAACTCCTGATAACTTCCAGGATGTCATCAGACAGAAAGTACTCTTGAATAATAGTTCCTGCTCTCTCTTTGAAAAGCCTTGCATTATTATCTTCAACAAATCCATTTTGTTGACTGGGGATGGAACTAACAGATTCTGGACTGAGCCAACCCTCTGCTTTTGCCTTCAAAATTAACAACTGAAACATGTCCTTGGCCTTAAGTATGTCAAGTGACAGATCATCAACAGTATCTGCAAGCCTACCAAAACCCTTAGACATCTGACTAGATGATATCAAGCCTTCCTCCGCAGCTTCTTTTAGAAGATCCATAATAAAAGGCTCTGCATTTCTCCTTTCCATAGCCAATATCAAAGCCCGCTTCACAACTTCATGATGAAAGAAAGGAACGTTCAAATCTCTTATACACCGACAAGCCTCAGCCTTATCTTCACTCTCAACGTACTCGTTTAGCAAGTCACTTATCTTCTTTTTCATTTCCTCTACAGTGATGTGGGTACTACCACCCCATCGGCGTTCAATAATTTCTGCATGAAGAGGTGCAGATAAATAACTCTTTTCTGCTTTCTGAATTACTTCAACTCCCTTTGAATCATCTGGTAGAGATTTCAATGTTTTCGTCAGAAAAGCAGGTGGAAGTATGTCATCAACTACTGCACGAGCAACAAATAATGCTAAAACATCTACTGCATCAGGGATATCCAAGGCCAAATCATCAGCTGAGTCCAGCAATTTTCTGTAACCTTTACTAACCTGCTCAGGTTCAATCACATCTGCATACAGTGAGGACAAGAGGACTGCAGCCATCTCCTTTTCTCTGTCATGCCTGTCCATGGCCATGGAAATAAGTTTTTTAACAAAATAATGGTGATAGCTTGGACAGTCAAGATCAGTAAGATCAGCAGCAGTTGCAGCCACATCATCAGTAGCAAAATATTCTTTTATTATTGACCCAACTTTGCCCTTGTATTCCTCTAGAGACTGGGTTACAGTTGTTCCCACCAGACGGTAAGGTTCCTACAAGTCACATATTCATTGTCTGTAACTGTAAGCGATTCCAAATGGGCAACGATATCTTAACTAGAAGCTTTGAAATTGTCCGTAACAGTAACATTACAGTTATGAATTAAAGGAAACCTCTCCACATGGCTTCCATTTTATAACAAATATTGCATACTTCTTCATAACAGGTCACCGACACAAACATCATTAACACGAGTAATACTAAAAACCAAGTTATTCCAACTTCAAAATTAAACTATTTGAAACCAGAGTAAAGATTCTTAAAACTATGCAACCAGCTTAGGGCTAAAAAGGGAGTTAAAGCCCTGATAAAACCAAAGTTCTATAAAATTTGTGATACAAGATTAATATGTGGGCCCCAAGGATAACCAAGGCCAATAGACGCATTGTAAGGCGATTGCCGATGGATAGGCATACATGTAACTAAACAGACCTTCCCTGCCCAAATGCCCCCTTATTAGGAGTGGTCATATGGATTGAATCTTAACGATTCAAGTTAACTACAGATTATTAATAACATGATTTCACTAATCAGAAGAAATTTAAAATCCTATTAATACTTTTTTCTTTTTTAGTAAATGTAAAAGGAACTGCCCAGAAATTTTTTGGGTGAGGTAGAATTATAAACTATCCCTGACTTGATGAAACACAGTAAATGAGAGACAAATTTGTGTAAATGGAGTGAAAACATATTTGTAACATACTAATAACAGCATCAACTCCATTTGTAATCTATTTCTAGACAAAGCAGCACTCGTGAGTTCTATTCTGAGGGTATGTACTAATTCCAAAGGCATTTCCAGGTGCAGTACGTTAGCAAAATAGAAACATTGTGATTTAGAAGATACTATTCCAGTTCCTCATCTGCATATGATGAAAAAACAAAGATCTTCTGGTGATAGCTTTTGCCACAGTTCTCAAATATTTATCTTTACCATGAGCACTGGAGAAGACAAACAAAAGGGGGGAAGCCAGTACATGCAACGTAAAAAGCGAAAGCTTGCTAAGCAATCTTTGAGGTAACACGATTTGCAGGTAGAAAACAATCCTCCTGAATTAAAACTATGAATAAGATGAATAAGGTTTTCAGGAATGCCTCAAAATGCTAACATTTTGTCTGGAATGTGATTTTTCATTGAAAATTAGAAATGCAGAACACTACAAGCCTGAGGAATTATAAGAATTACAAAATAGAACATTAAGAACTATGGGGATGCATAAAGAGGGCCTTTTAAAAATGCTTAGAAGCTGGTTGAATCAGAATGATGGCATGAGATAAAAAAGAACTAAATGGTTGACAAAAAACACCTTAAGTAATTAATCTGATAAAGGCAGAAAAATAAGTTAACATATTGCCTGCAAAGATAAGGCAACTTAAACATACATACTCCGCAGATGAGTAAACCATCCTACACTTACTTGTATTATTTGCTAGCAACAAAAATATTCCACCCCACACATATCCCTGAATGATTTATGGTTTTCTGCAGAGTAAATACAAGTATCTTTGACTATACTGGAAAGTGTAAGCGCACATTGATTCAGTAAGGAAGCTATCCCCTTTTATCAACAATATTTTAAGACTTTAAAAGATGTATTATTTGCTAGCAAAAAAAATATTCCACCCCATACACATCCCTAAATGTTTTATGGTTTTCTGCAGAGTAAATACAAGTATACTTGACCATTCTAGAAAATGTAGGTACACATTGATTCAGTAAGGCAGCTATCCCCTTTGTCAACAATATCATTTTAAGAACTGAAAGAAACTGGTTTAAAAGATACATTAAAGGTATTATAAATTTAGCCAGAGAAAGAGAGAAAGAACTGATTAAGAAAAAGTTTACCTCCTCACTATCATAATTTGGATCCTTACGATCAACATGCAAATCCCCAGCAGTGTCGAGTAATCCTCCCCAGGTGCCTTTGCCACCAGATCCACCTTGCAAAATAACCTCAAGCAGCCCAATAAGACCTTGAATAGAAGGGACTATACTTCACATTGATCAGAGTGTCAACACAAAATTCAGTTGTACCCAGACTTCCCCATTTTGCTACTTTTTCACATAAACAAAATACAATTGAAGATTAATCCAAATTTAGAAAGAAACTAGTTACCCATAAAGATAAAAAAAATAACTTTACAATCAAAAATCACAACTCATTCAGCTGAAATCTAATCCTATGTTACTGGATCTGCTAGGTGACCGGACGGATCCACGATCCGGTTTAGTCTGCATGTGGATATGGGCAAGACATGGGTCTAGGGAGGTGGGTTCATCTAGGACCAACCCGGGGAGGATCCAGGCAGACCCAGCTGAACCCAAGGTGAACCCATCAAAGGGAATGAAGCCTCCTATGCCCCCATCTAATCCCAATGTTGTGGTAGAGAGACACCCATTTTTGGCTACTCCTAAAAGTGAAAAACCCACTCCAGATAAGAGACCAAAGGGACCTTTGAAAATGATATTTCAAAATGAGAGTTCAAAAATTACTGATCAACACATAGCAAAATGTATTAATCCAAATGGATTGGCTTTCAATGTTGTTTGCTCACCATATTGACAAAAAATGGTGAGAAAAAATAATGAGACTTTAAAAAGGTGAAAATGACCAAGTTATGAGAAGGTGTATGTCATCTTATTGGACAAAGAGATCAAACTTGTAGAAGATTCATTGAAGCCCATAAAGGATTCATGGGTTGAGATAGTAGTGTCCATTGTTTCTGATGGGCGGAAAGATGTTAAACATCAGCCCTTGATCAATGTCATAGCAATGACCCATAAAGAAGCACTGTTTTTAAAGAGTCGTGGATTGTGAGGGGCAGTTTAAAGATGGCTAATTTACTGTTAATATCCTCATTGCAGCCATTGAGAAAGTGGGACGCTGTAACATCGTTTAAGTCAAACAAAGAATTGTAGAGTTGTTGGGTTGTTGGTTGAAGAATAATATTCACACATCTTTTGGACACCTTGTGCAGTCCACTCTCTCAATCTAATGCTACAAAAGATTGAGAACATAAATTGATTTGATCAAAGATTTGTATGCAAAGGCTGAGGAAATTCAAATGTTCATCACCAACCACCACATGTTGCCAAGCATATTTAGGTCATTTTCAAAATTGGAGCAATTGAAGGTAAGTTAAGTAGTATAATATTTTATATTTTAGCTTCACTTGAGTTACTAGAAGAAAAAAATTGAATTTAGTTGCTTAAGTCATAATTTGATTGTGAATTCTAATTCCTCTTTAAAGTTTGTTTTAGGCACTTTCTAGCATAGTCATTAACCAAACTTGGTCCATATGAAGGCAAAGCAACACTAAGAGGGCAACAAATATTAAGCAAATGATACTAGATGATTCTTGGTGGGATCATGTGGAGTATCTCTTTAGTTTTACCAAGCCCATTTTGAGTATGATTCATTATGCTAACATGGACAAGCCTTGTTTGGGAGAGATATATGATGACTTGACTCAATGATTGAGAAGATGATGACCATCATAAATGAGAAAGAGTAAAACTTTGAAGAAACTTTCTTCAAACAAGTGCACACAATTATTGAAGAAAGATGGAACACAATGACCACCCCCTTTCTACATCTTCTTGTCTTTGCATTGAGTCTCTATACCAGCTAGGATTGCCCCATATAGAGATTATGAAGTCACTAAAGGATACAAGACATCATTTCATAGACTCATCCCTGATCCTGATTTGTAGGATGTAGTCACATGTGAGTTCATTAATTTTGTACACTCCAATGGTTAAGAGTATTAAGGCTCTTCATGATAAGTTCAAGAAGGATGCTCACAATTGCTGGTACTTCCATGGCCAACAATTTCAACACCTACAACACTTTGCAGTTTGCAATCAAAATTTTATTGCAAGTAAGTTTAATTTTTTTTTTAAATAATCTTTAATGTTCGATTTATAGTTTTTTTAACTTTTTATATTTATAATGCATAACTCTCTCTCTCTCTACTTTGTCTTCATAGGTTGCTAGTTCATCTGCATCTGAGAGGAATTGGAGCACATACTCTTTCATCCTCACAATAAAGCACAACAAATTGCACTCAAAAAAGGCAAAGAACCTAGTGTATGTGCATTCCAACTTGTGCCTCCTTTCACACAAACAACATGGCTACAAGAAGGGGACACGAAGTTGTGAGATATGGAGCAAGAACATATTGGCTTGAATGCCTACACTTCCCAACATGTTGCACTTGAGGAATCCAAAAGCACACTTTTAATACGAGTGGCAGTGGCACTACTTGTGATTTTTCAAATGTTCTTACATCATTTACTGTCAATGATAATGATCATATTGGTCATTTAGAAAATCCATTTGACACTGAAAACTAATTGTTGAGCTTGATATTATTATTTTAATATTGAACTTAAGTTTGAAAATGAATTTTATTATATTTATCATTTATGTTTTAAGTGACATTCAAGTTTATGATAGATTTGTTGTTTATATGATACTATGTGATATTCTAAACTTAATTCCTTTTTTTAGTATATGTATCAGTATGTATGTATATATGTGATTTTTTTATGAATGAACCCAAAACAAACCCAACCCAAAAAGAAATTGCCAGATCCACAAACCCAACCAGGATCTGTACCAAAACCAGCAACTTAGATTTGATCCCTTGCACATTGGCAAGAAGGTCAAAATGGTTGCACATTGGCAAAAAGGTCAAAATGGTCCTTAGTAATGATCTTCTTTGGTTGACATGTGGCTTATGTTGTGTATTTTCACCACATCATTCTTTCAAGTAGTCAGCATGTCGACCCATCATGTTCTGGATTTGTAGCTTATTGAGCTTTTCCCTCAACAATGCCCGCCTTGCTGCACAAATGAAATAACATTTTGTTTTGATAAGTGCAAGCTTAATGCTACCCTTGTTACTAGAATCCATTTCTAAGTTTTCATGTGCAATAAATCAATATGTTGTATTATATTTATTAAAAAGGGATGTTTCAGAAGGTTACTAAAACAATCTAAAGAATGCTTTGACTGAGGCTAATGGCTCTTCACATTTTCTCCTACACAAATGAAAAAAAACTGAGTTGACACCGTAGCAGCCAAAAAACTCTACATTAAAAAAATTAAAAAATAAGAACACAAGGTTTCTCATTTTCTTCAGCCATACAAATAAATGCAACAAAGCTATTTACTGCAGGGAAACCCGGGGACGCTCCCCCCCCCTAAAATGCCCCATACCCGTTCTCGAGACATCCTGGGTACTGGGGGACGGCAGGGGGACGGCAGGGGATCGTCCCTCTTTTTGCAGAAATCCCAAGAAACGTCCCGGGGACGGGGGGACGGGGTTGACCAAAAGAGGGACGGCTGACCAGTCCCGGGGACGGCAGGGGACGGTCAGGGGACACCTGAGCCGTCCCCCAACCGTCCCCCAGCAGTCCCCCACGTCAAAGCATGTTTTAAAAATAAAATATATATATAATAGTTTTCAGTTTTTTGGTTTTTGAGTTGTTCGTTTAAATTATTTTCATATATCTTTCACAATATTTGGAACACTCACAAGATAAATATTTGATGCTCTATTAGAGATATATAAAAATAACAAAAAGTTATTCCAAAAGTGTGTAAACTTGAATTTATTTGCTTGCTGTTCACTAACAGGTTTTAGAGACAAAGACTTAGGATTTTGACCCTTTTAAACAGTTCTTCACAATTGGAAATAGGCTGAATATTAAGGCAATTTGATGCCCAAAACTCCTTGAGTGCAACAATTTGTGAGCTGGAAATAACCTTATGTAATTTGATATAAGTTTATAAAATATAACTTGGAGGTTGTATTATGATTCATGTATGTTAATTCTGAATTTTCAATGTGTATTGAGTATTGACAAAGAATATTGAACACAAATGCTATATGTTAAGGTTCTATAATGTATATTATGTATGCTTTATTCATGTTTTCATATGAATATTTTAAATTTTCCCTATATTTTATATAGCCGTCCCCTGCCATCCCTAATTTTGGCCTCAAAAATCGGAAACTTGGGGACTCGTCCCGCCGTCCCCTGCCATCCCCGTCCCGGAAACTTGGGGTAACCTTGATTTACTGTTCAGCATTAAGCAATTTAAAATTTAAATGTTCGAAAATAAATCTCTATGATTAATACCAAATTGGTATGTTTACAGTGTTTAAAATATATCTCTATGATTAGTAACAGATATGTTTTAACTTTTTAAGCTTTATTTTAATCAGTTTATAGTTATACTTTAAAATATATATTGATTATTGAAATAATTCCTGCAAATTATATTTTGAACTGTCATACCCACACAACAATTTCACTCTTGCTTCTGGCAAGGTAGCTTTTCGTAACCTTAGTCAAAGTCTATGGCAACATTCAAGAACACATGGAAAAAACCTTCAAATTCATGTCAGCTTTCTCTCAAGTAGCAGGAGGTAGCAGCCAATAAAATTGTCAGCAACACACCTGCCGAATTTGTCTTGTGTCCGTTTAACCAATGCCTAGCACAAAATTTCAAAGCCTTCTGCAAAATAGAAATGAGGAAACAGACCCCATGTATTTGCTAACGATGTCCGCTTAAAACGGTGTTTTAATGACACAAATGAAATATGCACAAAATGAACAAAACAAAAACTCAATGGGAAGAAACAATAAAATGCATGAATTCTACAACTCTCATCAAGCAAAAAAAATACTTCATGTATGAGTTATATGATATGTTTATGCTGAATTGCAATTTACTCACTCAACTAAGATATGATAAGGTCAAAAATAATGATCAATTCATGCATGTGAGGATTAAGTCAGATTCTCATCACTCAATTAACAAACAAAATCTCCTATGTGATGATAAATACAAATAAATAATATTTAATATAGATTAAAAATTATGCAACTAATTCACCAACTCAAGAGCTGAAAGTACTCGTGAGTTCATGGGTAAAACTCACCAACCAACACAAAACAACAGTCAACTATTAAAAGACGCCACAAACAGAATTATCCCCACATTTCTGTCTTTGAATGTTGTATTCTAACCCTTTGCCTTTCATTTGATCCAAATTCAGTTGCTTTAAAGCGATCTTTGATGGGTTTTGACAGATTTATTGACAGGATTTGAAAGGCATGTGACTTTGAGTGGTCCTTCTGCAGTATATCAAATATTGTATTGGTTTATAGGGATTCAATTCATTTTTGCAAAGAGTCATGATGCTTCATTCTTGTGAGCATCATTTAGATGTAATGAGTGCTAAGTGGACCATGTCACTATTCATTCTCATGAGAGGTGGATTTGTGTGAACTACTTCTCATGAAATATGCATCAATAATTTTTACTCAAAAACGAAAGTTGAATTCTGATATAAATATCATAAATTGACACACTGCAGAAAATACCTCCTACTTATCAATAGGTGAGCTAAAGGGGCTCTATAATGAATGGTTTGAACTTTGAACTTTGTAAGGCACAACAATTTGCTGAAGGTTTTGAAAATGGAGTAGCAAGCTAAGGGGGATCGATCTTGGGTGAAACACCATGGTTAAGCATGCTTGAATCAAAGTAGTACTGAGATGAGTAACCTCCTAGGAAGTCTCAATGCTTCATCCATGTGAACATCACCTAGATGCAACGAGTGCTAAGTGAACCATTCATTCTCGTGAGAGATGAGTTCATGTGAACCACCATGAAATATGAAAAGTAGATTTCATATCAAAGCAAGATGGCATTTTTATTCATAAACTTGAAAATAACTAAGGCTTTTGTCAAATAAGTACAAGCTTTAGAAAGCATCAGATATGATGTTGAACTACAGCTAAGGGCCATCATTTTGTGTATAATGTATTTGACGTGTGGCAATTTATGCATTATGAATCTCATCCTTTTACTCAATATACGATAGGCCCAACCAAGAAATCAAACATAAAATAACTTTATATGAAGCGCAGCAACAATTATACTCAAGAATGAGAGAACATTCAGGATGAACTATTAAACTCGAGAAATGAAACATTGCTGACAGAGATATAAGAACCAGTTGAACTTTTGTCTTTCATTTTCTTCTTCCTTACCCAGTACTCTTCATTTTGTACTTCTGGTTTAGCAGCTATTCAATTCAAATAAATTAACAATGACTGCCAGCAAAACTATCAATATTAACTCAAGATGAAAAATTCGATCAAATTCTATTAAATGTATCAACATGTTCAAATGACCACTTGATGATTTCAACAAATATTTGAAGATATTAAAAAGGGGAAAAAACAAAAGATAAAAGATAAGGATTATAAAGTATATACCCTTTTTGGGACGGCCTATTTTCCCTGAATGGGAACGCTTCTCATATTTTCCTGGAGCACCCCCTGCATGATTCTTTGCACTTCCTGCACAATGTTTTGCATGATGTTCCTGTTCAGATCTTGGAGACTTGGGTGATATCAAGGAACAAGCCGAATCCCGGCCCTGGGATGCAGATCTTAAAAGCTGTCGCTGTTCTTCCGTCAAGAAACTATCATTGGAGGCCATTATACAAAATTCTATTTTTTTATCATGCAAATTTATATTAAATCACAACCAATGCTCTATATCTGCCTTGTCACTCTGCAAATATTGACAAAAAACACAAATTAAAACTCCCATTGCATACTAATCTCCATCCAATAAAATTTACTAAACTAAAATCCAAGCTTCAAGCAGCATAAATTTATGCACGGTTCAAGCCAATTCAGTCTTCAATTATCTGTGCATCAAACAATAACATTGCATGGGTCAAAAATCAACCACAATTTACCAAACTACTGTAGCCTTGAAATACTATTACCAAGATCTGTCCTGACAAGCTGTATTAGAAAAATGTTCCAAAAATGCACATTTGCGCTTCCAATGAGGGTAAAAGTAAATAAAAGTCAAATATGCTATAAATAATTTGTAGGTTCAGTTCTTGAGCCAGACCCACTGATGAGTAAGGGACACTGTGTAAAAATCTTCGGTTCAATGCCCCAAGGAGTGTCCCCACAAACCCCATTGAGGTAAAGCTGAATGACCTATGACAAAACTGAAGCCCATAAAACCTCCAGGTTCCCTTGGCCAAAAATAAAAACTAAACAATTTGGAGGGCTGGGATCATATCGACCTGCTCAGGACGACTAAAGGATTAATTGTTTCCTTCCTGCCAGCGGAATTTATTTTGAGACAAATCTTAAACAGAGTCCGTGACCTCCAAGACAAGCACCTGATCAAACACCTATAGTTCATCGAGAGACAATTAAAACAAAACACTCGGGACAGCGCTTCTGTCTGGTTCCACCCTTTGAGATTTCAGCTTCAAATAGCAAAGCAATCTAGACAAACCGCACTTCAATTTCATTTAATATGTCCTTGCAACTAAACTAGTACACATTGCATCAAAGATTTAATCTGTATAGACAACTGAAAAACCAGAAAAATAATGAATCCTAACTTATAAGTCCAACAGACATTAACCTTCTAATTTGCATTCAGAACTTTCCAAATAAACTGGTTCCAGACACTTATTCGTCTCAAGACTCAGGGATTCACTTGATCCCCAATTTGAAAGTTATAGGTAATGCCGAAGTAGGAAGGTGAAGCTTTGATGATCTCTTTGTTCTTACAGTTAGGAGTTCTTATAAACTGGAGTGATTTGTCTTTATCCACTTCTAAGACTTTTATTTCATTTCAATTATTTTTTTATTTTTTTCAATTCTTTAACCTAAACTTTGAAGGTTGTTGAAGTTAAAAAATTAAAAAAAATATCTTTTCAAAATATCCCGGGTTAATAAAGTACTTTTTAATGAAAAGTTTTAGAATATAGAACACAATATTGTTTATCTCATATAAATATCTTAGGTAAATTATAATAATAAAAAATTCAATCAAGTATAAAGATAGGATTGATTATATTCATCATATGGCATCTTCACAATCTATATTCTTTTATTTTGAGCCTTCTACTATGTCTCTTATTTTGATGGGAAACAATACATACATAAATGTAATTGGGAAGGGATCTATTGATATTGGGGAGGGCACTTTCAATGATGTTTTGTGTGTACCTCATTTGTCAAACAATCATCTTTCCTTCTATCAGATTGCACATGGTGGGGATGGGAGGACTATGGAATTCACGCCTGATTTAGCTATCATTAGATACTTGGAGAGTAGAGAGACTATTGCTACTAGGATGGTTGATGATTCATCTTTGTTGTACTCTTTTGCAGATTTTACTTATGATGGTGGCATTGTTCCTTCGGTTGTTGATCACACTTCTAGTGTGAACCATGATTTTGAGGAGGCTTTTGGCTACTTGAACTTGGGTGTTCTCACATCGAATCTCGTTCTTGAGCCTTGCATTTCACCTCCTCCATCTTTTGTTGCACTTGATGATGCTTGTGTTGCTACAAATATGGCTTCTTGTTATTCAGTGCAACATGATCTACATCATCTTCCAGCTACATCTGCTTGGGATGCATACTTGATAGACATTGGTGGGTTGTTTTTTTAAGTCTCACATTTCAGATTTGGGAGACATTATTGGTTGCATACAGTTCTCTTTGATGAGGATGATTCTTCTTCAGTTGTTGTGAGGGAACACTCTGACCCTCTTATTCATTCTCCACATGATCATTCTCCGTAGTTTGACATGAGTGTGCATACTTTTGGACAACATTTGGATGAGGCTTCTTTATCTTTAGAGGAGGCATCTTTGTCTTTGGATTGTGCTCTACATCAAGCTCTAGAAGATTATGGATTGACATCTTCAGCTATGTGACCTAGAATGCTTGTTTGGAGTGTGTCATCTTTCGGCATCGACATAGAGACACTTGAGCATGCTTCAGAGACATCATACATCATCTATCTTCCCACATCTTCCTTTCAAGAATGGGAATATATCTTGCATATCATCTTGGTTTTGTTTCTTCCTAAGGGGAGGAACATTGTTCGATGAGATTGGATCATCTTCAACATTCAATGTCGAGCTTCTACCATTGCAAGAGACTCACCATTGAGGGGGGGTTGCATGGTCTCTCTTCTTCTCTTTTATGGGGGGGTCTTTTTCCTCGTATAGGGTTTTTTCCTTCTCATTCGTCAGTTAGAGTACTTTGTTTTTATTTCTCTTTTGGGGAGGAGTTTTGTCCCACTATGTGTTCTCCTTTTGTCTATTTGTGAGAGATTTCATTTGCATTTGTACATGGGTACCTAACATGGCCTAGTAGTTGGGACCCATCTTTGCATCATTTGCATAATAATCTTCTCCCTAAGTTGCACTTAAGGGGGTGTTGATGTGAATAAATGTCTTGTACCTAGTTAATTCACTTACTAGGGACTTAGGGGACATATTCACATGTTAAGTTGATTATTTCTAGAAGACTTAGTTGTCATGTCTAGATCTTATCTTTTTGACTTTTATGTTAGGTTAGTTGTCTCATGTCATATGATTAAGACATTAATCACAATCTTATGACATCTTATGTCTCACCTTGGCTATATAACCAGGTGGTCTCAGATGTAATTCATATTTGGTTGTTGGATAATCAATTCCATTACAATCTTGAGCATTGCATATTGATCTCTTTGTGCTTTCCATTTGGCCTCTAGATTTTGGGTATGTACATAGCTAGCTCTAACATATTATTAAAATAAATGTATGCAAATAAGTAAAATAAGAGGTTTGATGAAGACTTAATTATGACAAATGTTGGTATTCATTAGTATGTTACAAAATTACAACTAGTCAAACAGTTATTTAGAGATTGAGAAAATTATTGTTTGTGGTTTTGGTTCACTTTAGTAATTGTGGAGATAACTTGTATTCTTTTGGATCTAAATTGTGTAAGTGGATCTTAATCTGGCATATAGATCAACATCTCTAATTTTGATGTCAAGAATATTTGTGCCTCCATATCTTCAAACTATGTCTAAAAATGAGTGATTTTGATGGAAACTATTAAGGAGCTTATTAGGCTAGAATTATTCTCCTTTGGGCAAACCCTATTATTAAGTCAACCAAATAGAATAAATAATCAAAAATAACATACATTTGTGCAATCTAGAGTGTTGATGTCACATGATAATGCTTTGGTGCCCATTGATTCTTTTTAAAATTCCTCTTAGATTTTAGATGATAACAATGAATTAGGATTTGTCATTTTTTATCCAACTACCTAATGTGCAAATTTGAACTATTATGTGCTTTAGTTAATTCATAATGGATAGATGCTTTTCAATGATTCATCCTAATTTCTAATGATACTAATGAATTGGGTTTGTTCTTTTATATTATTCCCTAGTGTACCAATTTGAAATATTTCAATCTTTAATTAGTTTATAATGGATAGATGAAGGGAGTGACACATACCCATTTTTAAATATGAATTTTGAAGTTTTAGGGGTCATTTCTTCAACCCACAAATATGACTTGGGTCAATCTTGTACCTATAAAAAACACCAGTAGAATTTGGCAAATAAATGACTAGGTGACTAAAACTTTTAGTCACAACAACTAAAAATGACTAAATTCTACTATTTTTTTGTAACTCAGCTATAAATGAGTAAATAAATGACTAATTTGGTCATTGACTAAAACATTATTTAGTCACACAAATAAAAATGACTAAATAGTTAGTTATTTATTTAGCAAATCATTTAAGAAATCAAAAATCAATAGCCAACCAAAATACTCTAATAAACATACTTTAGAACTTTCGTCGAAATCTTATTTTCAAGCATAGCCCGCCAAAATGGAGTTTTCATTTTAATAAGCATACTCTTAAACCTTCGTCGAAACCTTATTTTTAGACGTAGCCTGCCAAAATAGAGAAGTGTTTCAATAAAGAATGACAGAGAATAGTAAGGGGATGCATATGATAGGAGGCATAGGATTCATTGTTGCTTATTTCATTCATGCTCTACTCAACAAGGGTTACATTGTTCATGCTATTGTTTGTAATCTAGGTATTTAATTGACATATATTTGCATAATATCAAATTCCTTCAGATGCTTTTTAAGTATCAATGTATCCTATATAGGGTTTAGAATGAATCCTATATAGGGTTTAGAATGATTTCTTTTAATTTAAAAAAATAAATAAATGATGTATTTTCCTGTGATTAGATAATGTGGAGATCTCCTAAATCTACCCCAGCTCATTGTCCTCTTTGGCATTGTATTCATTACTCCAGTTGCTAGGGTTTTGTATGTGACATATTTAATATCTTCATGGCAGTGGCTTTTAAATAGATCTCAGTCTTTGCTTTAATCTTTATCATAGTAACCCTTGAGTTCCATAATCCACCTTCAATCTCTTCTAAGAACGTTGTCTTAAACTAGACTGCATAGTATACATATAAAGCAAGTCCTTCATACCTACCATTGTTCCAAACCACCACTCACTGCCTTGCTTAAAATGTTGCCTCCTTAAGCACAATAGCATGTTTTAAAATCATTCTTGCCAATGATTGACCATTAAGGTCACTACTTTCATCAAGACACAATGAGATTTTTATCTTCAAACTCAAGGAATTATGCAAGATAACATTGTGAATTGTTTGTTGTGTAGGGTTTGATTTTATTACACATTTATTTCTTTGCTAATTTCCTTTAAAATTGGATATTGCACTCTCAACTACAATCTCAAATAGCTCACTCACTGTCACTTGAAGATTCCTTTCATGAGCATCCTTTTTATAAAATCAAACTATGCCCTATAGACTGCCTACTTACTTACTATAAGGGACTCATTGTTTCATGGTATTGTGGGTCTTAAGATCCTTTAGCCTTATTGTCACTACTTCACAGTCCACAAAGTATTATTCACTATTCTCCCATCTTTGATGAGTCTCAAAACACTACTCAAACATGCAATCCACTACCTCCAATATACAATGGCTAAGAAGAAACATTGTGTTGGGAAATTTATGCCTCAACATTCTGGTTTCCTTTGAAGACTTGGTCGTTTTCTTCATGTTTTAGGCCTTTATCGCCATACCGCTACATGTTTGACTTGGTGGCGCAGTTCAGCAGTTTACTGCTCTACCATGGTGGTCTTCTTTATGCTTGGTGGTGGCGCAGTAAGCGACGACAGTCTGGAAGGCAATTACCTCCATACCGCAAGGTTTGCTTGGTGGTGGCGCAGTAGCATGGTGACAGTGGCGACCAGATTTGGCGATTACCACCCTACCACGGGGCTTATTCTCTAAGCCGCGGTGGGCGTGGTATGTTGATGGCTGTTGAAGGGTAGCGATCTGGTATTAGTTACCGCCTTACCACGGGCAGTGCTCGATGAGATCACGGTGGATGCAGTGAGACCATTGGCAGTCTGCCTGGCAGTCACCACCCTACCGTGGGGTGGCCTGGAAGCCTCCACATTAGTGCAGTTGATGATGACGGTCAGGTTCAACAGCTACTACCATACCACGGTGGTCTGGTGGTCGATGTGCGGTGGCACAGTGGAGTCGTGGTGGTCGACGGAGATGCTTACTACTTTACTGTGTAGGCTTATCTAGTAAGCCATGGTGGAGTGGTTGACAGTGGTGGTAGGCTCTGGCGGTTACCGCCATATCGTGATGGGAAAATTCAAGCCCAATGGTAGCGCATTTGGAGGTTGAGGTCGAGTCGGCACTGGCTTACCGCCATACCGTGGTAGGAGCCTGAGCTCGAAGCGATAGCATGGGGAAGTCAAGGGTGAGCTCGAGCAAGCTCACCGCCATACCGCGAGGTGACTTGGATAGGTTGGCAGTAGCGCGGTAGAACACAAAGGAGAGCTCGAGTGGGCTTGGAGCTCAGTCAACTAAGTTTGACCGAGTTGGACCAGAAGACAAAGTAGGGAGCAAATGCAGAAAAGACACGTGGCAGTTTATCAACAATTGATTGGCCGAAGTCTTGAGCGGTGAATGCATTAACTGCAAGGCTCAGATTTGAATGGTTGATAGGATCTGATTGTGGCAAAGAATTGAATGCTTGGACAGCTCAATGTGTGCTTGTAGGGCGACTTGGTCAGAGGCGATCGGATTTGTCTGTCAGAGGTAAGTTGCATATTAACTGGCACCTGATTGGTTGGTAAAGTGATGTATGACTTGTAACAGTTGAATACATGGTATAGAGTCACAGAAAGGTGGCGAAGTGTTAGAGTGGTATGCGATGGCATTGTAACCGTTAACACTTGGTGTCACAGATCAGATAAGATGTGAACCTGATTTTCCTTGAGGTTTGGCTGGCAGAGAGGCTGGTTGAGATAGTCTTTTGAGGAGTTGAAGGGAATATATATGGTATGTCTTTGGAGACATTGTAACTATGTAATGTTTATGTTTTGTGTTGCCTGCCTTCTCCAAATGAACAAGATGTGACTCTTGTATAGGCTATGAGCCTGAGATAGTATTGTAACTATTTTTTGTTGCTGAATAATACAATGGCTTGATCTTTTGGAGTGTGGGGTTTTTTACCTGAAAAGGTTTTCCCCACGTATATCTTTGTGTCCTCATGTTTGTCTTTCTTGTTGTATGATTTTGTATCTTGAATCTATGCTTGTATTGAATCTGTTATTTGTCAAGCATTTACTTTTCTTAGAGGATCAATGGGGGATCAACTATGCCTGCTTCCACTTTATGGCATAGTTTTTTGTGTTTTTGTTGTGATTTAAATGAAATTACTAAGGCACTATTGTCTTAGATGTGGATCTATGATGAAAGAATCAACTCTGTATCACCAACAAGTGGTATCAGAGCTAGTTGAAGGAGTTCGAGGCTTGATGATACCAACAAGTGGTGTCAAAACCTTCTCCTAGTTACTAAAGTTTTGGGTATTTCTCCTATGATGATTTCTTAGCCTGGCAAGGTTGAGGAAATCTGGAGAAATCAGTTGGTGTTTGATCCTTCGATGAGTGGAAATTGTTGCTTCTTTGATTCAACACACAGTTTTTGAAAGACACTGGATTTTCTTGGAGTTTACCATATTGTGGCAATGTGGTATGAGGCTCTTGGCTCGTAGCAAATGTTCCTGATGTAAAGGGCATGAGATGTGCTTCTGGTTGTGTTGCAGCAAAGCATGGTTTCATACTGAGTGTCTGTGTGAGAGGCTCCCTGGTGGTATGGAGTTGCTTGTGTTGTTGTTCAACCATGAAGTTTTGGTGCTTGTGCTAGGTGTTCTAACTTAGCACTGAAGGTTGTTTCTTTGCTACTTTGATTGCATGGAGGCTATGAAGTTGATCCTAGTGTTCTGCAACTTCTAAATAGCCTAGCTCTCTCGTATGCTTGTGCATGGTTGTGGTTTTGGAACTGGTCTGAAATGGGCCTATTGTTCCTACTTACCTGTTTCTTGCACTTGCATGGTTCAGTTTCATGTCTTTGGCTCTGAAGTTTTTTTGTAGATTTTCCTAAAAATTCTATGATTCATTTTCATGTTTTTCATTGTTCTAGTTAACCGTGATGGTTGTGTGCAGAATCCCGAGTCATCCAAATGAGCAGTGAATATGGAGATGCATGGGTGTTTTATAAACACTATGGTTTTGTAGGTTTTGCATGCTCAAGTAAAACTTGTGACTTGTGGAGTTGTTGTTCTACTATTTTCTAGACCCTGGTTTTTGGGGTGTGACTAGATGAGATAGCTGCAGTTCGACATGTATCTTGAGGAGGTGTTTTTTCTTCTCTGCATGGGAGTGTTGGTATGTGTTTTACTCATTTGGAATTCTTGTGGTGTGTTTGCTTAATGGTTGCTTGGACTATGGTGCTTGAATTGTGGATGTGATTGGAAAATCAGATCTGGTGTTTGAGTCATGTTAGTCTACATGGGTTGTTCTCTGTGATGATCTCAGTTTTGCAGTTTCCAGTGCGATGATAGATTTGTAGGTTTTTTGAAGTGGATCTCTGAGTTGTGCAGCTGATGGATTAGCTACCCATTAGGTGTAGTGAGATAACTTGGAAGCGGACTATCAATATCGACAAGATTGCTTCTATGATTGTTGCAGATTTGTTAGCTGACCTTGTCTGTGGTCACTTGTGCATTGGCGTGGTTGTTTTGAGATGAGAAGGTGAATGCCATTTTGAGTACTTGAATAGTCAAGTATGGGGACCTATAGCAAGAGAATCATGATGTCATGGAGAGCTTGTTAAGCTTTTGACAGTGATGGTGTTGTTCACACGATCTGGGAATCTTGGTGATGTTGAAATTGTTGTCTGATGGGCATGCTATCAGTTGTACCTGAAATTTGTTTGGATCAATAGGTAGTCAGTCATGTTGCTTGGAAAGCTCGATGTCACAGTTCAATGGGAGCTTTAGCAGTGACTATGGATTCATCACTTGGTGGTGGATGATCTTCTTTGGTGTTGTAGATGTTTTGGAAGGGCTCTTAGATCTTGTTGCTGCAGAAGAGTTATTTTGCATCTGCATGGTCACTATTGGAAGATGTGCAGCATCTTGGAGCCATGGAGGACATTGGTTGTTTTTGGCTGAGATATTGGTAGTGCTTGGCAGGTGATGTTGGTTTAGAGTTTGTTTGCTTTATGTCATGGTATACTCTTGCTTGTGCATTAGAGTTTTGGCACGTTGCTTTGCTCTTGAGACCATGGCTTGTTCACTTGAAGCATGGTATCTTCTAAGGGGGATGTGTAGATCATGGTGTCATGATAAGTTCCTGGTTCACCTGGTTTGGAGCTTTGATAGTGGTCTAGTGTTTCTCTTTGTTTTGAGTACCTTGGTCATATGCTAGAGGACTTCATGTTTATTGGAGTGATGCAGTTTGGAGTTAGCATGAGATGACAGGTTGCTGGTGCTCATGGATGCATGGAGAATAAGGTTGTTAGGCTGGAATTCTTTTGAGAATGTTGTTGTTATAGCTGAAAGTCTGAGTAGCCTGCACCTTGGTTGAACGTGAGTTCAATAGAGACCATGAAGAAAATTGCTCTTGGGTAAGTCACGGTGACTTGTATATCTTGGAGGAGCATATTTTCTTTTCTTCTTGGTCTGCTTGGCAGTAAAGTTTATTTGAAAGGTATTCACCCATTATATCTTTCATGTGTGTGTTATGGTTGCTTTCATGATATGAATCTTGAGTTGTTTTGAGATTCTGGAGGATTCAAAATGAAAGGTGGACATCATAGTGGATCTCCTTGTGTTTTTGAGGACTGATAGGAGATGGTTATATGGGTGAGTCTGATCTTCTTTGACGTGCTTACATCCATGGATCTATTGGGTGTTGTTATGGATTTTCCCTTCGGGATGTGAAGAAGATCATTCTTGACACAACTGGCATTTAGAAATGTATGTAGGAGGATGTTACATGTTATGATTTGTTGTTTCTCTCTAATCTGGTTTTCTCTTCCTGAATGTTCATTTAACTTTAGATGTATGTGGAGCCGTGGTGTTTCCTTCTTTAGTCAGATATGGAACCTTGGAAGAATGTGGAAGATTGTTGAGAGAAATGTTTCTTGCAGCAGGTGGTTGCAGGTTGTGTATATCAGTGTGGATGTTCCTTGGAACTACATGGTTACTTTTTCTATGTGCAGGTTTGGTGGAATTGGTTTTTCTGGATCACGTGTGATGGTGTGATGTTTTGCATTCATCTGGATAGTACCCTTGTAGTGGGAGTACCTGGACGTGTTGGGTCATTTGAATGGTTGACACATGGTGCTTGTTCTTTGTTGTTGATGGGTTGGTTATATGATGGCGTGAGTTTACTGATGGTCATACCTTTGAGGTATGGGTGGTTGAATGGTTTTAGCACGAGCTGTGGGTGTTGGATGAGGGCACTTAGTTTGTGGTTGCCTTTTTGGCTGATGGTCTATCTTGTTCTAGAGAATGGTTTCTCATTTTGTGTTCGTGTTGAGTGCTTTGTTGTTGCTAATGTGTTGCTTTTTGTCGCCTAGAGGGTCTGATGCTTGTATTCCTAAGACTAGTGCTTTTTCGCCTTGGCTTGTTCCTGTTCTTTGGAGCTATTGCTTGATATGGTGGATATTTTTTTAATGTCATTGCAGGTGTCTTGGTTGGAGCGTGGAGGCATTGTGTTGGTCCTTGTTTGTGTTTGGAGGAAGCCTAAATGTCTTCGTCAAGTGGGAGATTGTTGGAAAATTTATGCCTTAACATTTTGGTTTCCCTTGAAGACTTGGTCGTTTTATTCATGTTTTAGGCCTTTACTACCATACCGCTGCATGTTTGACTTGGTGGCACGGTTGAGCGTTTTACCACTCTACCGTGGTGGTCTTCTTTATGCTTGGTAGTGGCACGGTGAGTAGCGACAGTTTGGAAGGCGGTTACCACCATACTGTTCGCTCGATGGTGGCACGGTAGCGTGGTGACAGTGGCGGCCAGGTTTGGTGGTTACCGCCCTACCGTGGGGCTTATTCTATAAGCCACGGTGGGCATAGTATGTTGGTGGTGGTTAAAGGGCAGTGGTCTGGTATCGATTACCGCCTTACCATGGGCGGTGCTCAGTGAGACCACGGTGGCTGCGATGAGACCTTTGGCGGTCTGCTTGGCGGTCACCACCCTACCACGAGGTAGCCTGGTGGCCTCCACAGTAGTGCAATTGACGACGATGGTCAAGTTCGGTGGCTACCGCCATACCACAGTGGTCTAGCAGTCAGTGTGCGGTGGCACAATGGAGCCATGGCAGTCGACGGAGATGCTTACCACTTTACCGTATAGGCTTATTTGGTAAGCCGCAGTGGAGCGGTTGACAGTGGTGGTAGGCTCTGGCGGTTACCACCATACTGCGATGAAAAAAGTCAAGCTCAGTAGTAGCATGGTTGGAGGTCGAGGTCGAGTCGGCACTGGCTTACTGCCATCTCATGGTAGGAGCTTGAGCTCGAAGCAGTAGCGCAAAAATTCAAGGGTGAGCTCACCTGAGCTCACCGCCATACCACGAGGTGACTTGGATAGGTCAGCAATAGCATGGTAGAACACAGAGGAGAGCTCGGGTGGGCTCGAAGCTCAGTCAATCGAGTTTGACCGAGTTGACCAGAAGACAAAGCAGGGAGCGAATGCAGAAAAGACACATGACAGTTTATCAATGATTGATTGGCCGAAGTCTTGAGCGGTGAATGCATTAACTGCAAGGCTCAAATTTGAATGGTTGATAGGATCCGATTGTGGCAAAGAATTGAATGCTTGGATGACTCGATGCATGCTTGCAGGGCGACTTGGTCAGAGGTGATCGAATTTGTCTATCAGAGGTAAGGTGCATATTAACTGGCACCTGATTGGTTGGTAAAGTGATGTATGACTTGTAAAAATTGAATACATGGTATAGAGTCACAAAAAGGTGGCAAAGTGTTAGAGTAGTATGCAATGGAATTGTAACCGTTAACACTTGGTGTCACAAATCAAATAAGATGTGAACCTGAGTTGCCTTGAGGCTAGGTTGATAGATAGGCTAGCAGAGATAGTATTTTGAGGAGCTGAAGGGAATCTACATGGTATGTCTTTGGAAACATTGTAACTATGTAATGTTTATGTTTTGTGTTGCCTGCCTTCTCCAGATGAACAAGATGTGACTCCTATAAAGGCTATGAGCCTGAGACTGTATTGTAACTATTTTTTGTTGCTAAATAATACAATGGCTCAATCTTTTGGAGTGTGGGGATTTTTACATGAAAAGGTTTTCCCCACGTATATCTTTGTGTCCTCATGTTTGTCTTTCTTGTTGTATGATTTTGTATCTTGAATCTATGCTTCTGTTGAATTTGTTATTTGTCGAGCATTTACTTTTCTCAGAGGATCAATGGGGGATCAATTGTGCCTACTTACGCTTTATGGCATAGTTGTTTGTGTCTTTGTTGTGATTTAAATGAAATCACTAAGGCACTGTTGTCTTAGATGTTGATCTATGATGACAAAACTAACTCTGTATCCCCAACACATTGAACTTGTGATTACCATTGTTACTTCATTTGGATAGTCATTCCCTGATTACATTTTCCTTGTCTAACACTATCAATAGCATTTGAAAAACCCTTAAGGTCAGTAAGGGGGTAAGGAAACTCACTGTTAAAATCTCCACTTTACTATGCAAGGTTTTGAGCTTTATTATCTTGTCACTGCTTAGCCTCTTTTTGACTGTCATCCTTCTTACCATAGATTGCATTTACAAATTCCATTGAGCTACATAGTGTGCTTGTTATTGGCTACGATCTTTAGATTGCAAGATTTTATTATTAGCTACAATGTCTCAATATTTTTGGTATTGCAACCTCACTAATCCGCTAGAGTTATGGTTTATATTTCTACGGAGGCCTAGGGTTTGTACCCTAGTCATACTCTTACCAATGCTTTTGTTGGTATTAAAAAAATAACCTTAAATCTTGGGTCAAAAGATTAGTTGTCTTGACAGGGTGTGGTATGATCTTGGATTGTATCTAGAGTGTGTGGGAAGCTTGTGTTTGATCATTAAGGTATGTAAACTTGATCAGGGAAATGCATCCTATATAGCATGGGTCTTTCTTTAATACTTCCCATAATGATTATTAGCATATCGCATTATTATATTTTATGGTAACCCAAGATTGCATTCAAGTATGTAACAAACTAGGTTTGTAGTTTAAGTCATACACTTTTAAGTAACATTCATAAGGTTTAGAAAATCTTGATCACTCTCTAGAATAGCCCATTAAACATGGGTTGTGCTTGAATGCACTACATAATTGAAATAACACAACCACTCTGCATATCAACCAGAGTTATAGCCTCGTTATTGCAGAAAGAGGTAATCGCTCTTGGATCATGCTATCATTACATTGTAACCTGTTAAACTTGAGTCAACCTGAATGCACCCAATGATGATTACCACCTAATTGTGATGAAAGTGATTAATTTGTACATGAATTGCGCTCATATGAATGCCTCCATTTATATCACAACATAGCCACATTAAACTTGGGTCACACATGAATACATCATGTATTTGTTATAGCACAATTGTGCCACATGACCAATAGAGTTATGGATCACATAATTACAATCACAAGAATGTGTTCCTCAGTTGTGCTCTTATGGTGATTCCATTACCGTTACAACATAACCCTTTGGACTTATATTGCTAAAATACTTACATTGCTTATTTTTTCTTTGGATGGATGCCAATTCAATGGTAAGGATTTGTATGCAGGTCATGCTCATATAAGTGCCTTCATCACTATTACACAATAGTACATTGGAATTTCCTTTCTTGAACATTTACTTCATTTTTTATTGTTAGGGTTTCTTAGTGATTATTCCATTTCCACGTGGCACATTGATAAAAAGAAACCAAGCAAAAAATCATTATGTGTTTAGTTAACTCCTACTAACATACTTTTAGAATTAATGTTTGACTACATTACTTTGAGTGTGAAGAGTTTTGTTTTCTTATTATAGTACATTCATTAAGAGTTGTAGTAGAAAGCTTCTTATGTTGAAACCCATCCTGTAAACTTTCTTTAAGCTACATTTATGAGGCTTCATGGAATTTTTTTGATTTATACAACTTTTTTTTTTATAGTAAATGACATTGAACTCTTTCTTAAACTAAAATGATTTATTAATTATGGTTTTATGATGATTAAATGTTTTATTTAGAAGGGGTTAATATGTGGAATTTTTATGTGTAGGAAGAATAGATTGTGATGCAACATTCGGGTATGGATGGTTCAAGAAAACTTGGATTGCTATCAGTGACATAACCAGGTTGGAGAGTACTTTCAGCCGACCTAAAATATTTTCGAGTGTTTTTTCTCAAAAGAAGAACCTAAGTATAGGAATACAAAACATCGGTGGATAGAGAAAATCATAAATCTGCTTATCTAGTTTATGATCCAATTTGAGGTCGTGAATATCAAACAGATAAAGTTCCTACATTCTAAAGATAAAATCATAAATTTGTTTGTCCAATTGGAGATCCAATTTGAGGTCGTGAAGCTCCAATAGAGAAAGTTCCTACATTTTGAAGATAAAATTATAAATTTGCTTGGTCCAATTGTAAGGATTTGTCTTTTTAATTATACTTTTTGACATTTGGCTTGATACAAATTGTCTATGCTTCCACATTTTCATGTATGTCTAGCAAGGCACTTGTAACTACAATATATTACAAAAAATACTTGCTTTTATACTTTGATGGATGTCCCATGATCAAGATCTATATAAAAAGGTTGCTTTGTATATTGGGTGGTTAGGTGTTATATACTGTTATACAAGTTTAAGCTTTTCCTTTTGTTGATTTTTAAATAACAGTCTTATCTTTCGGGCCAGGATTTCTGTTGCAATCTCACTTTTTGTTGCCTTTTCAGTAGTGCTCGATTTATAGATTGAAATATTTGGTAGCTATGCCACATCTTGTTATATATTTGTGATTTACACCTTAATTGCAGTGCTAAAAGAGTCATATATTTACACCTTATTAATTTTGAATTGGTTTAGTGGGAAGTCTCACATGCCCTATTTGCCTAAGTGACTTGAGTATGATACATGTGTATTTGTTTTGGACAATTTATGACATGTACTTATTGGAATTATGTGTCTCAAATTCATTGGTGGACCCCAACTTGGTCGTCATCAAGTCAAATTACACCAAGTGAGAGTTTAGGCCTTTATCGCCATCCTTGAGGCATCTCATGGAGTGACTGGCGGTTAAGCGATACTTACCGCTACCTTGCAAAGGTGTTAAATTGAGCTTGTGGTAGTGTGGTGTTACCGCCACCCCGTGGTGCTTCATGTTGAGTGGTGCAATATAGCGGTGGTTACCGCTACCCTATGATGATGGTCAAAGGTATCCTGTAGTGGTGCAGTATGGTCATTGCCACACCATGATGGTGTACGAGGTTTGGTGTAGTAGAACGGTAGATACTACCATACCATGACAAGATAGTTTGTGTATAGCAGTGTAGCGGTGGACAGTGGATGATTGGATGTCTTTGGTGGGACAATAAGTTATTGACAATTAAACGGTTAGTGATACAATGGAATCTATAGAGATGGTTGTTGTGCAGAAAGATTTTACTTATTGCTTTTAGAATTTTGATTGTATTATTTTTTTTTAATCATTTATCTATTGGTCTTCTTTTTGTTGGCTTTGATGACTTGTAATGATTATTCTATTGGCTTTGAAAGAACTTCCTCATCCAAAGGTCCAATTCACACACAAGAAGGAAGGATGCTTTCAAAGGTTGAGGAGTTGGACTTTACACCCATTGGTTGCATTTTCTTACATATTTGATTTCTTGTTTCATGTGCCTCCAAATAGGTGCACCAAATCCTTGAATGGGATTAACACAAATTTATTCAGTAAGCGAAAAAGACTAATTCTATATGATTTTTCTTTATAATTCATCCCAATATTGATAACAATCAATCTCAGCATTGGGATGAATTATAAAGAAAAATCATATAGAATTAGTCTCTTTTTTCCCGCTAAATAAATCTATGTTAATCCCATTCAAGGATCTAGTGCACCTATTTGGAGGCACATGAAACAAGAAATCAAATTATATCTAACTATATTTCAGAATTCAAATATTAGCATAAGGCTTTCTTTGGGTAGATTAGTGGCAACAAGATCTATATATCCCCATTGATACAAGATCTTCAGTCATAAGGTGTCAAACAGTCCAGTCCACGATTCAATATCAATAACATACTAATAACATCCAAAGAATTATAGCTGGTTGCAGCTCTTGGGCCTTTTGTCTTGCAAACATAAATGGACAAGGAGATGTGAATCACATTTGTGGGACAACAACTTCATAAGAGGAGGTCACAAACAAAAGGGAGGACAAGGTATGTTAAAAAGGACTTAGATTACTATAAGAAAGATTGTCTATGTATCACTATTCTAAGTTTAACTTGAAGTGTTGATCATAAAAATTATTATGTAGTTTTATCAAAAAATTATAAATATAATTATAATAAACTGTAGAACCCTAATTATAATAGATTATGGAACTTGGACCTTCATTTCAGTTATAATAGACTGTGGAACCCTAATGTTGTATTTAGAGTATTTTTTAGCATTTTTCATCAAAAAATTTCTGGAGCAGTTCATTTTCTTTGTTGTTTATAGATATAAGATGTCTTTATCCAGATAGTAATGCTAAAAAATTTGTGTGTGACCTTGTCATCCTTCAAATCTGGGCATCCATTGAAATCTTCAATAGTATATTTGGGTGAGCATTATCATTTTGTAGATATATTGAAGTTGTTAAGAATTACATTTAAATACTGATTTGATACTCTATTCTATGGGATTTTACATTTAGTTGTTAGTTGAACTAGATTGGATTGAAGTTTTGACTTAGGGTTGATGTGCCTGTAGGTGGCTATGACACTGAATTGAAAGCAACAAGAGCTTATGATAAGGCTTCTTTCAAGTATTGGGGTGACAAAAACACAACAAATTTTACTGTAAGAACTTTACATTGGGTATTGCATATAACACTATTTATTATTCTAGATTATGCGCACATATACCTTTGCATAATACTGTTAAAATGACATGTTTTATGTAAATAACTGAATACAAAGAAGACATTGAAGTCATGAAATAGATGACCATCGTAGACTATTTTAATTATCTCAAAAGGTATCATAATTCTTTCCATTGAGTATTTTAGATTGAAAGTATGGCAGTGGAGCTTTTGTTTATGGAACTGCCAGTACATATATGCATTTCTATTAGAATAAGAAAGGGTACACCAATATAGAAAGCTTAAAATTTTAAATGCATGAAGAGTTTCCCTAGCTTGAATTTATTCATATTCAAATGACCCATCAAAAAAATCATACACAACAGGCTCAGCATAAGGTCTATGACAATTTTTTAGATTTAGTTTGAGTAAGATATTGTATTGGATTACTTTCATGTATGGTGCTGACATATAATCTTCTATTGATATAGGAGGAGTAGTGGCTTTACTAGAGGCACATCAATGTAGCATAGAGTAACAAGGTTTGTATTTAAATTGATAGCTTTATTTAAAATTTTGGTGCAAATATCTGAATAAACATTTGTAGGAAAAGTTATACTTTAATGGTAAAATCTGTAACATATCATAGACACCATTAGAAAGGAAATTTGAAGGCTAGAATTGGAAGAATTAATGGAAACAAAGATGTATATCTAGGAACATATAGTGAATACACCGAACATGAAAAATCTACTCTACATTTCACTTATAAAAGAGATTTATCCATTAAGTAAACCACCTAATAGTTGTGGTGAACTTGTTGGCTCTTTCAATTTGGAAACAACTAAGGAAGAAACATATTTGACATATGACATTGCTACAAGCAAATTTAGAGGCATTGATTCAGTTACAAATTTTGACAAGAGATTATATAACGTTGCAAGAATTAGAAACAACTCACTACCTATTGGAGAACTTATAAATTACATCAAGGAGACATGATTAAGTCATGTTGATGGCAATGTGAATGCACCTAGAATTGAGGAGGACAAAAGAATGGATTCACTAAGGTGGTAGTTAAATGATTCTTTTTTCTTCTATTCCACAACATTAAAGGGATCCAAGCATGTGTTTCCATCATTGTAGAAATTTTTTGGAGAAGTTTCTTTCTTGTAGTCATTTATGTGCAATATTGTAACTCAGATTTTCAATCTTGTGACTAGAAATAAAAATTGTAATACTCTATTTCTAACCTATAACTAGAACACCTTTCTTTTATTAATAAATTTTACCGTTTTTTCCTTCTCAATGGTTGTCTGATTGTGTGAAATTGATGATTCATGATGTGTATTTCTGTGTTTTATGTTTAAATCCTCAAATATGACTCAAAATATATGACTAAATATACTACTAGTTGATATAAATCAGTGAATAAATATGACTAAAAATATATGACTAAATATACTACCAGTTGACATAAATCAGTGAATATAGAAATCAATGAATAAATATGACTAAATATATGACCAAATTGATCAAATGACTAAATATACTACTAGTTGATAGAAACCTATGAATACATAAATCGGTGAATAAATATGACTAATTATATGCCCAAATTGATCGAATGACTAGAAATAAACCACTAATGGTCACGTGACCAAGCTCAATGAATAATATGACTAAATATATGGCTAAATCAATGACTAAATTTATGACTAAATATACTACCAAATCGATCAATCAAAACAACCAATAAATGACTAAAATTGGTTTAGTCATAAATTTGGTGGCGTTATAAATGACTGGCAATAAACTACTAATGGTCGCATGACCATGTTTAGTAATTTATAAGAATTTTTTAGTAGTTTTTTTAGTCATATATTGTTGTTTTTGTACTAGTGAAAGATCCAACATAATCAATGGATAAAATAAATAATTGATAGTAGTTTTGATAAACAAGGTGAAACTATTGCAATAAAATCTCTTACAAGTGTATGCAAATTTAAAATACAAATAGTTTATTCAAGGATTACCATATGATGGTTATGTGATTGCATAAAATGATAAATAAGAATAAAATCAATAAACCACATGAACACAATATTTATATGAAGAAACTCCTTTGAAAAAATATACACAAGAAAGAGGATAAGTATATATTAATCTTCAACAAAGAGATACATACTACACATTAACACTCTCCCCTCTAGAAACACTCTAGTAACACATGTGTATCTATAAACTAAAGTTATGAAACAATTATTCCATGCCTCCAATTTATAGAGAAATGAGAGAGGAATACCAAAAATGGTTTCCCAAAATAATGTACCATCAAACCATGGTAAAATAAAAAATATCTTATGTCTAAATGAAAAGGCTCTTCCTAAAATAGTAAATATAATTCTCAATAAGCCATTAATAGAAAAATAACATTCATATCAATAATAGAAGGTTAATCTTTGACGTATAACCACTCCATAGTGAACCATATCCCAAGGTAGGCATCCGAAATCATCACCCAACTCATATAGGACCCATTAAATACATATAAGATGCTCCACTATTGAATTCACATGCCTAAGTTTAGAAATTTACTAGAAATAGCTTCATAACTACCATTGCCAACTCCAACTCCTTCATGAATGCACATAACAACTAATTCCAAGATTATTGGGAAATATTAATTACAAAATATTTTTCCAATTACACCATAGGTGTCCAAGGACACTTTCTAGGAGTGTTGGAGATACATAAAAATACATAGGATTACAAGGTATAAGGCATCTTAATCCTAATAACTAGTTCCTTAGGGTATTTCAAGATTAAATTAGTTTATTATAGGGAGGTTTCACTATATTTTACCCTCAATCATTTTATTTGTGCTTTGTTGTGGCTTATTTTTTGCATTTTGATTAGAGCAAGTAGGAGTATGGGGCTTAATGTTAAGTATTGATATCTAAATTTCATTAATATCCTTGATCTAATGGCCTATTTAGTCCTTTGGTAGTGCAATTCCTATTTTAATTTAGATTCTTGTTATTTTTTAATTGTATGATATAATGGTTAGCAAGGGAGTTATGTAGGAGGTTATTTTATTTAGCCTCTAGCTCTTGTTATTTGTCTACTTGCTTGATGGTGGGACTCAAGTTATAGTTAAATTCCTTAGCTACAATGTATTCTAATAAGAAATTGCATCCTATGTGGTAGATTATGTGAATGAAAGATACTAAAGAAACGGAAGGAAATAAATGTTGAGAATTCTCTCTAGCCATTTGGTGGATATAGATCAATGGCCTAGAATATCATAGATAATAAAAGGTTGATCACTTACTAGGAGCATGCACTTTGTATATAAACTCAAGAATCTCATAGGAGCCCACACCAAATGGAATTCAATTTAGAGGATGGCTCAAGCTATAATTTAGCCACGAATCCCTACCAAAATATTCATATATTTCCTACTCTAAAATTCAAGACGAATGGAGAGGTGGTCATATTACTAAGGTTAAACTTGTAAGTAATATGGTCAAGGACCTAATTATTCACCTTACAAAATTAAACCTATTCCCATTTCCTTCTCATAAATTCAATTCATATGGCCACATAGCTTGCCTATGTCTCTAAAATATAACATAAATGCAAAGGTGATCATATTGCAAAGGATAAACTTCTTGGCAATGCAATCAAGGACCCAACTACTCGCCTTACAAAATCAAACCTATCCCATTCCATTATTGTAAATTCAATGCATATGGCCACTTTCCCATATATTCAAGTCATAAATCCCTCCTACTAGTATTTGTTAGAGTAAAGGTCTTAACTTAATTATGTTGATTAAGTTACCTTTATTCCCTTCTTAAGATTTCACGTTAGTTTTGCATAAAGTGACATTTAATAATTATATTAATTATTAAATGTTTTTCTATTAGGGCTTCTATTAGGGTTTTTCCTATTAGGGCTTTTTTAGGGTTTGCATGATCTCCTTTTTATAAGGATTGATCCTATTGTATTTTATATCAATTCATTCTCTCATTCTCTCTGATATATACATTTTCAGTTTTCAGAGAACCCTTGCTTGTTTGTCTCCATCTCTTCTTTTGTGATAGGTTATTTGCATGCAGGTGATCTTTGGGGTTTGTGAAGTTGTATTTTCTCAACTCTTACATGGTATCAGAGCTCCACACCTGCTGCTGCTTGTTCTTGTTGTGAAGATTCTTGGAGCTTCAAGGGTTTGGGGCTTGTTTTCTTGATCCAGGGCATACTTGCAATTTTGAAGCATTTTCAGCTCAAACGGACCTCGCCATTGCATCCACAGCAGTCCAAAACCCCTAAATTGACTATTCATTCTTCCATTTTGGACAAAGTCAAAATTTGGAGCAAAATTTTTTTAAGGTACAGCCGTCGTCTGTGCGCAAATCGAAAAAACATGGTAATTTTTTTTTTCGGCCTTTTTCGTTGAATTTTTTTTATCAAAGTTTTTCATTGTAAAAAAATTTGATTTTAAAAAGCAATAATAATTAAAAAAAAACTATTGGAAAAACCTTTTTACGGCTTGCTCAAGCCAGCGGCGCATGCGGTACCCTGCATAGGGTACTACATAGGTCCGTACCTACGCAAACCTGCACAAGCCCATACCTGCGCAATCCCCTGCGTAGGGAGCTCGCGCCCACATGGGTGCGGTGAGGGTGGCCCCCACCATAATTTTTTTTTCAAATTTTTTTTGTAATATTTTTTTATTGTTTTTTTTTTTCAACTTTTTTTTAAAAATAAGCCAAATTATGCTTTTATGGTGACGGTCGTATGACCGTCAAATTTAACCTAGCGCTGGCTTTTTCCCTCTTTGGAGTTGATTTATTCCAGAGGCCGTAACTTGGGCATACGATATCATTTTTTGGCAAACGAGATATCGTTGGAAAGCTAGTTTTCTCATCTTTCCAATGGTGTGGGTCTCATCACTTCTTTTTTCCATTAGTGCATTCTACAACTAGTTAAAGACAAAAGGGCTATTTTCAGTCTCAAGCTTATAATTTTTTATCAGTTTTTCCATTTTTCGCAATCTCAGTGGTGTTGGAACCGTATTTCAGAGCTCTTCAGTTTTATCCATGTAATTTTTCCAGATTTCAATCTAGGTATATTTTATTCAGTTATTTGTGTTTTCACACTCTGGTGGATTACCTGGACATATTTGCTCTTGGAAACTTTTTGTTTGCATGGGATGCTTTGTTTTTGGTTGTTCTTCATGTATTTCCAGCATTTTGTCCTTTGAGGACATTTTGAGCATCATTTGTAAGCTATATTTTATGTAAACGCACTGAGATAAAGTGTCACACTATTGTACATGCATCTTTTGGGGATTTTGCACATAAGGTTGTGCCATATTTTGTACTCGCACTGATATTATAAAGTGTCATGAGGGGTTGTGTAGTTTGCCTTTGTTTTGCCATCACATCTTTGTCTGGTGAGTGTCCCTCCATGATGACAGTGAATCCATACCATGGGGGGGTTGTGTAGTTTGCCTTTGTTTGCCATCACACCTTTGTCCGATGAGTGTCCCTCCACGATGACCATGGATCCATATGATTCCAACCTCATGCATGTGTGCTTTGTTTTGCACACCACTTTTTCAGTTGCAGGTGCTATCTTGCGTACTTTCAGATGTTTCTTCTCCTTCATGCACTACAGGGTGTTTCACATCATTTCAGTGGATCTGTCAGGCTCTCCCAGTTCAGCATTATGGGGGGGTTATTATATTGTTCGTGCTAATTCTTCTTTGGTTTCGCCTTGGAAGGGATCTTCCATCTTCAGCGGAGGTTCTTCAGCACCATAGCAGTCATCTTTCGACAGTTGTTTGCAGCTTCTTCTGCTTCAGTGATGTTCTTCTTCTTGGATTTCTACATCTCATTTTGGAGTAGAGCTTTTTCCCATGAGGTTTTCTCTACTTCTCCATTTTACAGAGATTTGGTTGTATTTGGGTACCTGATCTGGCCTAGTTGTCGGGACCCATGTTTTCCTTCTTGCATTTGTTTGTAGTTGCACTGTTGCTCATCTTAAAGGGGGGTGTTAGAGTAAAGGTCTTAACTTAATTATGTTGATTAAGTTACCTTTATTCCCTTCTTAAGATTTCACATTAGTGTGCATAAAGTGACATTTAATAATTATATTAATTATTAAATGTTTTCCTATTAGGGCTTCTATTAGGGTTTGCATGATCTCCTTTTTATAAGGATTGATCCTATTGTATTTTATATCAATTCATTCTCTCATTCTCTCTGATATATACATTTTTAGTTTTTAGAGAACCCTTGCTTGTTTGTCTCCATCTCTTCTTTTGTGACAAGTTATTTGCATGCAGGTGATCTTCAGGGTTTGTGAAGTTGTATTTACTCAACTCCTACAGTATTTCCAAGTGATTGTATGCACATAATAGGGAATGTTTAGAGAGTTGTAGGGGTCAATTTTTAGTCCTTGTAGATTTATAAAGGAAAAATTCAATCTTCTAATGGGTATTTATTTGAACGCTCTTTCTAACTTCTTTATTTCTTGGTTTTCTTCATCTCCTTTCCCCCTCTTAGCATGTACAATTAGGATCCACTTACTTAGGGCTCATAATGGAATTTTGCAAATTTGTGATTATATTTGGCATTATATGGAAATTTCTATCAACTAACATTTTTTATTTTATTTTTAAAGTATGGGTACTTCGAGCTTGTTCCATGTTTTTGAGGCACCTAAACCTTCCTACATATGTAGATTTTGTATCTTTGTTAGAATTAATACAAATAACTATGAATAATTACTTTGTCTTGTATTTGTGTTATGTGAATGACAGTTCTTTTGATCTATGTTCATTACGATGTTCTTATATTCTAAATTTAGTTGATTATTTGTTAATGTGTCTATCTCACTCCAAAGATAGGTAGAAGAAGGAAAATCCTTCTCCTTGGCATATATTGCCATCATAGAGTAGGATTTACTTTCATGCAATTTCCTCCATCCGTTTCCTTTATCAAGTAATTATAAAAAGATTATAACATATATTATAAGGAGTTATCCTTAAAGATCATAAAGGTTATTCTAGAGGTTAAATCCCACACTTGTAGAATTTACCATATTTTTCTCTATGTGTAGCACTAACTAGTATGGAGTGCACCTAACCATTATAACAAGTGGTAATATATGAATAATAATAGTTTTTGGGCATATCCAATGGGACTTGATCAAGATTGTGGAGACATCTTAGTTTCCTACTTGTTTGAATCTTTTTTAAATAACTTGGTGATTCTTTTTGTCAAATCCTAGAAGCTTATGACCCCTATACCTAATATTGGGTATGTGTCAAGATCTAATATGTGCATCTTACCACAACCCCTTATGTTTATTCTAAGGAGAATATTTCAAACTACACCATAACCTTGAAATTATAGGCTTGACCTATGAATCCTTTGCCCATTATGTATTAAATCATTGTATGGCTACCTAATCACCCCTAGGAAATTTCTTTCTTATAATAATAGGGCCCCCTTCATACTGCCAATACTCCTACTATATGGGACCATATCACAAATGTCACGTTGATATATCTCCATTATTTCATAGGAGAGGATGGAACCACACCTATAGAACACCTACAAGGCACAGTGAATCACAAAATTATGCACAATATTGTTGAAGAAAATGTTACTCTAAGGATTTTGGTTGAATCATTCAAATGAAAAGCTGTAGATTGGTATATATCTCTAGCTCCTCATTAAATCCATGATTATGATGAGATAGTACTAGCCTTGATTAAAAAAAATCAAATAAAAGGAAGATGATACATCCCTCTATAGTAATTGATAGCTATCAAAAGGGCTCCCATGAAAATTACAAGATGACTTTAATAACATATTTCAGAAAACATGGAAAGGAATCCTAGTTGAAGTCTAACATCCAATAAGTATAGCCTACAATTTGTTACTTTAAATTAATATAATCTGATATAATAATGATGGTTAAATTCAAAGGATGAAATACATTTCCAAATACCTATGAAATGGTTATATTAGATGAAAATAATTTGATTAAAACAAGAAGACTAGCTTTGAGACCCCCTATGCCTCTATGTAATAAAATAACTTGTACAATAGAAGAATATGATATTAAACATACTGCAAATACTTGATAATAACTAAGAATAACAAGCCACTTGAGGGGAAAAACCACCAAATATCTCCAATGAGAACACAACTCACAATATGATGATGAAATAAGACTCATAACCTCCTATATATAACTATTTATGCCTAGGATATCACCCAAGCCGACTTAGATAACCCTATATAAGCCCTAGGCTGACCTAATCAACTAAATAACAATATAATAATGATAATATGACTTAATTCGGAGTTAATATAGCCACAAGTTGACTATTCATAACCTAATGAACTCTAATAAATTAAGGGTGTAGCATTCCCCCCTCTTCAACTAAGCATTATCCTCAATGATAGGAAATTTTGGATGCTTTTGAATGAACTCCTTGTCCTCCCATGTGGCATCTTGAATTGGTAAATTATTCCATTGGATGAGATACTGAGTGAGCATTCTAGTCCTTAGCTTCCTCGTGTGATTTTGAAGAATGCATTTTGGATCCAATATGATTCTTATTTCTTCATTAAGCTTTGGTAATATTGTTTGAGTAGGGATATTATTCCCAATTACCTTCTTCTAACAAGAAACATGAAAAACTGGATGCATTTTTGTTTTTTATGGAAATTCAAGCTCATAGGCAACACTACCTATCTTCAACATGATTTGATATGGGCCATAATATTTTGGAGAAAACTTGTTATTCTTTCACTATTTCTTTAGTGGCATTTTCTTGCAAGGTTGCAATCTCAAGAAAACCCAATCCCCAACATCAAAACTTCTTTTACTATGATTTTGGTCTGCCTACTGCTTCATTCAATTTTTTGTGGCATGGATAGATTCTCTTTAAGTCATTAAAGTACTTTTTGTTGATGAATCATGTGGCCCTCCACAATGTGAACTCTTGGTGACACCTTCAATGATGATGTGATGGAAGGAGGATGATATCCATAAAATGTCATAAATAGAGACAATTTTGATGAACTGTGGAAGGAAGTGTTATACCACCATTCTTCTAGTGGTATCCAATCTACCCATTGAGATTGTTTATCTGAAGTGAAGCAACATAGATATCCTTCCAAGTGTTGCACAAACAGTTGTTGTTGCACCAAATTATTGACATGTTAATGCCTGATACAACTGCTAGAGTTAATGAATCTGTGAGAGGTGGTTAAGCCATTTCAACAACCTGAGTGATGTGTTTCATAGCACAAGGAGACCAAGGGCACACACCTTGCAACAATCCCCCAACACAAGTGAGGGATTTGAACCCATGAACTAGGCTCAAATACCAATTGTCATTACACTAAAAGATCCACCCGATAATGCTTGATATAACCGCTAGAGTAAATGAATCTACGGGAGGCAATTAAGCCATGTCACAAACCTAATCATTGTGCTGCACAATACAAGAATACCAAGGGTGCACACCTTGCAACACCAAACACTCATTAGAAACCTCTATTTTCTCATCAGATTGTGGATGGTATGAATAATTGTGAGCCAACTGATTACCCAAATATTTGGATAAATTTACCCCAAAGTTACTAGTAAAGATAGGATCACAGTCACTAACAATAACCTTAGGTATACCATGTAGCTTTTGAATATTCTCCAAAAATTATTTTGCCAGTATACTTGTAAAAGGATGTGATACCGCAATAAAATGTGCATATTTAGTGACGTGATCCACTACTGCCATGATGCCATTATTACCATTAGATCTTGGAAGCCCTGTGATGAATTCCATGGAGGCCTCTTCCCAATGTTGTCTAGGAATAACTATGGGTTGCAAGAGACTAGGTTTCTTAATTGTCTCCCCTTTATTTTGTTGATAAATCAAACATTCTACCACAAATTTTTGAACATCTCCCTTTAGCCCTTCCCAAAAGAAGTCTTTCTTGACTCAATGATATGTCTCAAAAATATTGAATGACCGCCCACTGGAGACTCGTGTAGCGCTATGAGAATATTTTGTTTGAGAGAGGAATTATTGCAAAGATATAATCACTCTTTATACCACAAGGTATCTCCCTTTCAACAAAATTTATCTAAACTACTAGGATTAGTCTATAATTGTTGAATGAGATTACTAGTAGCCACATCATTTTTCCACTCTTCTTTGGCTTCTTCTACCCAATCTTCTTGTAATATTGAAAGGACACACAATAAAGCTTCATCTTTCTCATCCTTCCTTGATAGTGCATCTACCACAACATTTTCCTTCCCTTTCTTATATACAATCTCAAAATCATATCCCAACATCTTAGTAACCCATTTTTGTTGTTCTTCAAAAGATAATATTTGTTCCAAAAAATATTTTAGGCTATCATGATCTATCTTAACCTTGAAGTGTCTACACATTAGATAAGCATCCATTATTTTACTGCATGAAGAATAGCTAGCATTTCCTTCTCATAAATAGGTTTGAGTTGATTCCTACCCTTTAATTGATGCCTCTCAAAAGAAATAGGTCAATCCTCCTACATGAGAACTGTGCCTATACCATTTCCTGAAGCATCACATTCCATAGGAAAATTCTTTGTAAAACCAGGAGTGGCAAGCACTAGAGTTGTGCACATAACCTCTTTTAACATTTCAAATTCCAAATTAGTAGATTCATTCCAATGAAAAGAATCCTTCTTCAATAAATTTGTGAGGGGTGCTGCTATATGACCATGATTCTTCACAAATATTCTATAGTATCCAATCAATCCCAAGAACCCCCTCAATTTCTTAATGGTTTTGGGAATAGGAAATTCCATGATAACCTTAATTTTGTTAGGATCTACCTTTACTCCTTCATGTGAAACCATGTCCTAGGTACTCTACCTCATTAAGACTAAAATCACACTTGGATGACTTAGCATAGAGTTGATGCTCTTTAAGAACTTGTAATACTTGATCTACATGTTGAAAGTGTTCTTCCCATGTCTTGCTATAAATCAATATATCATCAAAAAACACTAATACAAACTTCATCAAGAACTTTTTAAAGATGGAATTCATCAAAATTTGAAATTTAGATGGAGCATTAGTAAGATCAAATGACATCACCAAAAACTCATAATGACCCTCATGATTCCTAAATGTTATTTTACAAATATATTTTTCCTTAATTCAAATTTGGTGATAATCGAATCTAAGATATAACTTTGTAAAATACATATCTCCATTCAATTCATCTAGCATATAATCAATGATTGGAATAGGAAACTTATCTTTGATGGTGTACATGTTGAGTACTCTATAGTCCAAACACATGCACCAAGTTTCATCCTTCTTCTACACCATCACCACAGGCAAGGAGTAAGAACTTTGGCTATATTTGATAATTCCTGCCTCTAGCATCTCCTCAACAATATTTTCTATCTCACTTTTCTGTATATGTGAGTACTGGTAAGGCTTGATTTTTGGAGGTTGGCTCCCTGGAACTAGTTGTATGGAATGATCATGATACCTCTTAGGAGGAAGTCCTTTAGGCATAACTCAAAAAGCCACTGAGTGATGCTCAATTATTTCTTGTAAATCTAGGTGGGTAGGAGCATTAGATTGAGAGACTTCTAACAAACATAATTGGACCACAAATCCATCAACTCCTTTCTTAAGAAACTTTTGCATTTGATGAGAGCTAACTATTTGTGGGGAATTTTCCTTCAACCCTCTTAGATCTATTGGATTTCCTTCTTATTGGAATCTCATGAATAATTTTTGGAAGTTCATCTCCGTTGTTCCCAAACCAGTAAGCCATTGTACTCCCAAAATAATATCTATTGTACCCATGGAGATAGCATACATTGGGCTATCAAGGTGATAATCTCCCATGGATAATTTAATGCTATGACACTTTCTAGAACAACTGACAGTACCACCATCTACAATCAAGACCTAAAATTCTAGAGCTAGATATATAAAACAATTTGGATGAGTAGCCAACTTTCTGTTGATGAAATTATGAGTACTAATTGAGTCGATCAACACAGTTACTTTTTTCTTATTTAAGAACCCAATTACCTTGAGAGTTTGTGGGGCACTAAAACCAGAGAGTGCATGACAAGAAATGATTGGTTGGGAATCATGTGATTTGTTATCTAAATCCCTATCACCCTCTAAAATTAGTTCCTCCCCTTCTTCCTCACTCGTTCCTTCAATATAAAACAATTTGTTTTCACTACATCCATGCCCTCGACTATATTTATTGTCACAATTGAAACATAACCCTTTTTCTCTCTTCTCCTCAATTTGTTGTGGATTCAACCTAGTAGATTGTGGTAGAGAATATGTAGGAGATCTCATTTCACTGATATTTATATTCCATTTACTCCTACTAGCCAAAAAATTCTCCTCCACTTGTCTTGACATTACTATTTCTTGTGATAAGGATTGTGGTTGGAACAATCATACTTCATATTTTATGTGATTTTTTTTCCTAGAAATAGTTCCTTCATATTTTCTTCTGCCACATTCTCTAGTCTTAGAGAAAAGGTTTGGAATTGTTGAATATAATCCTTGACCATGCATGCTTTCTTTAATTTAGTGGGTTAGCAAAAGTAGCTATCCATAAATTTATCTCCATAATGGGTAGCAAGATCCTCTTGAAAAATTGACCATGTGACCACACAACCCTTTTTTCTCTTCTCATCACATAACCAACAATACCGAATAAATTGATCTGGTTCTAGGTATAATGATGCCATATCCACCTTTTGTTGACTAGAAATATAATGAATATCAAAGAATTGATCCATTTGGCATAGCTAATTGGTTGGATCCTTGCCATCAAAATTTCTCATATCCAACTTAGGTATAAATTTCCTTGACATATGATTATTAAAGGAAGGATCCTTCTTGAAATCAAATTCAAGTCCAAGGAATTCATGTCCAAAAAATGTATTATATTCCACCTTACGAGGTGAATCTTCACCCTTACACTACATACCTTGAATAAGTGATTTCAATTCACCCTATTCTTTTGTAATCTTCCTCTCTAATGATGAAATATCACCCTTGACTTTGTTTGTTTCATCCTTAGGGTTAAAATCCTCATTTTCTACCCCCTCATTCTTTGGAGATTTCCCCATTGTGGTAGCATTCTTTTTACCTCTTGTTGCAAGCCCCATCATGATGGTAGAAAATAATTTTGCAATAAATCACACAAATAAATTCAAAATAATTGGAAAAGTTCACTGTGACTTACTAGGGACTAGGTTGCACTCCAGTAGAAAAATTGCCCAAAAATTAGGTGATTTGCAATCTTGACAGATTTTTTTTGAAAACCTTGATTTCCCAATAAATCAATTATTTATGCTTCAATTAATCTTAAAATTGGATTGTATCCTCATCTATTATTTCTAAAAAAACCCACAAAAACCAGGAACCAATTTGTTAATATGTAGGAGATACGTGTTTTCCAAATAAATTGGGAAAAAACCCTAATTTTGCAATAACTCGCTCAATTTTTCTCCAATTATTTTGAAATCTAGACTGTAGCTTCTTAAAAATTTCCTTCAAAAACCCTTTAAAAATCAAACCAAAAATTTCCAAAATCAGGGAGATATAGGTTTCACAAAATGACCTCCAAAATTGAAAAAATGTCGTGTCGTAATGGTGCCAAGATCATGCTCTGATACTACTTGTAATGAAATAAATTGCACAAAAGAATAATATGATATTAAATATGTTGTAAATACTTGATAATAACTGAGAATAACACGCCACTTCAAGAGGGTAAACCTCCAAATATCTCTAATGAGAACACAATTCACAATATTATGATGATGAAATAAGATTCACAACCTCCTATATATACCTATTTATGCCTAGGATATCACCCAGGTCAACTTAGACAACACTATATAAGCCCTGGAACGACCTAATCAACTAAATACCAATATAATAATGATAATATGACTTAATTAGGAGTTAAGATAGCCACAAACCAACTATTCATAACCCTGTGTACTCTAATATTAAGGGTGTAGCACTCTACTTCCAATAATTCAACCAACTTGTTAGCCCCTACCTATGATTTAAGTTTTGACTTACTATCCTATCCCAATTACCCAACCTAATAATTACCAACATCCTACTATGAATCTAATCCCAACTCTAGTTTAGTTCCCTACTCCCAAATACCACTTTACAAATCTTCATACTCCTAATGAGATGGATGAAATGAGGAGCCTACTTAGAAATATGTCTAATGAGGTCATAGACCTTAGAAGGAAACAAAAAACCCAAGATTCATCATACTAGAATAACCAAGGTGATGAGGGGCTACTCCACCCAACACCCACATGTAACACCACAACATATATAAACACAAAAAATGCAGGGCAAAAAATAACCCACTTTCAATTACTTCCAAAAATTTAAATTATAGATTCATAAATTACAATGCTACAACCATGTGGGCTTTTGATTCACTAAAAGAAAAATCAACTCTCTAAGAAAAGTCTATTATTAAGGAGCCACAATTTTCACTAATGGAGCAACCTTTTGTAACCTCCAATAACCCATTTATTTTGGACCAATAACTACCTTACAATGTTTTGGAAGGTGTAACTCCCCCCTTTGTTTTGGCACCCAAAAGTCTAGCCATTTATTTTCTTTCCCATGAAGATATTTTATTGAAATTCACTTTTTGGTGGTATAGTTTCCCAAAGCCATAAAATTTGACTCAAGTGTCTGATTTTCTATTATAATATATCATTGGAAATCTCTCAAAGAGTTTTACAATGTTGGAATCATCTAAAGATCATTTCATCCACTTTTTGAGTTTTTTCAAGGAATTTGAGGGTTTCAAGTTTGAATTTGAATATGTATTGGAAAAATTTCTTGGGACAAATTTTTTAACATCTCCCAAGCAGTAGAGGATATTGAGTTGATTCTTCTATCATCAAATATCTTTTTCAATTCTACTACTTGGGGTAAATTTTCAGGTCTATATGAGCTCATTTAGGCTGACTTACTAAAAATACTAAGTGATTATTTTTTACTTTTTTTACTTTTGATTATCTTACACCCCTTAAGTACTATCATGGGACTCAAAACAACTAAAGAAAATATGGAAAATTTTTTTTTGGGTGATGCAAGATTTCCCCTACACCACTAAATGCTCTTACATTAGCTATTCTCTTTAAGCACAAGTCGATTATCATTTGTTGCAAACCATCATTAATTTATTTCTTAATAAACTTTTATAAATCACTTCTTGCATGTCATCTTCATCTATTCTTATTCTTATTTTTCAATCATATCTTACACAATAGTACAAATATTGATTTGGAATCCTCCCCCCAGCTAAAAGTTTTTTTTCCCTCAAATGATAAGGTATGCAAGGAGTAAAGAGGGAATTATTTTTAAAGCATCATAGGTATGTATAAAGTATAAAATAAATGTTACATGAACATGAATTTTAGAGAAAATAAATAGAATTTATGGTAATCATATAATTTTGTGAGAAAAATACCTGGAATAGTTGCAATGATGGGAAATGTGGTGCATGTGATGTGATTTAAATGATCGTCGAGTAGAAACTAGTTTAGGAAGTTGCGGTGATGGAAGTAAATGGATGTGATTGCATGTAGCTTTCTATATTGAGAAACCAAGTAAGAAATGACATGTTTCCACAAAAAGACTGGTATAGAAGGAAGGTTGTGGCATTCATGTCCAAAGAATTTATAGGGAAATGATATGTTGTATGTATATTTCATTAGTGTTATGTCAACAAAAATTGATATTTGTTGCATGTGTAGTAGAAGTGAGTCAGAGGTAGTTGTTGTGTATGAAGTGGAAGTGAGCTAGAGGTACTTGTTGTCAGAAACAGTAGAAAAGGTCCCTTATGTAAGTGTCTCGGGGTTGTTGCTAAATGTGTTATGAGAAGAATTGCTTATAACTTTGTTGCATGTATCTAATAATGGCTTTTGATGGTGGTACGTTTTATTGAAGATGTAGTGTGTGTACATGTTTTTTTCTATTATTGATGTGATAAATATACCTATTGAATATTATTAGGTGAGCCAGTTGGCTCATATACATATGTGGCAATGCATGATTCAATGATTTCTTCGTGATTGGAAATCAACATTGATTTCGGTAAACCTAAGGGTGGTGTAAAATATTGATGCAAGCCCTATAGAAACTCCTCTCTATGCAATATATTTTTATAAAGCTTGAGACGATGTCCATTTGCCATCAATGAGAATTTGACTGGATCGATCATGGTTAATTGTATTGCTCCATTTTGAAATACTTGTTTTATTCCAAAAGGACCTAACCACCATGTTTGTAATTTACCCTTGCGGTCCTTGTATCTTGAATCATAGATTAATTCCCAATCTCCTTAATGAAATTATTTTATCTTGATGAACTAGTCATGCCATTTGAATGTATGATGGGTTGCTTCCATCCTTAACCCATCTAGAGCATTGAGATGGTGCAATATTTCCTTCTAAGATTCAAATATATCCATTTCAAGTTTCTTCATTATTCTAGGTGTTTTATGTTCGAACTAAATGGGAGAGAAAACCTTTTTCACATATAATAATTCATATGACATAAATCTTGTGGTAGTTTTCCAGGTTGTTTTGTACATCTAGATAACTTTTGGTAACCTTATTGCCTAATTCTTTCTATGTAATTTTATTGTCCTGGTTATGATGTCTTCTATTTATCTATTTATAACCTCAACTTGCCCATTTTATTGTGGGTGGTAAGGAGTTGAATTATTATGTTTGATCTCATATTCCTTGACTAGATGGGAAATCATATCTAAGTAAATTGTGGTCCTTGATCTATGGCTATCTCCCTAGGCACTCCATACCTTGTTAAGATTTCCTCATATAGGAATGTTGCAACCTTGATATATATCTAGCATACTAAAATTCTTTAACCTCTACCCATTTGGTTAGATAGTCAATATAAAATAGTATATACTCCTTATTGTTAGAAGTGGGATCTATTGGTCCAATGAAATCAAGACCCCATTTATCACATGGCACAATAACTAATTATGGTTGTAGGGGCATCTCATCACTCTTTGTAGGTCTACCCATCCTTTGACACTGATCACATCTTCTTGTATATCTTAACTGCATATTTATGAAGTGTTAGCCAATAATATCTAGTGTTAATTAGTATCTTGATTTTTGTTCTCTTGGCTACAAAGTTCCCTCTAAAAGGATCACCATGATAAGATTTCATAATTTCATAAACTTCATCTTCCATTATGCATCTATGCATGGTATTATTAGGGCATTTATATAATAATTAGTCAACCACCCATGAATATGTAAATTTGCATTCAATTAAATGGCACCTTTGTCTTGGTGAAAGATGTGGGGGTGTTCTTCCTGTAACCAAGTAGTTAGCTATATCTGTATACCAAGGTGTGTGCACAGTTAAGGAAAACAAGTATTCAATAGGAAAAGAGTCATCCATAAATTTTTCTTCTATTTTGATGGTTATCTTGGAGAGATAATCAACTACTAAATTTTCTTTACTTGGTTTATCCACAATAGTGACATCAAATTTATATAATAATAATAACCATCTTACAAGGCACCCACCAACCACTAGTTTATTCATAAAATATTAGATTGTTGTATGATCAGTATGAACAAAAAATATGATAGCTAGTGATATAGTGTATGAATTTGTTAATTTCATATACACTTACTAACATCTTCTCTGTAACAGTATAATTGATCTTAGTAGCTTGTATATTTTTAGTTATATAGTAAATAACGTACTCCAAATTACCTTTCTTTTATCCTACAATAACTCCTATAGAAAATTCAGATGCATCTGCATATGTGAAAAAGAACTGTCCACTTAGGTCCCTCAAAATAGGTTTCTTTGTGAGAGATGTTTTAAGAGCCTCAAAAGTTTCTTAGTAGGCAGTGTTCCATTCAAATGAAATGTCCTTAGATGGGAGGAAAAATATGGGAGCTACTATCTTAATGAAATATTTAATGAATCTCCTATAATATCCTGAATGGCCAAGAAAAGTCCTTACATATTTTTGCTTTTTGGGGGTAGGTAAAGTGGAGATAAATTCTATTTTATTAGGATCCACCTAAGTTCCCCTACTTGGCACAAAATTTCCCAAAACCACTCCTTTAGTCATCACCATAAAAAGCATTTCATGACTAGAGAGAGATTATGATCTTGGAAACTTTGAAGGACCTTCTCCAAGTTTGTCAATGCTTCTTCATAATAATTCCCATAAGTGGTGAAATCATCCATATATGTTTCCATAGAATCATGAGAAAAATATGAAAATATGCTCAAAACAACCCTTTGGAAGGTTGTAGGGGAATTACATAGCTTGAATGTCAAGAATAAGTAGGCATAGGTACCCCATGGACATTTAAAGGTTGTTTTATCAATGAAAGGGATAGAGAAATGATCCTTCCTCATGGTTTTATTACTCTTTGTAATCCACACATACTTGACACTTGCCTCATTTATTAGGTGCTATTACTAATGGGGAAACCCACTGACTGTCTAATACTAATTATATAAACCCTACATCTAACAGTTTGTGTAACTTTGTTTTCACTATATCCCTCACAATTAGGTTAATCATGTGTTGTGGTTATCTTACTGGTTTGTATCCCTCATTGATGTAGATTATATGCACACATATATTAGGATCTATTCCCTTCATATCATGGTATTCCCAAGAAAATGTTGTTATGTGAGCTTGCAACACTGTAAGTAATTCTAACTAGTGGGAGAATGTCAATTTGTTATTGACATTGAGTGTTAAATGCCAGATGTTATTTCCATCGGTATGGTAGAAATTATGAAAGAAGCAACATCTAACCCTAATAAATTAAGATTATAACTATGTGGAAGTAATGTATGGAATAACTTTGATGTAGATGTGGAGATTGTTGTAGGTAGAGTATTGTGCAATAGGCAATTCAAACATTCCAAACATTGGCCTTGAACTATAGGTTCGTCCCATAAGAGCTTTGTATAATTTTGACAAGAAATTCGTCTTCATCCTAATTGTTTACCATTGGGCTTCATTCTATGGTCATGAGTGTCTGAAGATAATATTAGACCATCATCTTTCAAGTTTGGTCAAATAGGTTGTTCCAAGTCGGCATGAGGTTGTGCAAGTGGATAGAGGACCAATTCTTTTGTTACATTCCCATTGGAAATTATCATATATCCTTACCTACATCCAATAAATATATTTAGCATGTCTAATCATGGTCTTCCTAGGATTAATGGGTATCCTCCTACATTAATCTTAGGTTGCAAGACCATGGAGTTTGATGGGTATTCCATGAGTTCGATGTGATGATCAAATATTCAATGATACCCTTTGGTTTGACTGTTGACCTATTTGTCACTTGTAAAATTATGGATGTAGGTGTTAAATCCATTAGTTGAAGCTTTTTCATTGTTTCTCTTGCCATCACGTTTATTGGTACTCTTAGATCAATCAAAGTATTCTTGATGAGTGTCATTAATCTTCACATCTACCACATGGCTGCCAAGGTTTGAATATTTTGGGGCAACTAGGTTGCCCAACATAATACCAACCAATTATCTTATAACATGGCCAGTATAAGGGTAATTTTGTTTCCTTCTTATCTTTTTGAGGCATAATTCCCTCACATTCTTTGTGTAAATGAGCACTTCCTTGATAACTTGGATCAAGATTATTTTGACACAAACATTCTTTAGCTAACTTAAGAAGTCAATTTCAGGTTCAGGGTGAAATTTTTTAGTGGTCAATCTCTTTAGGAATGGTAGTTCCTTGTTTGTGAATTTTTCCTAAGGCTTGTTTTGTTTAGGTTTCTCATTCATTTGATCATTAGTCTCAATTTTTTGTTCCTCATCATGAAGTTTTGTAATATGTGGAGATGATAGGCCAAATTTTTTTTTCTTCAATATAGGTGGACATCACTAGCCTCAATTACATAGGTTGGTAATTGATGCAAGAGCATCCTTGGTTGTAAAGCAATCCTGTATCAACCAAAAGTATTCTTTCTTGCAATTTAGTCATAGTTGTCTCGATAGTTTCTTTTGCATTTTACCGCATTATCATTTCTCAACTTGTTGAGCATGATATAAGTTCTACATGAGGCCATCTTCAACATATCCAAATTCTAGGTGATTTTTATTTGTTTGTAGAAATTTATTACTCTCATAATTTCAGTGTCAATTCTTAGATAAAGCATTTAGGGCCTAGCTAGCTTAGATTGGTTGTGTGGACCATTTCTAGAATGTGTGAAGCTTAATGGAACATCATACAAGGTATTTTAGGTCTAGGGGAACTTTCTTGGAGATCTATAATATATTTCCATCTCCCGATGGGTATCTTCTCATGTTTGAGGTTGACCTACACGTTTGATCTTTTATTAGGGTTGTAAGTCCTTGAGGCCAACGTGGATCATAATTAAAGCAAGAGATTTATATTTAAGATCATTTGTAATTAATTAGGAGTTAGTCAATTAATCAATTCACAAGTTGTCAGTTAGTAGTAGATAGGAAGTAGATCTAAATGTCTTAATAAGGCCTTGTGCCAATTGTAATATCTTGTAATTCCCTTGCGACAAGCTTGTGAGCCCTAGTCATTCTACATATATGGAATATGATGCATATAAGACTTCGAGTTGTTGAATTAATGATAATTCATGTTTTCTAAGCATTTTTTGTGTTATTTTTAATGTGTTGAACTCTAGTCTACATGGTTGGATAGTCCTTTTTGGACCCTCCATCTGTGACTACACCAAGTGGTATCAAAGTGAGTTTGTGAGTCCTTTAGGAGAGAAGAAGTTCCTTGTGCTGAAAAAATCACCAACCTGAGGTATTCTACAAGTGTTCAACCAAGCATCGAATGTGAGGCACTTAAGACCTTGTAGTCAGATTTCTAAATTGAGGTAGATACACTAGATCCAAGGGAAGATATGTCGCCAAGGAGAGCACTTGTTATGGATAATGTTGTGGGACAATTAATGGATGAAATGTTTGAGATGATGTGGATGATGAGAGTTTTATTGAAAATGTTATAGAAGAAGATAAAAGGAGAGGTCTAAACCAAAGACATGAGGATGAAAATGATGATGAATTATATCATTTCACAAATCAAAATGAAGAAAAACTAGACAAAGAAGAAGAAGATTAGGTAAATATGTTGAAAGATATTTCCAAGATTGGTAAGAGACCTAGAATTAAAATTCAAAATTATGCGGTAAATTTAAACCCTAAGGAATTGATTGATTGGATCAATGATATGGAAGCTTACTTTGAGTATGAAGAAATTGAAGATCCAATTCAAGGTGATATTTGCAAAAAATAATTTAAAAAGGACATGTTGCTATATGGTGGAAAGAAGTTCAAATGGATAGGAACAAAGAGGAAAGGAGAAAATCACAAAGTGGGATAGGATTGTGACAAAGTTTAAGAATCAATTTATACCAACTAATTATGAGCTTTAATTGTTGAAAAGATTGCAGAACCTAAGGCAAAAGGAGATGTCTATAAAGGTGCATACCAAAGAATTTTACAAGATGATCATTAGAGTTGGACATAGTGAAGCAAGAAAGGAGAAGGTTGTGTGGTACATAAATGGACTAAAAACAAACATCCAAGAAGAATTGAGCCTGGTGAAGACGAAAAAAGTTGAAGAAGCATACCAATTTGCACTGAAGGTAGAGAAAAAGTTGAACAAGAAATTTGAAAAAAGATAGAGAAGTGCAAGAAGAAGATTCTAGAGAAATGGATCACAATCTAGAGAGAAGATAATTTTTGGAGCAAAACAAGGAGGGAAAACCCTACCGCAGTGAAGAGAAGGAAAAAAGTTCATATTGCAAAGGAAGAGAGGACAAAGATTTACCACAATGATAGAGGAGGTCATAGTTCCTACCACAATGATGTATATAGGAGAGATGAAGGAAGATGTAAGAAGAGACCATTCAGAGGAACTTTTTTAAAGTGTGGTGGTGAAGGACATAGAGAATTTGAATGTAATCAGGGAAGTACTGGTAAGAGGACTAAGAATACTAGAAGAACAACTTATGTGGCTGAAAAACCTATTGGATCCCCTAGTTTGGTTGGGAAACTAGAGAAAGTCGAGTCATTAGTAATGAAAGAACTTTGGTGCATGAAGAAGTGACTAAGGAACCACCACAAAGGAAGAATTTATTTAGGACAAGATGTAAATCTAGAGGAAAGGTATGTAAGGTTATCATTGATAGTGGTAGTATCGATAATTTAGTTTCAAAAGAAATGGTAACCAAGTTGAATTTGAAGAGATTGAGACATCCAAAGCCCTACAAAATTGCATGGATTCAAGATGAAAAAATATCTTGGTAAGTGAGCATTGTTTGGTGAAATTTCATATAGGATCATATAATGATGAATTATTGTGTTATTATGCCCATGGATGCATGCCATTTATTGTTAAGAATACTATGGCAATATGATAGGAAATAAATTCATGATAGATGGAAGAATGCCTATATTGTGACTTAAAATGGCAAGAGACATATATTAATACCTTTGAGAGAAGCGGACAAAATTTAATTTTGTGGCACTTCTAGAGTATGTTTGTAGAGGGAAGGAAGTTTCTGGAAGGATTGAGGTATGAGAACATGTATTTTACATTGATTCCAAAGAAGTGTAGTAATCAAGAGGCAAATAATTCTACTGCAAAGGATGAAGATACACCACACACATAAGTAGAAAACTATTGACAAAGTATCAAGATATCGTATCAAAGTACTAGATGGATTATCATTAGTCTAAAGAATCAGTCATCATATAGATCTAATACCTAGAGAAAGTTTTCCTAATAAATTGACACATAGGATGACACTTATAGAAAATACGGAGTTGAACAGATAAATACAAGAATTGATGAAGAAGGGATTGGTCAGAGATAGATTAAGCCCATGTGTGGTACCTGTTGTATTGGCACCAAAGAAATATGGTTAATGAAAGATGTGTATAGACTAAAGAAAAATCAATAGGATCACTATCAAGTATAGATTCCCATTGCCAAGGATGGATGGCATTATGGATTATTTGATTGGAGCAAAGTATTTCACAAAGATTGACCTAAAAAGTGGATATCATCAAATCAGAATCAGAGAAGGAGATGAGTGGAAGACCACATTTAAGACTAATGAAGGGTTGTATGAGTGGTTAGTGATACATTTTGGATTGATCAATGCACCTAACACCTTCGTGAGGTACTGAAGAAATTCTTGGGTAAGTTTGTTATCGTTTATTTGGATGATATTCTATTTTTTAGTAATGATAGAGAAAAACATTTGTGGCACATCAAAAAAGTATAATAGATACTAAGGGAGAAGAAGTTGTTGATAAACATCAAGAAGTGTAGCTTTATGAAGACAAAGTTGGTGTACTTGGGTTTTGCCATTTTTGTTGAGGGATTGAAGATGGGCCCTAAGAAGGTCAGAACAATTATTGAATGGCCTACACCAGCAAACATTGGAGAGGTAAGATCGTTTCATGGATTGGAAATTTTCTACCAAAATTTCATAAGGATATTTAGTAGCATTTGTGCACCCATGACATAAATAATGAGAGGAGATAGGAAAAAATATAAGTGGAAATCTAGATCCCAAAGAAGTTTTGAATTGTTGAAGAAAAAGGTGATAGAGAAACCAACATTACCATTAATTGATTTTGATAAAGTATTTCAAATTTGATTGTGATGCTAATGGAAACACAAAGGAGCAGTGTTGAGTCAAGAAGGAAGACTCATAGCTTATTTCATTGAGAAGTTGAATGATGCTAGAAGGATATATTTAGTTTATTATCAATAGTTATATGCCATAATTCAAGCCTTGAAAAAGTAGAGACATTATATGTTTCCTAAGGAGTTTGTGTTGTATACTGATGATCAAGCCTTGTAGTATTTTAACAGCCAGTGTAAGTTGAACCAAAGACATATGAGATGGGTTGAATTATTGTAGTAATACATTTGTGTTGAAGCATAGAAGTAGTAAGTCAAATAAAGTTGCAAATGCATTGAGCAAGAGAAGGAATTTGTTGACAACCATGAAGATATAAGTATTGGGTTTTGAAGAATTGAAACACATGTATGAGGATGATCTAGATTTTTCTAAAGCATGAAAGGCATGTAAGGAAACCGTAGTGATAGATAGGATTCAACGGTTGGATTATTTCTTTCATGGAAATCAATTGTGTATTTCGAGAAGTTCCATAAGGGAGAATTTGACTAAGGAGAAGCATAGTGGAGGACTAGCGAGACATTTTGGGGTAGATAAGATAGTAGTAAATAGTGAGTGCACACTATTTTTGGTTGTGCTATATAAGGATGTTAGGAAGCATGTTCAAAGTTGTAGAGTGTGTCAATTAGTAAAAGGGAGTAGTTAGAATACTAGATTGTATAGACCTTTGATAGTACCAAAGAGATCTTGGGAAGATATAAGTATGGATTTCATATTGGGATTACCAAGAACATAGAGAGGATATGATTCTATAATGGTGGTAGTGGAAAATTTTTCTAAGATGGTGCATTTCATTCCTTGAATGAAGACTAATGATTTTGTGCGTGTTGCTAACTTATTTTTCAAGGATATTGTGAGATTGCATGGATTACCAAAGAGTATAGTATCAGACAAGGACACCAAGTTCATTGGATAATTTTGGAGGACATTATGGAAGAAGATGAAGACAAACCTAAAGTTCAATTCAACATATCACCCATAAGTAGCTAGAAAAACAAAAGTAGTCAAAAGGAGTTTGGGTAAATTATTGAGATGTTTGGTTGGAGATAAGGTAGGAAATTGGGACATAGTTCTACCACAAGCAAATTTTTCATACAACAATTCAGTAAATCAAAGTACAGTGAAGACACCATTTGAGATTGTGACAAGGATACATCCTAGAGGAGTTTTGAAGCTCAAATACATCAGCATGGAGAATAAGAGGAGTGTAAAAGTAGAATAATTTTCAAGATTCATGAAAACATTACATAGTCAAGTTTGGAAACACTTGGAGGACATGAACAGTAAATACAAGGAGAAGGAAAATGAGAAAAGGAGACATAAGGAATTTGTTGTTGGGGATGAAGTTATGGTATATCTTGGGAAGGAAAGGTTTCTAGTAGGAACATACAATAAACTAAAGATGAGGAAGTTTGGACCATGTAAGATTCTCAAAAATTTTGATTCAAGAAATGCATATGGAGTGGATTTACCAGAGGCACTTGGTATATCACCTATTTTCAATATTGTAGACATCTATGAGTATCATGAAGGATAGTCAAGTGAGAGTAACAATGAAGTGGAATTGGAGGATAATTTACCACATCAGCTACTAGAGTAGATTGAGCAGATCTCGAACATCAAAAATGGAAGGAGTAATAGGAACAAGTAGTACAAGGAGTACTTGGTAAAGTCAAAAGGCAGACCAGTGGAGGATTCATCATGGATTTATCAAGCTAAGGTTGACCACTTTGGTTTTCCTCTAGCCCCTAAAAAATGAGGGACTCACTTTTCTTCCAACCTTGTGTGCCTGATGTAGGATCATCCTTGGTTGTAAAGCAGTCCTGTATCAACCAAAAAAAATATTTCTTGCAATTCAATTGTAGTTGTCTTAATATTTTCTTTCACATTTTACCACATTGTCATTTCTTAGCTCACGAAGCAAGATATAAGTTCTACATGAGGCAATCTTCAACATATCCATATTTCAGGTTATTTGCATTTTACCACTCAAAATTTCACCGTCGATTCTTAGATAGAGCATTCAAGGCCTAGCTAGCTTAGATTGTTTGTGTGAACCATTTTCTAAATGTGCAGAGCTTAATGAAATATCATACAATGCATTTTAGGTTCAAGGGATATTTCCTGGAGATCCACAATACATTTCCATCTCTTGATGGGTATCTTCTCATGTTCGAGGTCAACCTATACATTTGATCTTGAATTGGGGTTGTAAGCCCCGAGGCTGATGTAGATCATAATTAAAGCTAGATATTCTTATTTAATATTGTTTATAATCCATAGGAGTTAGTCAATTAATCAATTCTCAGTTAGTAGTAGATAGGAAGTAGATCTAAAAGTCTTAATAAGGCCTTGTGCCAATTGTAATATCTTGTAATGCCCTTGTGGAAAGCCTGTGATACCTAGTCATTCCATATATATATATGGCATATAATACATGTAAGACTACAAGTTGTCGAATTAATGATAATTCATGTATGTTGATCATTTCTTGTGTTATTTCTATTTTGTTGAACTCTAGGCTGCATGGTTGAACAGTCCTTTCTAGACCCTTCATCTTTGACTTCACTAGTAATTGGATAGATTCATTAGTAAAGGCATGTTGAATAGGCTTATTGTTATGATTTAGTGTAGGTTGAGTAGGAAATTTTGGTTCTCTTGGTTGTGTTGGATCATACATGGTTGGGTTAGGCATAATGGTTGGTTATTCTTGCATGGATTGTTGTAGCTACATGTAGCTTACATTTAGATTTTTCCACTATTGGTTTCCACACCAATGTGGTGACCATGGGTTATGAGATAATTATTTGTGGATTGATATGGTTTTTTCCACATCCCTTATTGTGGAATCTAATTAGATAATTGAGTGTTTGTCCATGGTTTATTTAACATGTTATTCCAAGGTGGACTATTCCAGTTAGGGAAATTTGAATTGACCCCAAGAAAGGAAAAATTATAAGACAAAGGGTCTTGAGGCATACGTTGTCTTTGTTGCCATGGTTTGTGTTGGGAAATATAGAACACTTGACCTTCCTCATCTTCTAAGGTATGAAATTAAGGTTTTCCTTGCTTTTTCTCAAAAAATATGGTAATATTTTTACACTTGCAATTAACCCTTTTTTATGGTAGTGTGGATAATATTCTATGAGTTCAACCTCTACATCCTCTTGTTTATTTTTGATGTGCAAAGTGTCCAACTAGGTTTCTAGATGGTTGGTTATATCTTCCTCATATTGGATAGAAGGTTGCTAAGTTTCATCCTAGAAACACCTATAGATGTTTTTGTGGAAGAAAGGGCTCTAGAACCCCTAGTTTTCTTTATAGTTTGCCTTGAATAGTTTCTAAATATTTAGAATATTTCATCAAAATTAAATTGAGAGATATCCTCTGCTCTAATAAATATTAATGGATCTAGACAATCTTCATTTACCCCTCTCAAAATAAAGAACTTGAGTGACTCTATATTCTAATATGAATTTTTAAGATAGAATAGGAATCTCTTCACATAGTCTTCAAGGGGTCTTTGTTTCTTTTATGATATTTTGAAGATATCATCTTGTTTCATATCTCCTCCCCAATAATAATCTTGGTATTTTTTGCTAGAAATTTTCCTTCATTATTTCCCAATTAGGCACTACATTTCTACCTAGCCCCATGAACCACCACAAATTGGCATCTTTCAATGTGGTCAAAAATATTTTGAGCCTATAGGTGTCAATGGTATACTTATAGCTTCTGCATAAGACATCAAATTCAAACAAAAATGTATCAAGGCCTTCTATGATTAACTCGTAGAAATTGCACAAGACTGAAGGAGGTATGTTCTTTAGGGCAGCCATTCGCTCTTGATATTTTATTGGGAATTTGAATTTAAAAGGTTCAACTAGGTTGTCTACTACCTCATCTACCATTATGTCAAGATTTCTTAAGGTGATTTTACCAAAATCTAGAGTAGCTACTAGTGCGAGGGGTATTTCTACTTTGTTGACTACTTTAGTTAGCTCCTCTAATGGTGTTAAATCTTCTCTTACACCAATTTCTTCAAATAATTCCTCTTGATTATAATTTTATGAAAGAAATATTAATAAATAATCTCTCTACTATGGAATGTGATAGTAACTTGATTTAAATAACTTTTCTTTCACACTATTAGTAAGTATCTAGATATTGATTTGGAAATTCTACTAGTCCTAATTATTATAAATGATTTTTTTAGTTAAGAAAGTAATATATAATTAATGAACAACCAAAAAAACTTTAGGAATTATGAATTGTAGTACCATGCCTAAAAATGGTACAAAAAATTTCTAGCTCCATCTATGCTCAATCAATTGATGCAAAAAATGCATACAACTCAATGAACCAACAAATTCCTTATTAAATATTTTATTGACCTAGATTTACTACATTTAAATTATCAACTAGGGAATCATAATTTCTTGGATGATTTTGGCACTATATGTGCAACTAAGAATCCTAAGTCATCCTAAGAAATTGTATAGAATTTTTAACAAAATTAACTTCAATTGAAAGAAAAATTGACTGAAATAACTTTATTTGGGAGAAAATCTAGTTGAATAACAATCACTATAGATAACTATAATAACTGATATGGGTAATGACTCTTGTGAAGATAGTAATCAATGACTCAACTATGTTGTAGCTTACTTGAAATATATGGATAACAATTAATCCTTAATCAACAATTCAATTTAACTTTATCCTAGGGAACACAACTTAGAAATTTATTCTACTATAAATAATAACTTAAACTACAAGGAGTATTGCAGTTACCTCAAGTTCCCCTTGCTTGACTAGTTGCAACCTCATATTATGTCTCTTAAATCTTAACTCAAAACTTCATATAAATGATTGAATCTATCTATATTGCAATTCAAATGAATAACTAAGAGAAAAGTATCAAATGAAAGGAAATATGTTTATATGTAAATTTATGATCACTAGTATGCTCGATCCTTAACCCCTCACAAGATCAACCATATATATAAGGTCTTGAGAATTTGATTATTCTTGGACTAAAAACAACTTGTAAACAACTATCAACTCCTCCAAAAACATATGAAGAGGACTCAATATTATTCTAAACAATAATGAAAACTAAGCACACAAAGGTGAGAGTGTCATAATCACACTAAGACTCTACATCATAAAGAAAAAAATTATAACTAAAAAATGTGCTCGATAGAGCATAACTATTTATGAGCTATGACCATTTTTATCAAAAATATCTTATTTCCTATTTATATCTAGTGGTAGCATCAATAAAACCAAATAATCTATAAATAAATCATTCCCATAATCTTCGACCACTACCTTTATCAGCTACAAAAGAAAATATGTGTTGTAGATGATCATCCTCTTTGGTTGCGAGATGACAGGCATCCTTTGTTGTGGTTTGACAAATCCTTTGCTATAGGGGTTAGTTTATTTCAAAGGAATCTCTTCATCATTAATAACCATAGTCAACATAAAACTCTATTAAATTTCATAGATATTCATAGATTCACATAAACATTTATCAATATAATATATACCATCCTCAATGCTTCAATACTTAAAATAAGTAGGAAGGTCTGGGTAATGTCTTTGAAATCATCAAAAATATCATGAAAAGTATGAAACTTAAACAAGGAAAAGAGGAAAATTTTAGGACTCATCAACCACTATCAATGATAGTTCACTACAAAAGTTAACTTCACATTTTCACCTTGTGTGAAATAAACTCTTCCTCTAAACAAGATTTTTCTCCTCATTCAACAATACCCTCCTTGTGATAAGAACTTCTCCTCTTTCTGCATCTTCAGAATTCTCAAATTCAACATCTTCATCTACACATATAACACATGCATTATCTTTAGGTCTTCCACTTGTACTTTATTGATGTTGTGGACATTTGTATATTGCTCAATGTCCTTCTCCACATTGGAAACAAGTTCCTTGAAAAGCCACCTCTTCCAGGGCTTTGTCCAAACCTTCCTCTTCCTCTTTGGTCACCATTAATATTCTCATGAGGTTAGTAGGAATTATCTCCTTTTTGTTTTTAAGTATTTCTATCTTCTTCCTTATTTTGGTCTTCATTTCATCCTCCATATGTTAGTTTCTTATTCCTTCCACCATGACCTCTTCTTCTTTGCTTTCTTTCAATTCTTCTATTCAACTTCTCTTCTATCTTCAGGGAAAACTAATAAGCATCTTCAATAGTGTCATCTTGACCAAACTTAGCTCCTCTTGAATGCTTGGATTCAACCCATTTATATAACAAGTTGCTTTCTCCCGGTTGGCCTCATAATGACATGTTCTAATTATAACCCTATAAAAATATTTTATGTAATTTTGATAGACCTACTGTCTACTTCAAACCTTGCATCCTTTTTAATAACTCTAACTCATAATCAATAAGAATGAAATATCTCTTTATATCTACCATTTGATTCCATATTGTTATTTTTGTTTTCCTTTTATTTCTTTCTAATTATAATGTGGGAAAAGTGATCCTAGGGTTTAACTAGGATCTAGCTAATTTTCACTACAAAACATTAGGATCCATATCAGCAAGGGAATTAGATTGACTTGCAACCTTGAAGATGAGACAATTAGCCTTCGATCTAAATTTATTTGGGGGTTGGAAATGGATTTGAAATTAAATGCAATTATTTGACTAGGCTAATGATGCAGATAACCTATTCTGAAGAAAAAACAACAAATCTAGAAAGTCACAGGAAATTTCAAAGCTTGAAAATAGTTTGAGTAGAGTATTGTGCACTTGTGATATAAATTTGAACCTGATTTCTCTAGACAAAGGTTCCTAGGGATACTATTACCTAGTTTTTGAACCTGAGATATGATTTCACAGTCCTTTGGAGCCTGCTCAGAGCCTTCTTTTCCCAGGTGTCATATTGTCAGATCTTTGTCAGGTGTTGAGATAACTGAGCTTTTGTATGTTGTCAAGTTGTAGGGTTTGAATGCAACAATGAATAATTGACCTTCAAAATTCTCCCAATCTTCTTTAGATTTGAAACCTACACATTCAAAGAGAGAGGAAGGGTTGTGCCATAAAGGGGCATGCCTCATTCAAACCCTGTGTTGGTGTTTCAAACTCCACAATGGTAATGCCAATGAAAGATAGATAAATGACAAATGAATGATGAATCAACAATGAATTGCAATTCACCACTCAAAAATGGCTTCCTTGAAGGGTTGAATTCATGCACATCTCCTCAAGGCTTGATTATTGTTTTCTTGATTTTCTTGAAGACCTATAAGGGTTAGATCTCACAAACAATATAATAACATAAACATGAACAAACTCACATAAAACTTGACATGATTCTTTGATGTTGAATTGTTGCAATAAATATGCTCTTAACTGCTCTTGACTTGCTCAATAATTCTCTTGATCTTCAAAATTACCTTTTAATGCTAGATAGATTTCAAATGATGCAATGACTAGGTATTTATATGTATTTAATCTAATTTCCTAAAAAACTAAATCTCGATAACCAACATCTAACATTGAAATTTAAATAATAAAATGCCAACTCCAACACATTAAAATTTGGAGGCAAAATAGGGGACCAAGTCACCTAGGGCGACTTAGTCATGGCCCTATTTCATAAAGTGTAAGGTGTCATGAGAAAAATATTAAATGCTTACATTGGTTTTCCAAATAGGTTTTCTTGGTAAATGTAAAAATGGGCCATAAAATGCATAGTTTAGGAAATTAGGTATAAAATTAGGTCTAATCAGTTAAGGGGGGAAAAACATATGTTGAATTGTCATGGGTGACAATTTACGACACTAAACTAACTATACCTCCTAGCACCAAATATTGGCATGACCTTTTAGCTTTCTCTTCACAAATTTGGTCCTCTTAGAATCCTCCACATCCTCGTACTCAAATTACTCCTCCATATCATTGATCCAATTGATCAAATATTATGGGTTAACGTTTCCAAACAATATAAAATCATCAATCTTTGGTCATTTTCCAATCTTGGAGATGGCCTTAAATAATCTAAATTCCCTAGGATTTACTACATCCTACTCTTCTTCAAACGATTCTTCTTCTTCAACTTCATCTTCACTTTCTTCTCTTCATGACTCAAACTCTCTACATAGCTACTCTTGCAATGCTTGAACTTGTATTTGTAGGGCTCTAAAACCCTCTTTTGGTACAAAAATGTTTCTCCCACCACCATAATTTCTTTGTGGAGGTATTTTGATCATTTCTCTCACAACCCATAACCACAAGTCCTAGTGCAAATTGCCTCACATTTGGCGATCTATTTACACACAAGAACTCTTATTTTGATACCACTTGATGAGGGACTACTCAACCTAGCACACACATATAACACCGCAACAAATATACACATAGAAAATGTAGGTAAAAGAAAATCCCACTTTCAATTACTTCCAAAAAATGAAATTATAGATTCAAAAATTACAATGCCACGACCACATGGGCTTGATTCACTACAAGTAAAATTAACCCTCTAAGAAAAATCTATTATTCGAAGCCACAGTCTACACTAATGGAGTTGCCTCTTGTAGCCTCCAATAACCCATTTATTTTGCACCAATAACTACCTTAGAATGCTTTGGAAGGTGTAACTCTCTCCTTTGTTTTGGCACCCAAAATTCCAACCATTCATTTCCTACCTAGGAAGATATTTTATTGAATTTCACTTTTTGGTGGCATAACTTCTTGGAGCTATAACTTTTGACTTGGGTGTTTGATTTACTATTACAATATATCATTGTAAAGCCTTTGAAGAGATCTACAATGTTGAAATCATCTAAAGATCATTTTATCCACTTTTTAATCAATTTTAAGGCTTTTAAGGTTTTCAAATTTGATTTTGAAGATGTATTGGAGAAATTTCCTAGGACAAAAATTTAATATCTCATGGTGGAGGATATTGATCTCATTCTTCTACCAATAGATACGTTTTTCAATTCCACTCCTTGGGGCAAATTTTTAGGTCCATACAACCTCATTTAAGCTAACTTACTGAAAATAGTAAGTGACCATTTTTACCTTTTCTAACTTTTGATTTTCTTACACCCCTTAAGTACCATCATGGGACTCAAAACAACTAAATAAAATAAGGAAAAATAATTTTATTGGGTGATGCAAGATTCCCCCTACACCATTGGATACTCTTGAATCAAAACACCTCCCTTATAGCATTATGACTACCAAGGAAATCAATTTATATGCATCTTCACAATAACAAATGTTATCAACAAATACCTCTATCTCAACCTAAAAAATATCAAAACTAATCCTAAATCCAACTAGTCCATATTGGACCCACTATAATAAATTCCCAATAATCCTACTAAAGAGATGGCTCTTGTACATAACAACTATGTAGAAGAATCAAATATGATGTGATACTCCTACTCATTACTCCATGCTTCTAGTTCTTTCCCTCTAGGAAATAGCTATTGAGTCATAGCTACATAGAATCAAGCTACCACAAGTAACCTAAATATTAAATTATAATAAATTTCACTGGGAAAAATCTTGTCTTGTCTATTTAGGACCAACCTTTGTGACTTTAGAGGAATGCAAAGAATATATGTCTAATTAACAGGCCTCAAATTCTAGTAAACCATGATTGCAATCCAACCATTCCACAAGGGCCAAAAAAATGGAAATAAAAGAGTAGATTCAAGGCAATCAAGCAAGATGAAGTAGGCAAACAACTCTAGTAGATCCTAAATTAAAAGTTCTAGTGATGACTTCATCCAAATAGAGTGTTTCAATAGCAACCAATTGATATAGCTCTAAAGTTGCCCGACCTCCAAAATTCCACCAAAATAGCCTAGACTAACTTACCCCTAATTGAAAATATAAGAGTATATTGATAAAAAAATGTTAGTCAAACTATGCAATCAATAAGTTCGTCCAACATCATGGATGTTTTAAAGGTATCCATAAATAGTGTGAACCTATGGTAATTCCTCTTTATCATAGTGTAGAGGAAACTATTGGAGGATGCCTTAAAGAAGTAAAATACTTTGGGAAAATAAAAGCATCAATACATTGACATAATTTAGAAACCATTTAAAAATAAGTTGAAATACTACAAATCTCTAGAAATGAGGTAATAGAAGTTAAACCCAAGAATTTATAATTAACCTTGGTTTATAGGAGTAGATTAATTTATAGTTGTATGATAGATTTTTTTTTCTATTACCTTAGTCATTCTTAGGGAGGTTACTGATATTTTAGGCCCAGTCTATGAATGGACATCACCAAAGGAGTGATTCAATTAGATGAGACCCCTATTAATATTTTTAAAATTGTGAAAGACTTACCATTATCTCTATATTTCTATCCTAATGAGGAGGTTAGTTCCAAGATATAACTAGGATTGAACTTCCCATTGCCTTCAACTTATGTCTATTTGGAGATTTTACTAATAAAATATGAGGATATGTCTCTAGATTACACCCACATGTTTTTAAGGACTAGATATAGATCCAATATGAAGATTCCTTTTGAGAATTTGAATATACATCATATAGAGACTACGAAATTAGTTATCTTACACCCTAGCTAATATTTAGTAGTTAAAGAGGAGCTTCACTCTCTTGAAACATACATAAGAAGTTCATACTTCCAAAACTATCCATGTTGAATAACACGATGAGTAGTGGATATTATTGATTCGTACTATATCTTTGAGGAAACTAGCATGGGGATATATACCATTCATCAAGAGGACCTCCCCTTCTAGAGATTATTTGATGGTGATGAGTCAAAATTTTGCATAGGAGCAGGTGTATAGGTCTCCCCAAGTGGAGATAAAATATTATAATATTCAAAAGATTACAAGTGGAATCAACTTTGTATATTTTGTATTGTTTTATATCACACTCATTGATCCTTCATGAGGAATAGGATATAGAGGAATTATATTGAAAGCATGGTCTTAAAAAGATGCAAGAGTTTAAGTGACTAGAGGATCGAAGAATTATGGATTATTATGAGCAAGAAGGGGCGAGGAAAGAGAAAGAGATTAGAGAAAAAGAATGAGAAAATGAGAATAAAATAAAGTGACAATAAGAATAAGATTCACATAAATATATACATATACAAATATAAACCTATTAATATAAATATCATATTATATTTCAATGGTAAAAATATAGATATGTATATATATGTATATATACACACATAATTTTATTTTTACATATAATCATTTTTGTATTCATACACACATTTTTTTATATAACCATTTTCTATATTCACTCACACACATATATAATTATTTTCTATAAATTCATACATACGTACATATATAACCATTCAATATGATATATATAAATCATATATTTATACATTTACATTTGCTTTGATTTATATGAATATAAATTTATTTATGAGGCATATATTGTTAATTATTGGCACACACATATATTTATATATGTATGATGTAATTGGGAAAACATATTTATATTTAATTATGTATTATCTAATATTTGTACATATTCTAATGTAATACAATTATATTATATTATGATTGCTTTTACTTTTTCTATATGCATATAATCATATTATGTAATCATGCTTATATATATATTATATAACAATTAAATATGATATATATAATCCCATTTTAAACATTTTTTCTATCAAAATTCTGATATTCAATTTAATGCATTTCATACATCATTTTTTGTCATTGTATAAATATATTTGTGTCTTTATATGTATATGAATATCAAGATGTAGGTATATAAGTCATTCCACATTGTTTGTACATATATGAAAGAATATTAATTGTTTTATGCATATATATGCATAAAATATATTCAACTAAGAATATATATTTGTACATTCAATAAGAACATTGGTGAATAAATAACTTTACATTTACATAAAATATTCTCATGAATGCATCTAGGAATAAGAATGCATATCAAGAACAAGGTGATAGAAAAATTTATTTTTATAAATACCTCCAAGGAATCATTTGAATATATTTATTCTAATCCTTCAAGCAATCACATGTGTTATTTTTTATTTATCTATATTCATAAATATATGTGAATACACATTTACACATAAGTATATTTATACAATTTCAATACAATATAATTTTTTTTTATAGATTAGGTGTAAATATAAGTTCAAATTTTTCATTTATATATATGCAATTGTTTTTCAATTTTCACCATAAAAATAGAATATAAAAAATTGAAACATTAATCTCCTCCAATACATCTTCCATGTGTCCAATCATAATGGGTAATCATGCAACCACACATCCCATAGAATGCTTCATATATGCTCTCAACAAGAGAGCTCAATACAAATGATAGTCAAGCAACTAGCCATAAATACAATCCCAACCATTAAACATGTGCTTGATTTTATATATTTAAAATCACACAAAAAAAGCAAGTGGTAAAGGTAAAACCATGTGTCTCAAACCCATGAGTGTACAAAACTAGCAACCTTAAAATTTACTTTTTGGTACTAATTTTTCCCAGTATTAAATTTTTTTCCTATGTGCAACCGACACATAAAATATATAACTAATTTCACATACAAATTTATAAGTGGACTCAAATAAATATTTAATATGACTAAAAATCTCCTAATGATGTACCAAAAATAAATATTATTTTACATTATTAAATATTTTATTTCTTATGCAAGGTGTACAAAACCATTTTCATAATATAACCATGGGAGTGATCATGTTGGAAAATAACATGTGTAAAAACTTTCATTAGATAATAAGTTTTCTTCTAAATAAAAGTGTATTTTTTCTTCTTGTTCTTTTAGTGTATGATTTAAGAAGGCAATTGGGTTTTCCTCAACATTATCGATTCCACTCCTCTATGTTAGGATAGCAACAATGCTAGCCCTACCTCCTTAGACATATAGGATGATGTACTTGGAGAAATATGGATTGATAAGTATTGGGGTGCTTGAAATAGCCTATTTGATTAGTTCAAAATATTAGTTCCCCTCATATATCCAATTGAATTGTTGGTCATTTATTAACATTAGGGTGATAGGTTAGATAATTCCTATGAAGTTAGTAGAAAAAATTATTATAAAGTTAATATTCTTAAGGAAATATTGCAAACCATTCTTATTTTGGGGAGATGATAGTTGCAGTGTTGCCTCAATTATGTTAAGTTATATAACACTTTCAACCTTTGAAAATGCATTCCTTAGCAACTTTCCCTAATCCACTCCAAATATGTACTTCCTAAGATTTAGAGATATCCCAAATTGTTTATATCTCTCAAACACCTTCTCTAGATGGTTGAAATAATTTTCCTTAGTTTTGAAAATGATAGTTAGATCATCTAAATAACTTAGTATACCCCCATTGATCATTTTCTTGGAGGTATTATACATTTCCTTTTGCAATGTAACTCCAATGTTGGATAAACCAAAAGGTATTTATTGATAAACATATATGCCCTGTTTTGTGGTGAATTCCATTTTTCTTATGATCATCCTCTTTTAGTAGTATTTGATTAAATCAAGAGAATATATCCAACATGGAGAATCATTCTAAACTAGCTACTATTTGTAAAAAAAATTCCAAGAGGGTAACATGTAGAGATCCTTGAGGGATTATTTGTTCAAGTCCTAGAAGTCATTACATAATATAATTTATCTATTTTTCCTTACTGGGATTAGGTTGGAGATTCATTTTGAGTTCTTAATAGTGTAGATGATTGTTTATCTCTCTATCTTGTATATCTCCTACTTCATGATTGGCTCAATCCTTGGATTATAAACCTCTATTTCTAGCCAAATTAATTGATTTCTATCTAGGTTTATGTTGTATGTTGTATCATTTATTTGTCATAGCTTCTCAACCCTTTGTAATCCTAAGTCATGACCTAATCATACTTGTAGAGTTTGATTATACACTAATTTTATTGTGTATATTTTTCTAGCTTTATAATTCTACAAAAGATTATTTCCATGTCTCTATAGTCCATCTCACTAGTTATGATCTTTTTATTTTCTTGACAAGATTCATCAAAATTGAACATGCCTTCTAAGGTGACCATACATCTCAAAAGTTTGTTACTCTTCAATGAGAATATAATACCCTTATGCTTCATATACTTTAGGGGTGATTTATTTTACAAATTCATCAAAGTTCTAGATGAAATCTATAATCTACAAACCATTCTAGGAGACCATCCAAGGAGATTGATTATCAAGCACAATTGACTTAATAACCAACTTTATTCCATATTTTTTCTTTAGCAGGTCCTTGGAAGGTTCAAATTGAAATCCAATGAGATCTATTTTATTTCTTTTGCATTCTCTTTCCTAGGAACTACTAGTATGCTAACAATATTAAAGAACTCTAAGAGATACCATGCATGTTTTTTTTAGGCCTTCGTGATAAAATATTGGCCACACACAAGGAGCTCAACTAATTGATTACTAGCTTTGAGTAACCATATGTTTTTATGACTTTGATACCTTTATTTTCAAAAAACAAGAATCCTTACACCAAGGCCTCATAATTGTTAGGATTTGGTGTTGTAAACTATTTAATAAAATAATTTATTATAATATTGTAATTAAATAATTATTCAGTTGTGGTGCACCGAGGAATTGTGTTTAGCCATACTAGGTAATTATTTGGGGCCATTTGTAATGTTATATTATAACATTGAGTTATTATTTTATGTGGAGGGCATAGGTAATGATTTAATATTTGGAGAAATATTTAATAGTGTGAAAACTTCATACTCAATATTAAATGAGGAGTCAATAGTTTTGTGTTCACATGGTTTTGTCTTACCACTTCATTGTATTTGTGTGATATTGAGTCTATATAAGTAAACATATGTTTAGTGGTTAAGGTTGGTTGGGTGAGTGGGATGTCATATCATTGAGTCTTTTTGAGGAGTGCATATGTGAAGCATGACATGAGATGTGTGGATTCATGCTTAGACACATGGAGGATGCATTGGAGAGGTTTGATATTCATAAGTATTCATTGTAACTCTATAAGTGCAAGTATTATTTATTTGTTAAATAATAGATGAAGTATGGATGCTTTGAGAAGATAGATTTTTCCTAGGGTATATCTTGTGTTATCTTGTGGCTTGTATATTTGATCTATGAATTAAATGAATTGGTTGTTGATGCATTATTTACTAAAAAATGGTATTAGATATTTCATGGTTGTTTGAGGTGTTAGCTCTCAAGTTTTGTTATAACCCTTGTTTGAGTAGATCTAGTGTAAAGTTGAATCCTTGGCTATGCAAGAAAGTGTAGTGTAGAAAAATGTACTCTTTTACATTTTCACACTTTGCTTTGGCCCTCTTAATTAAAGTGGACTTAATTATGTCTTAATAAGCCCTATTTTTCATTTGAAAGCCTAATAAATTGCATTTTCCAAAGGGAAAACCCCGACAATAATTAATGCCAACACATAACACTTTACCCTAAGCAATTTGCGTTCCAGGAATAGCAATTTGATGGCAACTTGTAATGTTTGATTTTTGAGAAATTAAGTATGCATACCTATAAATACAAGGCTATTTTATCAAATCAAGTCTAATTTTTTCAAGAAGAGTTTTCATGCAAGAATTCCTAAAGAAAAGTTTATGATCAAGGGAATTCAAGAGAAAATTTATCAGTGATTTATTGCAGCATTCAAGATGTCAAGCATCATGTCAAAGACTTAAGCATCATGCATGTTTTTTGAGCTAACATTGTGATGTAGATTTCAAAGATTCAAGTCATATCTCAAGCATCAAGATCCACATCCATTGAAGCCATTTCATGCAAGATAAAGATTAATATTGTAGATTTCCAAAGGTCTATTCAAGGGTTTGGTGAGTTGCAACATATAATTGTTCATTCATCATTCCTTTCATGTTTCATTATTTCAATTCAAGGTTTAATTACCCAAACGGGGTTTGAACAAGCCAAACCCCCATTCACCAAAAACAAATAACTTTTCCACTCTTGTGTTTGTGTTGCAGATCTTAGGTTGAAGAAAGATAGAATATCTCTTGAAGGGAAATATTGGAAAAGTTGTCAAAGTTGCAAAATCTATCAAAGTTGTCAACTCACGGAAACCCACCTACAAATCTGATTTCCAAACTTTTGATACTGAAACCCAAATCAAATGGAAGCTACAGATTGACATATGTAGATGTTGAAAAATTGGAAAACTAATCAAATGCAATAAATAGATTCAAAAAAATTTCAACATTACATCAAGGAAGCCTTTCTTAAATAAAAACACATGAAAAATGCAAACTAAACTATGCAAAAACTAAAGCAAATGCCTTCAAAAGAAAATCAGCTCCATTATTTTCCTATTCACCATAATCTTAATTTATGCATTTGATGCTCTCAGATTTTTATGAGCACTAGTGCAACAAGAAGCTGTGATGAATGGGAGAGAGGATTGATAATGTGTATCTTGAATCTCAATGTATGATTTTTTGGTGAGAAGAGAAGGATTTTTATAGATGTCCTCATGCAGTGGATTCATGTTGTGGGAGAGATGTGGGATAAAAAGAATGAGATGAGAAATGAATAATTATCCCATATTCTTTAATGAAATGCAATTGATTGAAATGAGAGAGATAAATGAGTGACTCTATAATATGATGGAGGTTTAGGAATTAGGATTAAAAGTGAATTTATGAATTAATGGATGATTAAATAGATTTATGTATGAAAACGATTTAATGAAATATATAAATGGATAACGATTACTATGATATGAATGCATAGATATTTTAATGATAATGTGAATAGAGTATTATGAAATGATTTGTGGATAAATGATTGCACAAATAGATAAATGCTTATAATATTTTAATGATTATTTGAATTAAAATAGAAGAAAATATTAAATGAATTAATTAAATAGATAATAGTATCCATTTAATTAATAGCCAAAAAATAGGATAATTTTGAGTGTCTAGATTTTGCCCCTCTTTGAGACAATGCAGTTTGTCACATTGTTTCAAAGAAAAAAAATTATTGATTAATTGATACATGCCCCAGGGACATCCTGGTAAGGATGATGATAAGGATGATATGCCCCCTTGAGAGATTGATCGAACAAGCCATGATAAGATTAATCTCTCTATAGATCAGAAGGAGAATATTTGATAATTGATATTGCACGAGTGATTAAGCAGAGATGCGCATTTCATGAAAATGCACAATTGATAGGTGCAACTGAACAATTGATGGAAATGATTAATATAGTTGGGTTGATGAACTGATTGAGCTGATTGGAATTGATGTTAGCGCAAAATAATGATTGAGTAATAGATTGAGTGATCAAGGAGCGGTGGAGTCCCATGCTAAAAAGTAAGTTGATTGATTTGATATTTGAAGTAAAAGACAAGCATCAATTAGATAAACCAAGTAATCATTCTTTGAAATAAGGAGCATGAAGAAAATGAAATGATGAAGGAGATGGATGATGGGAGAAATGATGGGTGAAAAGAGATATGAAGGAAATGAAAGTGATGAAGCTTCTTGTGCTTTACATAGTGTTTTATCATCATAGAGCTTATTATGTCACAAATTAGTATAAGCATCTAGATAAAATGAACATCTAGACGACCTAAATACTGTTTACATTTTTATTTAGCAGTGAAGTATACACATATAGGTATAAGGATCTTAGATGATCTGAATACTTATTGCATAGAAGACACTATCAAACAAGGAATTCTCTCATCCACACTAGACTCATATGTCCTCGATGATTTTAGATAACATATATTAAGACGAGTCATCATGTGAATAAGAAACAGTCCACAGACAACAAACAAGTGAGCATGCCCCATCCTCACCTCTCTAGTCTAAGACATCCTGGAGAAGCTAAAAGACATGCCACCAAAGATAAAATTAAAAAAAAAACAATCAAAGATTGACAATCAAATAGGCATCATGCTTCAATGTAGAACTAATTTTCGTCACAATTTATGCATTTGGTTGGATTTGCAAGATGGATTGATAAGTATATTATAATGGTTTCTTGATTGTTGATCATGGCTCGTTTTGATTTTTTTGAAGTGCAAAACTATGTGGTGATCTGAAAGTGTCATTGTTTAGGGATTTTTGAGGTTATTTGATTTTTTTTGGATTTTTGGAATATTTGAATTTTTTTTAAGACATTTTATGATTTTTATGACTTTTTTCAAGACATTTTATGACTTTTAAGGATTTTTCCAGGACATTAAATTATGATTTTAAAGATTTTTTCAAGACATTCTATGATTTTTAAGGATTTTTTCAAGACATTTTATGATTTTTAAGGATTTTTTTCAAGACATTTTATAATTTTTAGGGATTTTTTTCAAGACATTTTGTGAGTTTTAAGGATTTTTTTTCAAGACATTTTATGATTTTTAGAGATTTTTCAGAACATTTTATGATTTTTTTCAGGTCTTTTTATGATTTTTATAGATTTTTTCAGGACATTTTATGATTATAGGGATTTTTTAAGGCATTTTATTATTTTTAGGGATTTTTTCAGGGCATTTTATGATTTTTAGAGATTTTTTCAAGACCTTTTACAATTTTTAGGACGTTTTATGATTTTGAGGGATTTTTTTTCAGGACCTTTTATGATTTTTATGTATTTTTTGAAGTTTTAAAGATTGAGTGAGATGAAATGTGATAGATGATTGATTGAAGGAATACGATCTTCCACAGTAGAGGCAATGAAACCATGGATAAATGATAGATCAAAATGAATGATTTACTGTAAAACATGTCACACAAGCAACATATCTCTTGTCAAAATATGATAATGGTTGATTGATTGAGATGCCAGGAATGATTGATTCCATAAAGAATGATGATGATAAGTAATTAGGATCACTGATTCCTCTAATTTTGATAAGATTGATGATTGTTGATGATTGATTGAAAAAATATATGAGGATTGGATAATGTTTTACAGCTAGGCTCAAATATAATTTGCATGATAAGATTTGAGGTTGCAAAGGGGCATGATGGCCCACCCTGTGATAGTCTAATCATGGATGAATGATAAGGATGTGAACTATTATAGAATGGTAATGCATAAGGATATAAAAGGGAATCCAAAACACATGTTTGTAATTTTGCCCTTAATCTCATCAAGAATGAAGGAAGGAAATGGGACATGGATTTTGATAAGCTGGGAGATATGGAATGAAAGACTGCAAGGATTGATGAGTTTAAATTATGCTCATTATTTGAGTGTCATGATGTATTTTTGAAAAGCTTTACTCTTTCTAATGGTTGTTTTAAACTCTATGGTTATAAATTTTTTTATGTTAAATGGGTAGTATTTTGTGACAATGCATTCCTATAATCCTACAGCTTAATATCTCCATATGACTATATTCATGGCCCTGTTTAATCTCCCGATTGACTGATATGATACATGTAGTTTTTGGATAGATAAGATAAATTTAATGTGTGTGATTAATGATAAATTATCGTGCTATTATGCTTTCTTTCGCCTTTTATGCCATGTGTCCTGCAGGTTGTTGGAGATAGTATGAACAAGTCAATACGCAACAAACCTCGGCTCTGGAGTAAAGATCATTTTATCACGACGCTAGACATATTGTTCTTGAGATGACGCTCTGACCGGGTCATCAGGAAGAGATCTAAATGGTCAACAAATCTAGAAGGAGTGGAGTGCTTAATTTTTTTTGAATCAGTTGGATGGATACACTTTCATTTATGGAAATCCGTTCCTCAGAATTAGGAAGCATCTACGTCCACATCTTTCTCTGGTAGCTAGTTAGTTAGTTGTTTTCTCCTTAAATAAATGTTTCCTCCTGCGTGAGAAATGAGATGATGAAGAAGATATTAGATTAGAGAATAGAGATAGAACAAAATGTAGTAAGATTACTGATATAATGAAAAACAGAGCTTTGTATTAAGTTTTCTTACAAGTAAAACAGTCATGTATGTGATTTCGAGTTCATAAATAAAAAGCCAATGACGTTTTGAGTTCAACTATTATTTAATTTGGCTGATGCTTGCTAAGGGTGCCCACTTAGCAAGTATCTGTAGTTAGTTGTTTTCTTTCTGTTGTTTATCTTTTAGAATTTCATTCCAGTAAGTTTTGATGCAAACTCAGTCTTAAAACTATTCCTACAACATAAGGAATCCATCCCCGTGTCTGTTCCTGTAGCATAAGGCCAGTTTATGGTTTTTTTTCTCAGTAATGGTTATTGTGATTCCTGCTTTAGTTAAGTGATGCTTGAGTTAGTAAGACTTTATTTTATGTTCCTGCATCAAAGTTAGAATTCCTTTCAAGTATTTATTTCCAATAGGTTGTGACTAAAATTGGTTCTTAGTACACATACAGTGCTGCTTTGTTTCAAGTATATGTTCCCTAGTTTGACAAGTAAATGAATGACCATGAGAAGATGTTAGTCACCTATTGGAATGTCCAATTCCCAAGTTAGGATTTGCCGTGACTTTTATATCCTTTTGTGGGAAACAACCATTTTTGGTGCCGTTGTCAGGGATGGTGTCAAGCTAAGAACCTATCATAGTCATTTTTAGCAGTAGTTTAGTGTATTTATCCAGGAATTTTTGAATCCTTCCATTTTCAGTTGAGTCCACTACATGCATAAAAGAAGAGATGCTCTAGGGAGATTCTTGCCAAACCTTTCCTTCCCTGATAACAATTTTGAACCAGCTTATAATCTATTTGAGGAAGAAGGAAACCAAGATATCAGTCCATTTGTTGAAGACCCACTTCCTGAATTTCCCTTTGACCTTGCTAACGAGGAACCCTAGGAAAATCCATTTGCTCTGATACTTCATCAAGCAGCTATGGCACAAAATCCACCTAATCGACCTCTTACTTTTGAATTCCCTATTATTGCCCAGCAAGATAATGATAACCTCAAAAATATTCCTTCTTCATTACTTCCCAAGTTCTATGGACTAGTTACTGAGGACCCAGACACTTTCTTGTTTGAGTTTGACATCCTTTGTCGAAGTTATGATTATACCATAGATGCTCATAAGCTGAAGTTCTTTCCTGCTACTTTGAAGGAGGGTGCTTTAAGATGGTTCATCAATTTGGGGAGCAATGTTGTTGATAGTTGGGAACGCATGCAAACTAAGTTTCTTGAGAAATATAAGGAATATTGCAAGAGTGGTAATAAGGGTGATGATATATTCTGAATTCAACAGAAGCAGGATGAAAGCTTGGAAGACTATGTCTCAAGGTTCCTGTTTTCCTTGAACAAGAATTCAGACCATACTCTCAATGAAGAATCTCATAAGTTACTTTTTCTGAGGGGAATCAATGATTCATGTATTGATGCTCTGGATCTAATGGGAGGAGGAGAAATAACCCAAGTGCCTTGGGATGATATTAAGGGCATATGCTGCAATTACTCTCGAGCAAGTGTCAAGAAGGGAAAACCACCTTTTCCTCAGAGATTGCAAGACACTACATCCAAATTCATGAAAGAGCCTACCTTTGATATTTTGGATCAACTAAAGAATGTACATATCCAAATTCCCCTCTTTCAAGCCATAAAAGATGTACCAATTTATGGAAAAGCCATTAAGGAGGCCTGTTTGAAGAAACATGGAAGAAAGAAAAAGGATCCCCAAACCATCCATGTTCTTGGAAAATTGGCAGATATTATGTTAGGGAAGGTAGTCATGCCAAAATATGCTGACCCTGGAAGTCCTATGGTACAAGTCAACATTAATGGTCAAATGGTAAAGAATGTTTTGATTGACCTAGGTGCAGCCATTAATGTAATGACCAAGCACACTATGGAGTATTTGAATATCCTAACCATTAGGTCTACACCCACTGTCCTGCAGCTTGCTGACAGTTCCACTGTAACACCTGACGACTTGGTGGAAGATATAATTATCAATCTTGAATCATGGGAATACCCCACTGATTTCACTATATTATCCACTAAAGAAACTTTGGGGGGATATCCTATCATCCTATGTAGACCATGGTTAGCCACAACTGATGCCTTTATAGGATGTCGTTCAGGAGACATGACAATCTCTGATGGTCAGTCAACAAAGAAATTGGCTCTATACCCGCCTGCCCAACCTCAGCCAGACTTGTCTAAACCAATTTGGCCAAACTTAGGAGAAGAAACATAAGATGTCAACTCGTTGGCCCAGTTAATGATGCTGCAAACTAATCCGTTTTCCCAACTTTAGAGTGAAGATGATTTGCTTTTCCAAATTTTGTAGTCAAAATATGATATGAGTAACCCATCAGAGCCCAATAATTGTTCTTAGCAATCTTTCTTGCAGCAACTGAGTCCTGAGAGCCTACCATTTAAAATCCCTGCAGTTTATCAAAATTTGCTTCCCCAGGAGATACAGACACCACCTTTGCCAGTTGATTCCATGAATGATCTCACCAAACAAATTGAGCTGTCTCCAGGCCATTATCTGAATATCAACAACCAGCTACCTAGAGTTCAACAAACTTCCCTGGTCACAATGCTGCAAGATCAACACAATGCTTTTGCATGGGACTATGGGGATATGAAGGGAATATATCCTCAGCTTTGTACTCATAGGATCTATATTAAGGAAGATTGTTATGGAAAAAGGAGAATTCTATAGAGCACGCCATCTATTTCATCAGCAAAATTCTTCAAGAACCAGAATTGAACTATACTGTCACAGAAAAAGAATTGCTAGCAGTTGTGTATGCTCTGAACAAGTTTCTGCATTATGTCACTGGTTACCAAATATTTGTTCATACAGATCATGCAGCAATCAGGTACCTTATGAATAAACCTGCCATATCTAGTAGATTAGCAAGGTGGCTACTATTGTTGCAGGAATTTGATATCACAGTTATTGACAAGCCAGGCAAGGCCAATGTGGTGGCTGATTTCTTATCAAGACTTCAACCAGCTACACCTGCCACATCCAAAATAATTGATGATAGCTTTCCTGATGAACATCTATTTTCTATTGCTGCTAAAAATCCATAGTATGCAGATATTGCAAATTACCTAGCAGCCAGCAAAATACCAACTCACTTCTCCCCAAAGGACAGAAGGCTGTTGATTGAGAAAAGTTTTAACTTTTCATGGATTGCAGACTATTTGTTTTATATAGGGCCTGACCAAGTCATGTGAAGGTGTATCAGAGAAGATGAGACATATGACATTCTGCATGCTTGTCATGATGAGCCATGCAGTGGGCACTTTGCATCTAAAAGAACATCAATGAAAGTGCTTAATACAGGGTACTACTAGCCCACACTGCACAAGGATGCAGTAGCCTACACAAGGAAATGTGACAAATGTCAAAGAATGGGGAGACCAACGAAGTCTGATGAAATTCCATTGCATCCACAAGTGGTGGTTACTCTCTTTGATAAGTGGTGGATGGATTTTGTTGGGCCAATTGATCCTCCATCTAATGGTAAGTCATACATTTTAGTTTGTACCGATTATGTGACAAAATGGGTGGAAGTAAAGGCAATGAAACATGCACGAGACAACAAGGTTGTTGAGTTCCTTTATGAACAAATCTTCACCAGATTTGGGGTCCCGAGAGAAATTGTTACTGACCAGGGAGCTCAATTCAATTCAAACCTGATCATAGCCTTGATGAGTGACTATAAGATCAGGCACAGGAAATCAATTCCTTATCACCCTCAAGTCAATGGTCAGGCAAAGGTAACTAACAGAGAACTGGAAGCCATCCTTACAAAAATAGTCCAATTAGACAAGAAAGACTGGAGTAGTCATTTTCCAGAAGCAGTCTGGGCCTACAGAACGACATGAAAAATAACTATGGGGTTTACCCCTTTTGAGTTACTTTATGGAAAAACTGCCATGTTGCCAATTGAGTTTGAACATAAGACTCTGAGGACTGCTCTTCAATTGCACATTGATCTTTCTGAAGCTCAAAAGGAACGACTCCTCCAGTTGAATGCATTAGATGAGATGCGGAAGTCTACCTTGCAACATACAGAAGCAATACAACAGCAAAGAAAATGATGGCATGACCATAAATCTGCACAAAAAATTCTCTGTTGGTGATTGGGCCCTACTCTATGACTCCAGGTATAAAGAAAATCAAGGTAAGCTTACAACAAGGTGGCTAGGTCCGTATGAAATTGAAAATGTATTTAATAATGGTTCGGTACAGTTGGCAACAATTGATCTTGTCTGCTTCAAACTATTGGTTAATGGACACCGTCTTCGGTTGTACCATAAGCCAGCTTCAAAAGCAGAATTCATGCAGTAGTTTGTTTCCCCTGTAGCCAATGATCTTCATGCAGCAAAGGGCTTCGGTCCTCTTCCTGAAGCATCTCTTTGAAATTATGTAGAATGTCCATAATAAAGGTTTTCTTTTCACGAAAACCAATTTCTCCATCTCATCCATCACCATCCATTATTTCACCTTTCTTGTCTACATCACCCATCCATGACATCCATTTTATCGTACCGCCACCATTCATGATCTCTTTTCCAAGCAGTAATTTCCAGCTGTGTTGTGATATCTTTCAACATATGCACGCATTTAAACCAAGGTACACGATATTCTTTTCGTTGGTCACATCATTCAATTATTTTATTTATTCATTTATTGCAAGTGTCTATCAGTCATTACTGCCAGTTCCTAGCCTATCCCTTCACACATGTGAGGACACATGTTAAATCTTAAGTAGGGGGCAGGGATTGTTTGTTTCAAACTTTGTTCTTTTGCCAACGCCATGTTCGATAAAACAATTTTTTTTTTTGTGTAGTTCCCGAGAATGAATGAGAGTGAATGCATGCTTTTTCCTTATCAGCAAGTGAACTACTTAATTAGGTAGTATCTAAAAATCATTGCACGTAATTCTCTGTTATATCATTTTTTTTGGCAAACAAACCGAAAAGGAAAGAAACAGTGCAGGAAAAAGGTGTTTTTCAAATTCTCAAAAGAGGTTAAGTTGAGGGTTTTCTTAAAGAAATAGTTTTTGAAGATGGATGATCAGCTAGTTAGACATGAGCCCGTGGCTCATGAAGTTTTGACACAGGACCCTCAAATGGTTCAAGCATTTAGTAATTGTGGGTGGTTGAACTACTTTCTAAGGATAAATTCCTTTAATGAAGAGGCTGTAGGTGAGTTCTTAAGAACACTTTCTGAAGGAGAAGCTGTAGTATGGGACTTAACGGTAGCAGTGATAGAGGAACGAATAGCTGAAGTAACAGGACTTTCTGCAGTTGGAGAAAACTTTCCTTCAGGAAGGGATGCCGTCTCTGCCAGGGCGAAATTTACATTGCCAATTGATGGACCTTTGGAGGTTTCAAAGTAGGGATGTAAAAGGGTGTCGCTACCTTACCCGTATTCAGAATATGCATCCTTTATAATCAAGTACTTAACTTGTGAAGGGCATTTCTCCTATCTACATTCTTACCATTTTAAGCTCTTAAGTCATATAAGGCACGAATTAGCTATGAATGTCCCAAATTTCTTATTGAATCTTTTAGAACATAGTGCCTGTGAAACCCAAAAAGGAAAAGATAATTCTATTACCCATCATGGCCTTATTAAACTTTTGATTGAGCATTCACTAAGAGACGTATCACCTCTCTCTTGGCAAGAATTTATTGCCCAAAATGGTTTGCAACCTCTGTGACCTCCTAGAGCACTCCCTGCATAGCCCAGGAAAAGAAAAATAAGAATAGAATCTAGGAGTAGTGAGGCTGAGCAAGAATCATCTGCTCCTGCAACACCTAGTCCTGCAACCTCCATAACTGAGCCCTCTACTCGGGTACAAACAATATCTTCTGTTAAGAAAGAAAGGGGAAAAAAAAAGGACAGTCATCTGAACCGAGCAAACCCCTAAATCAAGCCCTAGCATTCAAAAGCAAAAATGCTCTCCTCAGTCTTTTCCTACAACAACTCCTGTTACCATCATTGATTCCCCATCTCCTTCTCCTACCGATTCTGAATCTTCTAGACAGACTAAAAAGAGGAAAGCTGCAAAAGAACCTCGTACACCTGTTACATTGCCAACAAGGATTTCACCAAGAAAATGAAGTAGAGTCACGTCAACCTCCATTCAACTAGAAATTATAGTTATTTCTGAAGAATCAAAGGAAGTCAGAAATGATGATTCCCAGAGTATACCATAAAATATTCCGCAGAATTCAACTGATATTCCTGAAGAACTGCAAAATGAGAGAATGGAGGTTGGGGAGGTTCAACATGATGGCAGTAACAAGAAGAGGATGCCAAGTCTTGATGACTTGGTTGAGGCAGTTGAAAAAGTCTCCAAGGAAGCTCAATCTCCTCCTAGGCAGCAACAAGAGTCTGTACTACAGCAAGATGGGGAACAATTTGAATAGACTGAAACCTTCAATGAAGCACCATTTCCCTCTGAATCATGTCGGGCATTGGTTCTTTATAAAAGGACATTATTGATTGAGTACTTAGAATACCTTCAAAAAACTTGGAGACCTGTCACACTTCAGACCTTGAGTTTTCGCCATTTGGCTAAAACTCAAATGCAGTAGAGTCTGTGGGAAGAAGAGAGGAAAAAATTGAAAAAAGAGGTTGAAAGGCAAAAGCAGGAAATTGAAGACATGAAGGAAAAGATGAATGAGATGATGAAGGTGGCCGAAAAAATAATGGAATGCAAACCCCCACCAAGAGTGTATGCCATGTGCCTAAAAGAATTCTATGATGCATACCAGGGAGCACCAGATTGGTTGAGGAATTCATTGTGTGAATTTTACATGCATGGTTTGCTCATTCCTGTAGAAACAGAGTGGAATCCACTCCTTTATGTAATGCCCCGCCAAATAACCTTAAAAGAAGTTGCAATTAACGTCTTAAGCGAACTAATTTTTTTTATAAAGTGCATTTAACATACACATTCACTTACTAGTTAACAACAACCTCTAAGGCTACAAGGTTAGGATTACTTAAACCTACACATGCATATTACATATAACCATAGCCTTATGAATTTTATGAAATAAACATCATACATCATAAGAATACCACATAACATAATAAAATAATCAACCAAGATACAATCTCATAAACATTATCTTAATCCAATAGTTACATCACTCATTCCCAGAATGAGACACTAGTACAAATATATTACAATTACATAACTCCACCTCTTACAAAAGAGGGATAAAGTATTATATACAACTGAAATATTACAATGCAAGAAATTACAATAAGAACCGCGAGCTGTCCATCTGGATATCTCACCACCAAGTACTGAAGATAGATGGGGACCCAACGGTTTTGGTGTATGTTCCACCCTACCAATGTGGTACCCGAAGGCCCACCCCCCATGCTAGGAGATAGTAACAAAGTAACATGGACAAAGATTCTACTACCTCTAACCAAAGACTGACTCAAACTGACTCATACTGTTATAACCAACCAAATGAATTAACAAGTACAACTCATTCACCATACAAGTACGAATCAAGTACAATTCAAGTACAATACAAGTACAAATCAAGTACAATTTCAGTATAATACAAGTACAATACAAGTACAAATCAAGTACAACTCCAACATCACTGACATAGGTCACATTGCTTCCAGACATAAAGTAGATCAAGTATGTTCACATAATCATACATATAAAATAATTAACAACAGTTGTTCTATATAGAGTGTCATCGCAAGGTTTGTCATGAGATCTCCTCTGGGCATTCTTCATAGGCTCCGACACAAGTAATCCTGGTGGCCTCAATCGAATCCCGGCACTCATACTCACTCATGCGGAATCAACTACCTCTCGTAAGAATAAGATAGTTGATCTTTCCATTCCAGGTCTTCTCACTCATCCCAAGTCTAAACAAGCCCTTTGTGTCTATGAGTGAGGATTAAATTATCTTCATTAGTGTGAATGTATCCTAATCATCTAAGTACATTAATTTAATTATCACTTGATTAACTCACTTCTGAAGGTTACCCGGTTTACCACTTTGGGCTCCAGATCCCTAACAAAAGCCACTCTTCTAATGGACAACGCACTCACAACCAATCACTAAGGGAAACACAAGTGCATACAAAATAGGCATCATAACCATTCCAACACAAGGAGGATACAAATGATATAACTCACTCCAAACATCTTGGAGGCAACAATCACATGGTCCACTCCTTTCACAGAAGGAAACAAATAAAAGAACTCACTCCAACCATCTTGGAGGCAACAACACATAGTCCACTTTTTTCATAGGAGGCAACAAGATGAAACCACATAACAAGGTCACTCCATACAAGGAGATACGGATCCCATAATCCGCTCCTAAATCAAGGAGGCGCAAACATCCCCGTTCGTGAAAACTGGGTAAAACTGAACAGATGCCATGCACTACCCAAGGGAAAACAACTGGATGGCATAAAGATTCAACAACCCTTATCCTCTAAGATCTTCTGGAAGACTTATAATTTAGGATTAACACTAAATCCCAAAACCAACAATGCAACTTGACGACATAGCAACCAAAGTATTTAAGTCATTAATCAAATCTAATATTTGGATTTTCTAAATCCATACTCATTCAATAGGTAGTGTTGACAAGTCAAAGACATGATAACTAGATCATTTAAAATAATCATAACCTCTATTTCCCTTTTCATTACTGAAAATCTAAAACAATTAAACTTACTTCCCTTTACTAAATACAAAGAATTAAATCTTTTTAAGATAATCATGAGGAAGATACTACTTTTGGATATACTAAATCCATATCTATTTCATAATCCAATCACAATGATTCAATTAATCTAAATAAAAATTAATAAATAACATAATTGATTGCCTCATCAATAAAACAATTTCTTAATTTACTTTTAAATCGATACAAATCCATGCAAGTAAACTCTTTCCATTTCCTAACCAACTCTTACATCTCATTCAATTTTCTATTTAAAACATTCAATCACTTTAATATAATAACATATTGTTTCTCTATCTATTTTTCATATACACTAATCAATCCATCTTTAAATCTCTATTCAATAATATATTGCATGCATCTCATTAAAATAAAATACGATAATGAATTTTACACTTAATATATATATATATGCTCCATATTATATAGACACCAAATATATATATTAATAAATTTAATTACATATATATTCTTTAATATTCCATTCACAATGATTAGATTACTCTATGGAACTAAATAAAACATAATAACTATTTGCCTTTTTCAATATAGTTAGTTCCTAAATTTACTTCTAATGCAACCTAACACTATTGCAAACAATCTTTTCAATTTTCTATCCGGAGTCTATGTCTCTTCAACTATCCATTTAAAACATGCAATTTCATCAATGTATAAAAATATCTTTTGGCTTATCTATTTGACCACGCATTCATATTGTTTCTAATTAAATCTCATTAATTAAAACAAACATTTAAATATAAATATTTCTATAATTCTTCAATATATTTAAATATCTTTTTCCTTATCAATTTTGACCATACATTCAAAACTTATCTTTTAAATTCTTCATGCAAAGCTAGATTACACGCACTTAAATAAAACAAAGTAAATACTGATTGAAAATGCTCATGGATATATATATATACATCTCAATATATTTTCTTCAATCATATTAACAAAATAAACATTTTCCTTTTAAATCAAGTAATTACTTCTATTAAAAAAATATCTTTTCTCTATATATTTTCTACACATACTAATCATTTCTTTTAGAACACTAATAATACCCAATTTGCAACAACAGAATAAAATAATATAAAATATTATTTATTCTCTCAAATGGATATATACCTTCAATATATATATACTAAATATAAATTAATATATTTAATCATTAACATATCTTCTATTCTTTACAGAATATCAAATTGTTTAATTCAAAATAAAATATCCCTTATCATTAATTTTTTTAAAAATATATATATTTTTTCAATTAAATCAAATTAATAATTGGACCTTTTACACATGAAATTAAATTCCACAATTAAATTTTAAATTATGCATTTTTTAAATCAAATATTTTAACTCCTTCAATTAAACTTTAACATGTCATTTTAAAATAAACAATACTTTCCCCATACGTTTATAATTTTAATTCCACTAATCTAATATACAAATTTTATTTAAAATAATATAAATAAATATAATATTTTAATATTATATATTATAATATAAAATATTATTAAATAATATTATAATATTATAATAACAATACATAAAATATTAATATTTATAAATATCAATTTATTATTATTTTATTTTCAGAATAGTCATGGGAAAATAACTTAACAGTAGTCTCATGTTTCAAGCATAACTCAAAAACTACGATCTGGGTATTTACGATTTTTTGACAAGGATAAAAAATTTCAAAATGCAAAAACCCTTTAAGTTTATTGACAACTCAGTTTGTGTAACTGAAGTTATAGGTGACGCAACCAGACCATTTTACCATGAAAAATATAACTATACTGCAGATTTTAAAATCTGATTTTTAATAATAAACAGAAGGTTTCATTTTCTAAAAACATTCTAAATGCATTATTCAATCTCTATGTGTTATTTCAATAACAACAAAATCGATTTTCCCAAATAATTTAAATTCAACTAAAGTTTTCACAATTTTCACTCAAGAATTTTCACAAGCAAAGGCTGTAAATTTGTTTAATTCTTTTCTTCTAATATCAAATTTATTTTCTAAAACAAATTTAACAAACAAATGTTTAATCATTACTATTTTAAAGAAAAATAATCAAGAACAATAAAACACAAAGAGGAAAACCTGGTACAAGAAGTTACAGGAAGAGAAGAATTTCTGATGCAAGCCTCCTCCAAGGATTTCCTGAATTTTCTTCAATCCTCCAATGAATCCAATCCAAAACCCAACAAATGCAAACAATCTTTCCTTCAATTAATTCTACAATCAAACTTTCTTCAAACCCTTCTTGTGCAATTTTCCAAAATTTCTTCTCTGCTGTAAAATGTATTTTTTTTAAAATCCCTTTCTGCCTTAAAATTAAAACATGTATTCCTTATAAATCAAAATACCTAATATAACCCTAATTCACATTACATGCAAATTAGATATTTCAATTTCAATTTCAATTTCAATTTTTACAACCCTAATTCACATTGCATGCAAATTAGATATTTCAATTTCAATTTCACTTTTTGAAAACCCACTTTCAATTTAAAATGCAATTTCAAATAATAAATTAATTTCCAAAGTTGCAACCAATTTTCCAAATAAACATTTAATTACAATTTCTAATTTAATTCCCACACGTTGGAATTAAATTCCAAAATTAATTCTAATTTTTTTATTTCCTTTCATTCTCTTGCATCACGTTTAATTAATTAATTTAATTATTTAATAACTAAACTCAACCCCCTTGAATTAAATTTAATTAATTAAATAATTTAAATCTAATTAATTAATTTAAATATAAACTTTTATCCACATTGCATTATTTAAATTAAATAACCATCAACATGATTTAAATGCAATTATTCTAAGTATCTATTTCCAAATCAATAATCTTTCAAAATTAAATAACATTAAAACAAGACAGACAATGGCTCGACACACACGACTGACGACACATTAAGGCTAGAGTATAAACTTGACACATGTTATCTAACTACTATCTTCCGTTCAACTTAACCGTTGGATCGACACGCTCAAACCTGTGAAACCAGGTGGAGTCGATGTCATGTACGTACAATCCTGCAACCAAGTAAACAACATCATACAATATATCCAGCATATAATACACACTGTGAAGAAGGAATTACGGATTCGCAAGGCACTCGCAAGTGAGTGATGTGAACTCGTCCTCTTCACCCATACACTCATCAAAACTAACACTTCCATCATAATTCCAATAATCTCATAATAATATCTCATGTTAACTCTACAACATCATTAATTCATAATGCATGTGAAACAATAATCAGATAACTACATCCCACAATAATAGTTGTCGCTCAATAGTAGCGATCAAAACTTCATAACAAAATGTATTCAGTATCAAAGTAAATACAACCAAACATAGCATAAAGCAACTTGAACAAGAAACAAAATGGAGGGGTATTACACTTTACATAGGTGATATCATTTGAGATCACTTATGTCCTGGGCATCAAATGAAATTAATTATGGAAGGCAATTAGAAGAATATGAGAAAGCTAAAAGAAAAGAGCCTATCCCCTTAAGACCTGAAAGTTCAGATCCTCGAACTATCCTAAAAAATTGGCTCACAGTTACATATGGATTTTATGATCCTGCAGCAAGGGTAAAAATATTTGATCTCAAGAGGTAAGTATATGATGAGTTTAAAGGTCGACCATATTCATTTTGGAAGCTCTCCTCTACCAGCGCTAAAGAAAGGTGGGATAAGTTAACGGTTGGTCTAAGGAAGTTCGAACCCCATAGCCCCCTAAATCTTACAATAGCTATCAGAAGGGCACAAAGATATATCCAGCTGGGTCTCCAATAGAGGTTTGAACTATGGTTTCCATTGACATTTCACCCCCCTGTTTTACTATGGCCATTGTATCCTTACCAAGCCACAAATATTGATGAAACTAGTGAAGCTCGCAGGTATGAAAGGTTGCAAAAAAATAGAGGTTTTTACTACAAGTTTGGAACTGCAATGCAAGGCCATACTACTGTTACCAATTTCAGGGAAACAACCAAGAAGGTTAATGTTGGAGGACCAACATTAGCATAAGTAGGGGGCAAATGATGAGTATGCTCATTATTTGAATGTCATGATGTATTTTTGAAAACCTTTACCCTTTCTAATGGTTGTTTTAAACTCTATGGTTATAATTTTTTTTATGTTAAATGGGTAGTATTCTGTGACAATGCATTCCTATAATCCTGCAGCTTAATATCTCCATATGACTATATTCATGGCCCTGTTTAATCTCCCGATTGACTAATATGATATGTGTAGTTTCTGGATAGATGAGATAAATTTAATGTGTGTGATTAATGATAAAGTATCGTGCTATTATGCTTTCTTTTTCCTTTTATGCCATGTGTCCTGCAGGTTGTTGGAGATAGTATGAACAAGTCAATATGCAGCAAACCTCGGCTCTGAAGTAAAGATCATTTTATCACGGCACCAGGCATGTTGTTCTTGCGATGACGCTCTGACCGGGTCATCGGGAAGAGATCTAAATGGTCAACAAATCTAGAAGTAGTGGAGTGCTGGATTATTTCTGAATCAGTTGGATGGATACACTTTCATTTATGGAAATCCGTTCCTCAGAATTAGGAAGCATCTACATCCACATATTTCTCTGGTAGTTAGTTAGTTAGCTGTTTTCTCCTTAAATAAATGTTTCCTCCTGCGTGAGAAATGAGATGATGAAGAAGAGATTAGATTAGAGAATAGAGATAGAACAGAATGTAGTAAGATTACTGATATAATGAAAAATAGAGCTTTCTATTAAGTTTTCTTACAAGTAAAACAATCATGTATGTGATTTCGAGTTCAGCTCTTGTTTAATTTGGTTGATGCTTGCTAAGGGGGCCCACTTAGCAAGTATTTGTAGTTAGTTGTTTGCTTTCTGTTGTTTATCTATTAGAATTTCATTCCAGTAAGTTTTGATGCAAACTCAGTCTTAAAACTGTTCCTACAGCATAAGGAATCCATCCTTGTGTCTGTTCCTGCAGCATAAGGCCAGTTTATGGTTTGTTTTCCCAGTAATGGTTATTGTGATTCCTGCTTTAGTTAAGTGATACTTGATTTAGTAAGACTTTATTTTATGTTGCTGTATCAGAGTTAGAATTCCTTTCAAGTATTTATTTCCAATAGGTTGTGACTAAAATCGGTTCTTAGTGCACATATAGTGCTGCTCCATTTCAAGTATACATTCCCTGGTTTAACAAGTAAATGAATGACCATGAGAAGATGTTAGTCACCTGCTAGAATGTCCAATTCTCAAGTTAGGATTTGTCATGACTTTTATATCCTTTTGTGGGCAACAACCAAGGATAAGGCTAATGAATAGGATGATCAAGATCAAATAGATAATATATGGACACAATGCCTAAGTATTTTTTCCCTTTTCCTCATCATGACCAAGGAAGGGAAGAAAGGATGTATTTAGATAGAATGGTGGAACATGGATAAGGTGAAGCATATGGTATGGAAGATATGGATAAACTATATAGGATAAGATGTATGACATTCAAGAAGATCCTTAACCTTGTCTAGATCAAAGATGGAAAGGTAAAGGATGAACATAAAGAGGATAATGGATATGAATGACGGGATGGATGAAACTTGCCCCCAAGTGTAGAGTGCAAGAGAAAAGGGGAATAAAAAGAGGATATGGATAAGGATAAATGATTATGTAAATGAAAGGGAGATGGAGGAAGGACTCAGTCATCAATTTTTATGGCTAATATCCCTTGAATATGTTCTCTAATAAACCATGGCAATTGGAATTAGACTCATAAATGTTGATAGAATAATGACATGATGGAAGAAGCTAAGGACTTATGCAAAGGTTTGGATTAAAGGAGGATAATGGGGGGTGGATGTTGGATGATGGATAGGAGGTTGGAATGCTTGTTGATGGCAAGATCAACATTGGTACACACCTTGAAGGGTGGTGGAGTGATGAAGCAAAAATGGAGTTTGAAGGTGACATGTTTTTAGATGGACGATTGGAGGAAGCTTTTGGATTAGCAAATTTTGGATGCCAATTTAGATTTTATTGTTCCTATGATACTTTTAGGAATCCACATAGCTTTTTACTTTGATTTTTGATTTTTGGGCCTTTGTGGCCTTTGAGATTTTTCTTTTTTCTTTATGGACCTTTGTGGCCTTTGAAATTTTTATTTTTTATTTTTGGGCCTTTGTGGCCTTTGAAATTTTTCTTTTTGATTTGTGGGCCTTTGTAGCCTTTGAATTTTTTTCTTTTGACTTTGGATCAGATTTTATTTTATTTTGCATGTCTCTTCAAGGATACATGTTTATCCTTTTATATATGTGGATTTTGATATGGAATCTTTTGACATTTGGCACCCAAATTTCTTCTAAGAGCAATGGGATGGGTGGATGGAGTTGAATGATATGGAGATCTTATGGATGGGTTAATGTAGGTAGAATTTTGAGAGGGCATCAAGGATGTGTGCCTTTTTTGTTCTTGATGAATAGGAGATGGAGGGATGTAGGGACCTAATATGGATGGAAGGATTGATGAACTAGGGTTTGGATGATAAGGACCAAGGATGGATGGAAGGTTTGATGGACTAGGATAAGGACCTAGGATAGATGGAAGTTTTGATGGACTAGGATACTTAGGCTTATTTTTATGGAACCTAGACTTAAAATGAGTACCAATGTCTTGAGTGTGAGGTGTATAACCAAGGCCATGATAATATGGATTTTCTTGGATATAAAGGGGTTCTAGGATACCTTGTTCATGAATGCCTAATCCTTTGCCTTTGTAGTTCATACTTTGACACATTCGTTTTCCAATGGGATATGTATTGTTTATGAAACAAGATGGAAGTCCATTTTGGGGGGGATATGATATGGATGAAAGGATAGGTGTTGGAAGTAAACTAGAGTGGATAAAGGTGGAGGAACCCATTTTATAGGTGTGGGGTTCATGGATAGCTTGAATAGGTGTGATAGGATCTTGTGGAGGATTATGATCATGAGGTGAATTAAGATGTCATGAGGGGAATTAAGATGGGTGATAGGATCTTGACATGGGGATAATGGGGTACTTTGATCTTGACTTGGGAAAGGATCATGAGGTGTAGGAGATGGAGTAGTTTTCTCTTTATTAGGTATGGAATCATCATGAAGTGGTATTAAAGGAATATATTGATTATGATAAGGATGAACATCATCATGGAATGAAAGGGTATCCTTGAATGGAGGTATATGTTGATCTTGATGAGGAAGGAAATCCTAATATTTTATGGAAAGGATATCTTGACCATCAGATGGTAGGGCATAACTTGATAGGATAGAAGAATTATCTTGCTCTTAGGATGCACATGAATCATGAGATGATGTGGATTCATTAGATGAGGTGGAAGGACTTGGAAGAATACTTTTCTCTTGAGATGAAAGGGGATCATCTTGGATGAAACAAAAAGAGATAAGGGGTTCATCATGAGATTCTTGAGAGATGTGATCTTGGTCAAAGATTGGAAGGGGTTGTGGAATTTTTGTATCATTGGATGTAGTGGAAAGAATACTTTGATTTTGATGTGTAGGGGAGTCTATTCTAGCATGCTTTGAACTAAGAGATTGACATGACTCATTAAATGTAGATGGTATGACAAGAGAGGATGGTTGGATAGATTCATTAACTTTGGTGAAAGAGTCATGATGTTTATTTTGACTTATGGGGGATGAAGATAGATGTATGACATGGTAAGATTGCACAACATTATTTTTGTTTGGGGACTTAGATTTGGGTTTCTCATTTATCCTTTGTAGAAAGTTATGGGCCACATTGAACTTGGATGATGTAGTTTTGGGTGAGGATAAAGGCTTATGAGATGATTGCATCACTTCATTCAAATTTTGGGATTCTAATTGTTTTTCAAGCTCTTTCAAATGATGGTCAAGATATTCAATCCTTTGGTTTCATTCATAGGTCAAGAATGAATATGGAGGATATTGATTAGACATGTTTGGTTGATGGTTTTGGGAATTTTTTGAGGTGTTGTAGGATGATTAGTGAAATTTTGGGAAGGTTATGGATGGTTTAGGGATAATTATTATGATGGATGAAGCATGAGACCCAAAGGTTGTGATAGGTTATGATTTTTCATTAAGATTGAAATTTTTTGTGACAAGAATACAGTTCAAACACAATAGCATAATATCTAAATGTTTTTACTTGACTCGAAGACAAGTACAACCTATGGCTAGCTAGGACAATATTTGCTAGGTTCCCACTTGGATTTCTCTAGTCATGCTTATTATTAGTGGATGACTTAGAAGCTTGGCCAAACAAGCTCCCCTCCATGGCACTCACTTCTCTGGATCAACCAAGCTTTGAGTTCTCATGAATCTCCCATGACAAACTCTTCCTATACTAAGAACTACGAGTATGTGGGATGAATTCAGAGGTCTAACCTCCTGCACCAAAAAATAGAAAGATTTTGGATCCTAAAAAAAATGGTGTCTACTAAGGGAATCTATGAACAGAGAGTCTGTCTATAATAGACTGAGAACTGGGAGGCCCACTCCCACTCTCATCACCAACAAGTCTCAATGGACTAAGGGTCTTACGGGTTGGCTTCGAATGACACTAGCCACTCTTTGGGGTACAAATTTCATTCTCCCCCATTTGATATAGCCCACTGGAAAATGTGCTTAAAGTCAAACCCTAAGGTAATGAAATCCTTAGGGAAGCCTAAAGGGAAAAATGGGGTGGATCTAATGACCCAACAGTGTGGAATACATTCCATTAACACTAATATAACAGAGGAGAAGAGCAAAAATAGTTTTGAATAGCTTCTAAAATCCTACTGGAGATAAATACAACCAGCATATAATAGACAATCAGAAAAAAGCATTCACAGTTGACACAAGATATACGTGGGAAAACCTTTACAGGTAAAAAACCCACCAAACCAAGCAAGATAGTTTTTGTATTACAGTAAAAATAGTACATACAAAAAAAATCAGTCTTCTCTTATCAGCTCACAGCAGCTTAGAGTTATCTCACTATTACAATGTTATTTCTAAAATACAGTTCTACTCGCATCATATGACCTGCATCCTTTTGGTTGACAAAATATCAAAAAATGTACTCAACTATCAAAGTCATACAATTCATTCAATGACTTCAACCAATCACCGACCATCAAGTTCATGAATCTCTCAAAGCCATTGATTTTCCCATTTCGATCTCCCTGCATCGAGACACCCAGGAATTAACTGTTGTTACCCAAATCGGGTCCTATCTGCCACCCTTAGTCTACCTACAATAATTGTTGTTGCCACAAATACCTTTGGCCAACCAAGTTGCAGTCAAACTACCACGTGTCCTTTCATTTGTTGTCGCTCTTTGACTCTAAGTCCAACTCGATCAAAACCTAGTCCGAGCCCATCCAACCCATCCAAGTCTCTACCACTCTATTGCCAAGCTGAGATGACCCACCTGCAATAAAGCGATGTGCTCTGCCGAGCTCCCTCAAGCTTCCCTGTGCTACTGTCGAGTCCAATCGACCCATTCTCAGTGTGGCAGTTTGGTCATCCAAGCTCATCCTCAACTTGCCCGCACTACTAGAGCTCCAACTAAGTCAACTCGTGGTAATGCGGTGAGCTCGTCTGAGCTCACCCTTCGACTCCACTGAGCTCATTGAAGAAACCCCATGCTACCGACAAGTCCAACCGACCCATCCATGGTATGGCGGTAACCATTAACGAGCTCACCCCTTGCTTGCACTGTGCTACCTCTACCCAGTTAGTGAATACCCATGGTATGGTGGTGACCGCTGAGCATAACCATTAGTGGTTAAATCGTGCTATCATGGGGGCTGACAGGCCACCCCGTGGTAGGGCAGTAATAGCCAGATGAACCACAGGTGATCTCACCATGGTCACCGTGGTGAGTGGACCCACTGCCCATAGTAAGGCGGTAACTACCAAGCCGACCATAGGCGGTCTCACCACGACCACTGCAATGAGTGGATCAATTGCTTGCGGTAAGGCGGTAACTGTCAGAGTGACCACAGGCGGTCTCATTGTGGTCACTGCAGTGAGTGGACCAACCGCAAGCGGTAAGGCGGTAACTGCCAAACCTGCAACCATAGTACCACCAAGGAAAAGCCAGGTTGTCACAGTAAAGCAGTAAAGGGTAGAAATGAAACATTTTTCACCAAGTCCTTGAAATAGAGGTACAAACTGGAAGTTAAGATACAAAATTCTCAACAAGCTCCCACTTGGCGAAGACTTTTAGCTTCCTCATGAATTTGAAACTTTACTGACTATCATAGGCCCCAAGGCCCATCGATTCTATGCACCAACTGAACTTGTCTATGTTCATAGGATTTGTCAAAGCATCTGCAACATTCTTCAAGGTATCAACCTTTTCAAGATAGACCCTTCCATCTTCCACCATGTCTCTCACGAAATGGAACTGCACATCAATGTGCTTCATCCTGGCATGGAAAGTCGGGTTCTTTGCCAAATAAATGGCACTCTGACTACCACAATAAATAGTGATCTTCCTTGCATTAAAACCAATGTCTGAACATAGATGTCTCAACCAAACAGCTTCCTTGCAGGCGTGAGTTGTAGCCATGTATTCTACCTCTGTCATGGATAAAGCAACTACAACCTATCACTTTCTCATCCAACTGATTGCTCCACCATTAAGCATGAACATATATCCACTGGTGGATTGCCTGCTATCATTGTCCCATGCCCAATCGGAATCAACAAATCCCTGAATGCTGAGAGTCCTCTGTGATGCAACTAAACTACCATGGTAACACAGAGCATAATCTGAAGTCCCCTTCAAATATGTGAATACTCTCTTCATAGCATCCCAATGTGATCTTCCTAAATTTTCCATAAATCGGCTTAGAACTCCCACTACTTGAGAAATTTTTGGTCTTGTACAGACTATAACATACATCAAACTACCAACAACACTTGCATAGGGCACACTGGTCATGTCCTCCATCTTAGTCATAAATTTTGGACAGTCTTCAACAGACAATTTTGTTCCTTGCATAACTGGAAAAACTAACTGCTTGCAGTCATTCATTCCAAACCTCTCTAGAACAGTGTTCACATACTTACTCTGACTTACCCAAAGTTTTTTACTTGTTCTATCCCTCGTTATCTCTATTCCCAGAATATACCTAGCTGCACCAAGATCCTTCATTTTGAATTTTGTAGACAGCTGAGATATAAGATCATAAATCACAGTCTTGCTATTTCCTATGAATAACATATCATCCATGTACAGTATAATAACAAGCACACAATCATTCTCAGATTTATGATAAACATAATCATCAGATTTTGGTCATACAAATCCCATAGACAATACAAATGTGTCAAATTTTTGGTACCACATTCTAGGAGATTGCTTCAAACCATACAAAGATTTTTTTAACTTACAAACCAGATTTTGTTTACCTTTTACAATGAAGTGCTCAGGCTGGGACATATAAATTTATTCTTCTAGCTCACCATGGAGAAAAATTGTCTTCACATCCATCTGTTCAATTTCAAAATCATACACAACTACCAATGATAATAGAAATCTGATAGATGTCAGCTTTGCTACAGGGGAAAAAATATCTCCATAATCAATTCCCTCAATTTGGGAAAATCCCTTTGCAACCAGTCGTGCCTTATACTTCTCAACACTGCCATTAATGCATGTCTTCTTTTTGAATATCCACTTACAGTCAACAGGCTTTCCCCCTTTTGGAAGTGGCACCAAATCCCAGGTTTCATTCTTCTTTAATCAATCCATCTCTTCATTCATGTCTTCCAGCCAAGAATTTGAATCAAACGTGTTGATTTCTTCTTTTACAATCCTAGGCTCATCAGTGCTAGTAATTAAGGCATAGGCATAGTTTGAATTTAACAGTGAGAAACCATACCTTTCAGGTTGCCATTTTTCTCATGTAGATCTCCTTACAGGCTAAGGTTGTGATTCTTCATCATCAAATCTTCCAGAGCTGCTTGAGCTCTCCTCAGTCTCAGGTACACCATGCAGTTCTTCCCTTTCTGGAGTTTGGGGAATCTCAACTGCATCTTTTTGCTTGTCACTCTGATCTGTCTCAAGCTTTTGATCACTTACTGAAGGTTTCAACTCATGAAATATCACACTTCTACTATACAAAACCTTCTCAGTAGTAGAGTTCCAAAGCTTGTATCCCTTCACACCAACTCCATAGTCTATGAGAATACACTTGACAACCTTGTTATCCAATTTAGATCTCTTTTCATTTGGCACATAAACATATGCCTCATAGCCAAAGACATAGACATGCCTCAGAGAGGGCTTCTTACTAGACCATGCTTCCAAAGGCATCTTATCAACAAGAGCAGAGCAAGGAGATCGATTTATTAGATAACATGTTGTAGCCACAGCCTCAACCCAGAACTTCTGCTCCAGGTCAGCGCCACTCAGCATACTCTTTTCCTTTTCCATCAACGTCTTGTTCAACCTTTCTATAACTCCATTCTGCAGTGGAGTGTAAGGCGTTGTCTTATGCCTTTTAATTCCATGATCAGTGCAATACCTTTCAAAATTTGCAAAACAAAATTCATCGCCATTGTCTGTCCTCAAACATTTAATTTTCCTTCCAAACTGATTCTCTACCAAAGATTTAAATTCTTTAAATCGACTGAACACTTTTGATTTACTTTTAAGCAAGTATACAAATGCCCTTCTCGAACAGTCATCAATAAAAGAAACATAATATCTAGAATTCGATAGCGAAGGAACATTAACTGGACCAAACAAATCTGAATGAACATAATTCAGTATACCAGAAGATTTATGAGGACTAGAATAAAATTAAATACGGTGTTGTTTTCCATAGATACAATGTTCACATAAATCGAAATCAAGGTTACAATCATCAAGCCCTTCTACAAGATTTTTATTCTTCAAGGTTTTTAAACCTTTCTCACCTATGTGACCTAGTCTATGATGCCACAACATAGTCTTCTCTGCTGGGATTTTTACCTCCAAAGAATTTACAGCCAGAGAAGTGTCTTCATCTTTATCAATAGGAGCAACTTTGTTTGACTTTGTAGAGGCACTGTTACATTGAACATGATGTGCATCCAAATTATACAGAGTGCCAGTATGAACACCCTTAGCCAGCACCATTGCACCTCTATCCATTTTACATCCTTTTCTGGAGAATGAAACTTCTACACCAACATCATTTAACTTACTGATAGAAAGAATATTTTGAGCCAGACTTGGTATATGCAGCACACCACCAATACCTTTGACTCTTTTGTCAAGAAATTGAATTCTAACTCTTCCTCTGCCAATGATCTCTAGCGTTGAATCAGTTGCCAAGTACACCTTTCCACCATCATACTTCTTGTATTTAGAGAACCATTCTCTATTGGATGTCATGTGAAAGGACGCACCTGAGTCAACCAGCCAGACATCATTTGATGCCTAATTTATCAATGCTGCTGCAATGAAGGAATCTGCATCATTTTGAGAAGATTCATTATCAGAATCATTCTTCTTCTTCTTCTCCTTGCAATCCAAGTTGCCCATAGTTCCAGCATCTCACCTTGAAATTTTTACCAGGAGACTTTGATCTCCCTGCAGATTTGGATTTTGATTTCTTGTCTTTCTTGTTGCCTTTCTCCTTTGGTCTACCTCGAATAGCAAGAGCCTCTTTGGCCATGTTAGAAGAATTCCTTCACATTTTTTTAGACAGAAGCAAAGCAACCACATCATCCATCTTCAATGTAGTGATTTTGCTTCCAATAGCCATCACCAGATGATCCCAACTGTCAGATAATGAACACAACAGGAGCATGCAATGATCCTCCTCCTCAATATTTACACCTACAGATGCCAATTGAGTAACACTCGTGTTAAATGAGTTCAGATGGTCTTCAACAGATGCACCTTCATCCATTTTCAAGGAGTATAACTTCTTCCTTAGGAATAACTTGTTTACTAGAGACTTTCCCTGATAAATATCACCAAGCTTCTTCCACAATGAAGCTACAGACTATTCCTCATGGATGTTCAGGAGTACAGAATCAGCCAAAGTCAATCTTATCAGACCTCTTGCTTTCCTATCAATAAGATCCCAAGCCTCTTGCATCATAATTTGTGGCTTAGTTCCAGAAACTACTAACTAGAGGTCTCTATCCACCAACAAGTCTTCCATTTTGAGTTTCCATAACTCAAAGTTGCTACCATTAAAATTTTCAATATCAATTCTACCTGATGTACTCGCCATCTCAAACATAAACAAGTTTTAACAATGCAAGACTCTCACTAAAATAGTATTAGAACAAAAAATTGAGCTTTCTCTCAAGGATAACACAATGGGCCAGGCTCTAATACCACTTGAAGAAAAAAATGGAGTGGATCTAATGACCCAACAATGCGAAATACATTCCCTTAACACTAATACAACAAAAGAGAAGAAAAAAATTCTAATAGCTTCTAAAAAACTACTTAAGATAAATACAACCAACAAAGAATAGACAATCAGAAAAAAACATTCACAGTTGACACAAGATATACGTGGGAAAACCTTTACAGGTAAAAAACCCACCACACCAAGCAAGATAGTTTTTGTATTACAGTAAAAAGGGTACATACAAAAAACATTAGTCTTCTCTGATCAACTCACAACAGCTTAGAGTTATCTCACTATTACAATGTTATTTCTAACATATAATTCTACTTGCATCATATGACCTGCATCCTTTTGGTTGAAAAAATATCAAAAAATGTACTCAACTATCAAAGTCATACAATTCATTCAATGAATTCAACCAATCACCAACCATCAGGTTCATGAATCTCTCATTCAATCATGCCATCGATCTTCCCATGTCAATCTCCCTGCATCGAGCCACCTAGGCATTAACTATTGTTACCCAAATCAAGTCTTGTTTGCCACCCTTAGTCGACCTGCAATAATTGTTGTTGCCACAAATTCCTTTGGTAACCAAGTTGTAGTCAAAATGCCACATTTCATTTCATTCATTGTCGCTCTTTGAATCCGAGTCCAACTGAGTCAAAACCTGGTCCGAGCCCATCCAACCCATCCAAGTCTCTACCGCTCTACCGCCAAGCTGAGACGACCCACCCGCGGTAAAGCGGTGAGCTCTACTAAGCTCCCTCAAGCTTCCCCGTGCTACCGCCAAGTCCAACCAACCCATTCACAGTGTGGCGGTTTAGCCATCTGAGCTCGTCCTCAACTTGCCCACGCTATCGGAGCTCCAACCGAGTCGACTCGAGGTAATGCGGTGAGCTCGTCTGAGCTCACCCTTATTCTCCACTGAGCTCGCTGAAGAAACCCCATGCTACCACTGAGTCCAACTGACCCGTCTGCGGTATGGTGGTAACTATTACGGAGCTCGCCCCTTGCTTGCACCGCGCTACCACTGCTCGGTTAGTGAAGACCCACGATATGGCGGTGACCGCTGAGCATAACCATTAGCGGTTAAACTGCACTACTGTGGGGGCCGATAGGCAACCCCACGGTAGGGCGGTAACCTCAAGAAAAACTGCAGGCGGTCTCATCGCCGTCACCGTGGTGAGTGGACCCACCGCCCACGATAAGGCGGTAACTACCAAGGCAACCGCAGGCAGTCTCACCACGACCATCATGGTGAGTGGACCAACTGCCAACAGTAAGGCGGTAACTGCCAGACCTACAACCGCAGTACCACCAAGGAAAAGCCAGGGAACCGCGGTAAAGTGGTAAAGGGCAGAAATGAAACATTTTTTGCCAAGTCCTTGAAATAGAGGTACAAATTGGAAGTTGAGACAAAAAATTCTCAACAAATCCTCTCCTAAAAAAAAGAGACCAATGTGTATTTCTCGTCACCTAGGATCGCTCAAGTGCACAAGAGGAGAGGATACGTACACATTGGATCGAGTAACATAGAATGTGCAAGCACACCAAACACGACAAAAATGGTTCTTTTTAAGCACCAATTGAAATGTTATCTAATCTAAAAAGACAACCGGTTTCAAAATCAAGTCTTCAACGAACATCCTACACCAAATGTCATTAGTAGTTTCTGATTTTCAGTCTTTTGGAAAACATGTGTTTATGTCTTCACTTTTCAAATCTCTAACATGCAAACTTGCAAAGATAAAATCAATGATTAGCCACATAATCAACAATTAAACTATGAAAGAAAAAGACCTTAATCTAAATTAGAAACTAATCTGAAATGAAAAATTAATGTAAATGAAAAATTAATCTAAATTAAAAATTAATCTAAATTAAAAGTTAATCTAAATTAAAAACTAAGCTAAAATTAGAAACTAAACTAGATTAAAAATTAATCTAAAATTAAAAACTACTCTAAATTAAAAGTTAATTTAAATTAAAAATTAATCTAAAATTAGAAATTAATTAAAAACTAATCTAAATTAAAAAAACTAATTTTAATTAAAAGATATTTATCAAAACGTCAAAATCCAAATTCTCAAGGTGTTCACTTCAAGCTCACCATTTGTAGATGTTGAAAACTGGAAAACTAATTAAATCTAATAACCATATTAAAAAAAAATTCAACATTACATCAATGAAGCCTTTCTTCAATAAAAACACATGCAAAATGTAAACTAAACTATGCAAAAACTAAAGAAAATGTCTTCAAAAGAAAATCAGCTCCATTGTTTTTCTATTCACCATGATCTTGATTTATGCATTTGATGCTCTTAGATTTTTATGAGCACAAATGCAACAAGAAGCTGTGATGAATGGGAGAGAGGATTGATAATGTGTATCTTGAATCTCAATATATGTTTTTTTGGTGAGAAGAGAAGGATTTTTATAGATGTCCTCATGCAGTGGATTCATGTTGTGGGAGAAATGTGGGATAAATAGCATGAGATGAGAAATGAATCATTATCCCATATTCTTTAATCAAAAGAAATTGATTGAAATGAGAGAGATAAATGAGTGACTTTATGATATGATGGAGGTTTAGGAATTAGGATTAAAAGTGAGTTTATGTATTAATGGATGATTAAATGGATTTATGTATGAAAATATTTTAATGAAATATATAAATGGATAAAAATTACTATGATATGAATGTATAGATATTTTAATGATAATTTGAATAGAGTATTATGAAATAATTTGTAGATAAATGATTGCACAAATGGATAAATGCTTATAATATTTTAATGATTATTTGAATTAAAATAGAAGAAAATATTAAATGAATTAATTAAATAGATAATAGTATCCATTTAATTAATAGACGAAAAATAGGATAATTGTGAGGTTAATTTTGAGTTTCTACAACATCAAAGGCTCCTAAAAGTTGCTTGAAATCCCTGAGTAGAGACCCATTCGCCCATGGCTGAATGAGTCCCAATTTTCCTCCCAAAACTGCCTTTTGGTGACTGGTACATAGTGTCTAACCCTTCTTAGATATGTAGAAAGTTCACTGTTTCTCTTAGTATTGAACTTTAAATTTTTGTTTCAAGTTTAAATAAGCATAATTGAGTAGATTTTCTATTTTTAGTTTTTCTCTCAAAAGTGTTCTTCAAGCTTAAACCCTCATCCTCAATCATAAGGAAATTAATAGATTCCCTCATCGAGTTGACTCACCTAAGGGTTGTAAGTCAATTATTTGTGTGGATCTCATTTCCTAATGAAATAAAGGAAAATAGGTCTATATTTGGTGAGCCCCTTTCCATCACACTTCCACACATTACCCTATATTTTTAAATGTTTTAGGAAGATAGGAGGCATTACAAGGTATGAAATACATGTGCAAGTGTTGTTTTGTAGATTTGGAATTTTAAGGTTTGCAAATTTGTTGGGTTTATTATAGATCTAGCATTTGAGAACTTTGGGTCAAAAGGGTTTCTTAGATTATGTTTTCATATGAGGGTTTTGTTGGTGTTTTAAAATGCAACCCAACTAGGCTTTGCAACTCTCTAAGAGGTAGCCAACCTCAATATTAAAGAACCACAAAGGCTAGTGGCCAACTGACATGAAATGGAATGGATACACATTTCCCCTACACTTTAGGCTCTATAAGACCTAGGGGGGTAACCCTTTAGCAACATCTAACAATCTAGACACACAAGTAACATGATATTTCTTAACAGATAATGCTCTCACAGAATTGCTGAGGAACCTAAAATATCACTCAAAATTGGCTAACACCTTGAGTTAATTTCATTAACCATCATAGAGAACATGACAAACACAACTCAAAAAAACATATTTGAAATGGTTTTTTGATTCAAAGAGTTGGGACCAAACTAAAAACAACAGAAACATGATAATGGACTAGTGCCATAAAAATGGGCTATGGAGTCATATAACTAGCATTTATCTTTCAGTGTTGAACATGCTCTGAAGGTCTTGCAAATGTTGTCACATTATGACAACTAGACCACTGAAGCTTTCTCTAATAACTCTGCTTATAAATCCACCTGAAATATAACACTCCTGTCACATTTGTCAAAGCAATTACACTATCCCTGAACAATAGGCAATAATAAATGCAGCTTGTGCTTTATTAAAGCAATTACATCATTCATAGAACATAAGGGGACAACATATGTAACTCAAATATAGAAAATGTGCATGAAAAGACTCAGACAATTTTATTATTGAATCCAAAATAGCATTACAGTTCAGCCATGGAGACAATTATCAGCTAAAATAAACATAACAAAATAATTCATAACACACACTTTCAGATTAAATGACTAACAATCATATTTCCCCTTAGCTTTACAATCTACCCATAGCTTATGCTTGACTTGCAGAGCTTTCAGAAATTGGAACCCTTACAATTAAGAAGAGAAAAGAAGATATAGAAAACAGAAGCAAACAAGAGCAGCCCTAAACTTGATCTAGAAATTCCATCTGGAAGCTCCATTCCCGTTGATGAAACTGAAAAGAATCTGCATCTCTCTTCCTTTGCAACAACAAACTTATTCTCTCAAAACTACCTTTTCTCATCATTGCATTGCAACTGGAAATCTACCCATGTGAAGAATTTCATCATTTCTCCCAGCTACTGGAAAAAACCTCTTTCCCGTGCAAAATTTTGTTTCAACTCTTTTTTAAATTCAAACATTGCACTTTGAAATATTTCCCCACTTTACAATGCTGCAGTTTTGTTTTCCTCCATATATCAAAGTTTGATAAATTTAATATTTATGCTCTTTAATTTGTTGCACATTAAATCCCAGCACACATTGGCCTTTTAATTATAAAATGAATATTAAATTCATTTTACCCATATCCTCTTATATTTTATTCCCAAACAAAGAGAATGTTTGCTCACAAAGTGAATATTAAGTTCACTTTACATTGACTTGGGAAAATAAAATATTTATCCTGTGCTGCACACAATTCAGAAAAAACTCCCTCATACACTTTCATGGGCATATATCTAAACCATATTTGGGATTAAATTTTACCCAACCCACAAATATTCACCTAGACAAAAAACATGTGGGAATACACTTTATATTTTGCATTTTAAAATGCCTTGGTTTTTACCTGTCCTCGGACCCACCTCCTTTATAATTAATAAATTACCCCTACACCATTAAATATTTCACACTTGAAATATTTCATCCCCTCGGGCAATATTTTACCTATTGAGTAGAATATTTACTCACCCCCTCAATAAAATGAAATTCCCATTTCATTTTATTGAACTATTTAAAAATGGTTAATGAGAAAATTCAGGCCCACCACAATGCACTTCTCGTACATTTTTCGCCAAATCTCGCTCACCTCGCACTCCTTTTGCCATCGTCATCATTCCTCTTGCGAGGCTTGCAAGGTTTGCCCTAAATCATCAATTTTTGTTTGGTGTGTTCTTGTGTCTCATGGGTAATGGTGGCCATTTCTCAAAATGCATTACTTGCTCAATGGATTCCCATGTCATTTTCATTGGTGTCATGCAAATCAACTCGACCCCTCTTTGCATTGAGCACAATCCACACAGAAAAAATTCCCCCTCTGGCGCAGTGGTAACTCCAGTTCACAGTGTTTGAAATTTTTCAAAGGAATTTTTTATAAATGCATTTGTGTGTCCTCCGTTTTCTTTGGCTATCTATCCCTTTCGCTGGTTGTGCGCATCATTCTTTTTTGATGGCGCCCTTCCACCTGCAATATTTGCAATCCATGAGACAACCTTAAGATTTTATTTGTTTTGATGGATTCCCATTTTCTACTCCAGGCCGCGCCCCTTCAATACCTTCATTTCCGCACTCCTCCCCTTCAAAAGGCATTAGCAAGGTGGATGATAGCAGAGGTCTAGGAGTTTGACCCTACATCTACCAAATGCATTTGCTATTTTCATTTTATGCACACCTACACATGTGAATCCCTCCTTGTTGAACAGGCCCTCATGTTATTTTAGTTCTTTCAACAAATACATTGTATCTCCCAGTCATGGCGTCGAATGGGACATCATTTTGAGAAGCATTTTCTATTTCTTGTGTGCTATCCACTCATGGATCAATCCCCTCTACCTTGGTGAAATGGAAAACTCAATGGCGACCCATTCATTTGGCACGATTGTTGCCCAAGCATTTCAAGCATCTATTGTTTTTAGCTCCAACAATCTATCATATAATTCACATCCTTTCAAAATGTATTGGCCCGTTCTATTTTTTGGGAGTCACCGGTGACTTTTTACATGCACCCATTTTTCCTCTTGTGCACATCGACCTCTTATCTCATGGAGGAGATACGCCAGAAAAGAATTTCCTCGAACAATTTTGATACATGTTCACTACATGTGAAGCCCTCCTTCAACTCCATTATTACCTTTCAAGCATGTTCCAATACATACCAGAATCAAATGCCACCAGTGAGTCCTCACCATCTCAACCATTTTCTCTACTCATCCATCACCCAAAACTATCTAGTTTCAAAAGGATCACCCTTTGAATGAACTCTTCACTTAGTTTCCATTTCACATCAAACAAAAGCACACTCCCCCTCACATAGGTTTATAGCATTTTCACAGAGAATACAAGAGCCTTTATGGTGAAATCCCAATTCAATGCAACATATCAATGTTAAAAGTGTTGTGACTTTGAAACATGGTTTCGAATCAAATGCAACACCACCTTCCATTCAAAAGATCTACTACCATTTCTCATTTAAGTGCCTAATTTATTGCTGGGAATTCTTTCATTTTAAAAGAGAGATTTAAAACTCGTGTTGATTTGAGAATATTGGTTGAAGTTTGTTTCCTAGTCCCTGTAGTAGCTTCACAAAAGACACCATTTTATGCACTCTATTTCTCATGTCTTCACATCCTCAATCCATTATTATGCTCAATAATCTCATCATCATATTCCACCTAGAATGCTTCAAAGATAGGCTTTGAATAGTTCATAATACAACCTACTATTGAAGAATTTGTGATCACCCTTACTATTTGAAAACACGGTCAACATTGTCCTTCACTTTATCAATATGAACACTTGAAACATGTCCATTCACAACTGAATAATGATCCGGGTTGTCCTCTTCACCAATGCACTTGTGACTAGAAACATTTCAACCTCATAAGTGTGTAAAGCATGTCGGGTCCACATGTGGGACCAGCTAGACAAAAATTTCTTTTCAAACAAGTTTCATGCTCAAATTGACCCGAGACAACTTCCGAATGAATCTGGAGTTGAAAAATGAACTAGGTTGCAATTAGAAACTATTTTTTGTCCCTTTTGCAAAATGGTGAAAACTGGTCAAGTTGCCTCAAGAATTGGCTTGAAAAACTAGTCAAATGACTTCCTGGAGCAATAAAAACTAGCAAGCTTGTAGAAATTCATTCCAGGAATGTAGTACAAAAAATGGCTTAGAGAAACAAATCACGAGGTGAAACTTATTAATCCGCAAAGTTGCTCAGTTGAACTTTTCTGAAATTGCACTTGTTCTGAACCAATTAAAACCCACTCAATTGCCAATTTGTAAAAATAGCAAATCAACTCCTAGCGAGCTTCCATCAAACACATAAGTTCATTTAGGTACCTCGAGCACGTGTGCAAAAGGAATTTCCTTGAATAATCGTTGATCAAAAGTTATTAACGATCAAAGTTGACCACTTTGAAATGTTGTCAGGAATGCAGATGCAAAACAAGAGAAATTGCATTTGGTTTCAATCTGCTAAAATAGAAAATCAGATCATGAGGCTTTGAAAACTGACACCTGAGATCATTAGGTATGGAGAAAATAGAACAACACTCATTTTGACATGACAGTCAGTTGGTTGTGAAATGAAAGCCCAGACAGGAGGCAACTTTGCAAATTTGAAAGTTTGCAAACAACATAACAGTGTCAAAACCCTCCAACTTCACTTTTCGAAACTTTGTCAAAAATTATCGTGGGAAGCTGAAAACTAACATGCATATTCACATATATCAATTGAATATGTCTACAGATGGGTTTTGCACAAAAATCAATAGGGTTCAAATTACAAGCCAACAAAGTGGGTCACTTAGATTGATTCATTAGGTGCACTTCTGAAAGTGTAGAGGCAATTTTTTTGAAATGGGCATCTCAAATTTATAAAATTTGAGAGTGCCATCAGGTTTTATAGAGGAAGTTTCACAAATGACCTCTTGAGACAAAACATGCCTTACTATTGGATCTAGTATGGTCAAGAAACGTTGATTCATATAAAAAATTTCCCTATTTTGGCCACTTGAAAAAATACTTTTTTTTACCCACAATGCAACCATACGGTTGTACGAGTCAACTACAAGCGTGTTGCAGAATAAAATTAAAAAATTATAAATTATTGCGAAATAAAAGAATCTATTGAAAAATTATTTAAAAATTATATATATTTAAGGGGGGGTTGGGTCCACAAACCTTGTACACGCCCTTTCCACACATGTGGTGGGTAAATAAAGGGTACTGTTAGTGATAGGCTTGTTTGCTACTATTGACAACCCTGTTGGCCCCTATCTAGCAGCTTTGAGCTAGTGGAGCTTAGCCCTTTGTTCTTGTGGGGACCAACCTATAGCCCCCACGAAGGGTAGAAACATAAATTTTATTGTCCAAAAAAATTAAATAAATTTAAAACTATTTAAATTTTGTTGTTGCTCTACCACTCAAGCACCACCAATGGGGTCATCGACCGACTGCCCAAGGTCCACCACCCTACCACCTCTACTAGCCAAATTGGAGGACTTTTGTTCAAATGGGTATAACTTTCACCCAAGATGTCAAACTTTCAACTTCTAGTAGTTGACAAAAAGCTCTCTTTAAGCACTATGTAATGGTAATGGTTTGGTTCTATGATTTTGTAGTATTTATCAAATTTTGGGGTCTAGAAGTCAAATGTTCTTGGTTACATAATTTTGGTCTTAAATTTTGCATATGGAATCAGATTTTTAATTTTGAATAGGCATTGCAGAGAATGTGTAGTGTACTACAAAGTGAATCGGGTAGATTTTTAGTTTGTGGTGTAGAGAGAGGATTATACTTGTGGGTAAAAGTACAAATTTATGCCACAATTTTGGCCAACTTATTAGCATAAGTGAATTTAAGTATTTCTAACAAAAAAACAATTTTGGCCAAACATACAATCTAGTAAGGTTCATTCTAGCTAAGTTAGATATGTCCACAACTTTTCCAACTAAAATTGTTGGCTAAATACATATGTAGCACCACTTTGAGGTCAATTTACCAAAAAAAAAGTTATTTGAAAAACTTGATGTTTCAAGAACTCCTACTCATGTAAATAACATTTTTCTTCCTGGTTCTTTCCTATCTGTATGGTCACTTGAACCAGGTATTGTATCATTATATCTATATTTAATATAATTACAGTGGTTATACCACTTTTTTTTTAAATAACATTTTTCTTTAAATGTAAAAATACCCTTTTTGTAGATCCATAAGTGTAGTTTTAAAAATATATATTTTAATAGTTTATTATTATTTATATTTTATTTTTTATTTTTACTAAAATTAGGTTATTAGCATTAAAATATTAGGTTGATTACCATGTTAAGAAAAATACTAAAACTTATAAATTGAAAAAATATCTCCTCTACTCTGATGTTTTCTCTGCACGCTTCTGATCACTTCCTGCAAACTCTTGGTCTATAGATCTTGTCGCATCTCAATGCCTCGCTCTCTATGGGGGTGGAGATGGGTCACGATGCCATTGAATATTGGGGTGGGGCCTCACAAACAATGGAATCCAACAAAGAAAGGCCCCCTTTCCCTCTCGTGATGTCTGTCACACCTTCGCAAAACCCTGACCAACCACATTTGTTTGATCATTAACAACAATAATATCAATTCTATAAATTCTAAAAAATAGAACACAACACTATATTTTGCAAGATCTTAAAATACTATCTCTATTCATGCATATATAAGAAGAATTACATTGTTGCATTACTACACAAATCATGACATTTAGAAAACAAATTGTAAACTAGAAGAAAGTCTATGCATGCATTATTCGGTGAATATGAAGAATAGGAGCTAAACTTAGATTAAAACTAATACAAGTTATCTGCCAAAAAACTAAATGCTAATTAAAAGAAATCACTGTTAAACTAAGAGGTGTACATGAACTAAATTAAACATGTAGTATGATGGAGAAAACAATAAATTAGAACTGAATGTTTGTCTACATGAAAATGTGTAAGAATGCTAACATCCAAATAAACTCCAAATAGGTTTTGTGCTAGGGCCTTGAGGATGTTGATAGGGGTTGCAAGGGGTTGCAAGTGATCTTAGTCACCCAATTCCTCGGGGGTATGGATCCCCCATGAGTCTAGTGATGTTTGATTGGGCTCCCTCCTTCTAGTTCAACCCTTAACCATGACTCTCAAAGCTCATTTAGATGAATTTTCCAATGGAAAGGAAACCTTTCTGTATGACCATGCCCTAATTTATTTATTTAAAGATTTGGTTGAAATTATGTGACATGCACTCTTGGTTTTTTGAGAAATGGAAAGAATATGTGGAAGGGGAAATAAGTATCTAACCTCATGCCAAGGGGTTCTTTATCCTTGAATTTGATTCTCAGGAAGATAAGGAGTTGGTGTTAGAAAATGAATCATGGCCTTTTCAAGTAGATTTGTTGTGCATGAAATCTTGGTTCCCCTCTTTCAACCTGCACATAAAAAACTTCACTCCAACCTACTTATGGGTGCAACTACCTTATATCCCCATATAGTTCAAGAACTAGATTGCTTGCAGGCCATTGAGAATGGTCTAGAAAATTATCACTACACTTATCAATTATTAGAATTCCACTTGCACTTGATTATGTATTGAAAAGGATCTATCCAATGGCCTTCCAAAAAAGATTCTATTGAATGTGGGAAACAAATACAGGAGGCAATATATAGACTTCGATAAAATTTCTTTTAGGTGTAGGGGATGTTTCTCAACAGACCACTTCATATCCCAATGTCAAAACTAGCATGTCCATGAGAAGGGGAATCATGCCTCAACAGGAAAAGCTTCCTGGGAGATTCGGGTTGAGCCTCATCACTACTATTAGAGTAAAAGTTATTTCCTAATTAATTATTTATTTAATTATTAGGTTCCTTTTCTTTTAATTACTTAAGCTAAGGTCATGTTTTCTTTATGTCTCATGTCATAGGATGAGGACACATGTCATGATCTTGTTTTATCCTCACCAAGGGTTTCTAGGTTCATTATCCTTTTATAAGGATTCTCTATTGTATTATCATTAGATGATGCACATTAATCATCGATTCATGCTTTTTTAGATCAATAACGCATGGCCTCCATAGCTTTTCTATTCTCTCTTTTTGTGACAAGTGGTTGATTGCAAGTGATCCCTGGAAGTTGTGGAGTTGATTTTTCCCAACTTCAACATGGTATCAAAGCTTCAAATGTATAATCCACTCCCCTTTTTCTGAGATATTTCATGCCTTGGGTTATCACTTGATGTATCTTGGAGAAAATCAGTGTTTTCCATTAGATTCAGAGCTACCAAGAAAAATAGTTTTGCATTTTGTTGGGCCTGATTTGGACTCCAAACGTCAGATCTATAAGGGTTTGAAGTAGTTTTTTTTAGATCCAAAGGGTAGCTGCAATTTCAAAGCATTTTGAGCCAAAAATAATGTCACAGTTGCATTCGGGAAAGCGATTCAATGAATTTTGATATATAATTCAACCTATTTCAGTGTTAGGAGATTTTGAGGCAAAACAAATTCTAGGGAGGCCATACGACCTCCCCAACACATAGGTTGAGGTAATTTTTTTTTTTAAATACCTTGTGATTTTTTAAAAAAAAATCAAAAACTTATATCCGTTGTAGGTTTTTTTAAGTATTAAAATAATATTAAAATCTATTTTTTGGAGGGTACCAAGGTACTTGCTCTCTCTGTCATGGCAGGGGTGCCAAGTCCCTTAGGCCTTGCCCTTGCAGGGGGGTACCCGAAGGGTACCACCACTTGCCATATGGTAGAGCAACAACCCTCAAACCCCACCCACAAGTGGCATAATGGGCTCTGCCCCTATCACCTATTAAATATTTTAATATATTTTTTTTAAAAAGGTTTTTTTTAATATTTCTCCTTATTAAAAAGTATAGTTTTTAATATATTTGTCTTAAAAGAATATAATACTTTTTTTGTTTCTTTTTAACTTTAAAAATAAAACATGCAAATTTTTGCAATAGGATCAAATTGATATCTACCTGTATTAGTTTTTTCCAACACCTCTAAAATTGGTGAACCTCTATTTTGGCAGTTTTTTTGCTAAATTTGGCAGAGATCCACTTTTTCCCTTGCTCAACCCCTCTCTATTGGGATTTTCATTTGTGCATGTCATATTTTAGAGGGCATATCTCGGCCATATGATATTTTTCAATGCAATTATTTTTGAAATGGGGTAGAATTTTTTGCTCTTTGTAGTCATGTAGGTGGTTTCTAGTTTGGATTTCTAGGTTTTTCCAAAATTTAGTTTTCTCAGTGTTTTTGTGTAGTTCTCATTTTGGAGACTTTTATGGGCCATATCTTCTACATCCAGACTCCTTTTTTGGTGTCATTTTTTTGAAAGTGCATGTTTTTTCTTGTCCTTCATCATGGTGCTATCAATTTCCTTATTTTCTATTAGAGAAATGTATTTTCAGCATGTAGTCCTTTTTAGATATTATGGGCTCTCATTGTATGCACTTCTTATTATTTAAACACACTAAAATAAAGTGCCTCTGTATTTCACATGATTATTTGGGATCTTTTAGATCATTTTTTGCCTTATTGCACTTGCATTATGATATAAAGTGTCATGGGAGAGTTTGATGTTTTTCCTTTGTTTGACATCACACCTTTGTTGTGTGTCCCTTCCATGACAACAACCTCATGCGTGTGTTCCTTTTGTTTGCACGCCCTTTATATTTTTGGTACTTTCATGTTTGTACATTCAAATTTTCTCGATTCTTCTTCTTGCATGAAGCATCAAAAAAAATGTCTCCTTGTCACATGCATTCTTGACCCTTGATTTGATTTTCACAAAAACAAATCTGAGCCCTTTATTTCAAATTTTAACCTAAGTTTTCCCTAACCCTAATTGCTAGTTTTCACATGTAATTTCAACCATCGATCTTAGGGTTTTGTCAAATTTCAATCTTGTCCATTCATCCAAAAATGGAAATTCTTTAAAAAGGCTTTGGTAGCCTCATTTGGACCTCTCTTAGAATCTTGCAACCTTGCCTAATTTGAAAATCCTTCAATATTTCCTTGAGTCTTGGTCATAGGTCTTAGTTTCTCTTCAAAATCTAAGGGAAAATATCATTATACAAAAAATGGAGGAGGGCGATGAAGGTCAATCATGGAGGGCATGAAGGTTGTTTGGTGAAACTTTCCTCTTCCTTATGTTATTTTTCCTCCTTTGTGCTTCATTGTTTAGCCAGGGTTTCTTTTATGCATTTTGTTTTATGCTAACCTAGATTTTTTCATTTGTTACATTGGTGAACCCGACGTGAAGAACATATTTTGTAGTTTTTGTATGGCCATTTTGTCTTTTTCTATAGGTACAAGTATGAAATGCCGCAAACACCATTTTCTAAGCCCCATTTGATGTGGCACGATGCATATGTGTTTAGGAATGATGCATTTACAACACATAGACACATTTAATATATTGCAATGCATCTGACAACCTGAATAATGCATCTATTCTAAACCACATTTAATAGGCATAGCGACACATTTGCATGTTACAGGTTTACTCTCAGTTTTTGGCATCATTTTCCAGATTTCTCCTTTCTATTTTAGTAGGTTAGGGATTTTTGGGTATTGATCTATTGTTGGCAGCATGTGGCTTCTTGTTGTTTTTATAAATCTTTTTAATTCTAAAGCAACAAACAAACAAACAACAACTTGCATATCACACTTCATGGTTTAAAATGAACTTGCATTCACACTCATGGGGATTAAAGTGAACACAACTTGCATATACACTCAACAAGGTTAAAAATTTGCTTCCATTTTCATAGCATTGGCCTAAAAAAAACTTTGCTTCTCTCATAATAAGTTGGGCTAAAATGAATGAGTGTTTGAGGTGTCTTATGGTGTAGCGATAATTCCTTAATGTGTATGCACTTCTCTTGCACCTTGTTGTAATCTTGAGAATCAAAAACACTTAGGGGTTGTTGCTTTACCACCCACATATTTCAATTTGGGAATTAAAATGAACAATCTTGTGAGTGTAGACTAAAAAAATTGTGTATGCACTCTCCTCACGCTGTTGTGTGTTACCTTTAGAGGGGTCTACCTCAAAAGAGGGAATGACTAAGCCAATAATTTTTTTCGCTCAGGTTGGTATATAAAAGGATAAGACTAAATCATCAAGTCCTCATGGTATGTAGGCCTTAGTCGTGCAGTGTCACTCAAAAAATGGTACCTACCTTAAAACATATAAAAGCACCTAGTAGAGTGATTAAAGCCTTAAGTGGCTTGTTGGAAACTCGTGAGGTGCCATATCCCCGAGTATTCACTAAATTTTTTTTGTTTAGATTTCCAAAATCCTTTTATTTGTTGGGACAAGAGGTCGAACCTCTGAAGTCGTCCCACTTATTCATGGTTCTTATTAGAGATAAAGAATTTGTCATGGGAGATTCATGAGAACTCATAGTTTGGTTGACCCGAGAAGTGAGTGTCGTGTAAGGGGGGCCAGTGTGGCCAAGCTTCTAAATCATTCGCTAAGAATAAGTGTGGCTGGTTAATCCAAGTGGGAATCCAATGAATATAGTCCTTGCAAACCATAGGATTTGTGCTTGTTTTCAATGTGCTTGTCTCCCAAAATTCAAGATGAAACCAAGTTTCCAAATGTTTGTTGATTCAATGAACACATAGAACACCCTTTTCAAATCTATAAAATCACAATCAAACTGAAACAGCTTCATAAATTTGTCCAAATTGCAAGAAAACCAGACCTTCTTTAGACTGCAACACAACTGACACTTTGTAACACACATATGACTGTTCTGGAACTCATTTGATACCTGCAACAACACATCTTCCTTTATTAACCACATTTGTTGTCTAGAACAACACATCTGATAATTCTGCAACGCATCTACTTTCTAAAACAACACATTTTTCCTTTGTGACACAACTGCTATCTGAAACACCACATCTACCTATCACTTTGGAAAACAACTGTTATTGTCCTAGTCCAAAATCAAACATTTTGAGTATGTTTCTCAACATCCTTTCTTAGTGGTCTTTGTCCAAAATCCAAACAAGATTTGCTCAAATTTTCCATCTTTGCATCTTTTATATGCATTTAGATTTTTTACCATAGGTTTGCCATTATAAATCCTAGTTGCATCTTAGGATCCATAATCATTTTCAGCATAGACAACTCTCAGATTTTCATCTTTGCAGACTTTAGAATAGGTAAACCTCTAATACTTTGTGAAACCATTGCCTCAAAAGTAGATTGTCATTGGACTAAGTCAAAAAATCACTCTTTTAGTCTTTGTCCTTTAGGTGAGATATTTCCAGCTCATAGGTCTAGTTTGAGAAACTTACCTTGTCCCTTTGTCATTTCACTTAGTCTTACAAAAGGTCCCATGACAATAAAAATTGGAACATTGGTCAAACTTTGGATGGTTAGGCAACCTCTCTTAAAAATCTCCCAAAGTTGATTATCTTTTAAAAATTTCTTGTACCTTGCATTTTCATTGTCATAACATACCCCAAAATACTTTATCCTCTCATCATTTTTCATTAGGCATTCCTTTTAGTCCTCGTAATTACTTTGCATTATCACCTTGCATCATACATTATTGCACTCCTTATTCCCAAAAATCCAAAAACATAGTTGCATTAGCATTGTCTCCTTATAACCAAAAATCCAAAAACATAGATTTAGTGTCATATCATCCATATCATTCACATTATCCCTCTTTTATTTAAGAAAATATTACATGTTTGAGACTAGACTACAAAGAAAGAGAAGAGCAATGGACCCCTTTGGACAAGAAAATAATCCTTACAACTATCATAGTGACTTAAACACCATTCACAACAACACCAACATGGGGAAAACTTCCAACAATCCTTTTAGTGACACAATCATTGTCTCTTCATCACACAACAATCCCTTTGAATAATTCATGCATAGGGATGAGAATGGACAAGTATACATGGAAGACATAGAAGTTGTTGCCCAAAACCCCGAAGTGGATTCCTTTGTAGAAGAATTTCTCTTACAAGATCCTCAACGGTATTTAGCCATGCTTATACACGAAGGAGCTAAGTTTCCACAAGGATTTGGTGTTATTACCTTAAGAGAAGAATCACCTAACCATGAAACCCAAACTAGTCAACCTCCTTCAACACCACCACCTAATGCTAGCACTACCTCCATTGGTGCAACAACTCAAAATTCCACAAACATAATCAACACTACCTCCATTGGTGCTACAACTCAAAACACAACCAATATAGTCAAAACCACATCCGCTTTTGGGGCATTAACCATAGTGAAAACCACATCACAATCAATGCCTCTAATATTGAAAATTGTGTCACAAACTATTGAGTCCACCTTTGGGTCTTCCTCTAATGCAATGATGACAATTTCATCAAACCCTTTTGGGAGAAACAAAAGATGAATTACCATTCAAGGACCTACACCCAACACTAGTACTTCATCACAAGGCCCTCAAGTCAATACCAACACTAGTGGACACGAAAGGCAAAAAATTAATTTCCCACATGGCCATATTTATCAATTCAGGCAAGGAAACCAAGTGTCACAATAGATGAATCCACTTGGTCCTCAAAATGTTCATGGGCAAAAAATTCCTCAAATGCACTTTAACACTGCTGGAGCACATATTCTGACATATGAATCCCATATTCATATGAAACAACAAATTCCCACTCAAAATTCTCAACACCAACAAATCCCAACTCAAAATGCACAATATGCTCAATCAATCCATTTCAAATAAAAATATGCCATCACAAAAACTGAGAACCCATGGGATATCCATTGCCAACATGTGTGATGCCACCAACAATCCTATAGTAGACACACTAATGGCCCAACTTGTTGCCTTACAAAAAAAGTAGAGGACATGAAGGTATCAAACAAGAAGCTCTACACATCCTTTGATTTGTGTCCATATCCATTGGATACAAGATTACACATGCCACCATTCCTTCCAAGGTATGTGGTACCGAATTTCTCCAAATACAAAGGAAAGACCAATCCCATTGAACATATAAGAGAATTCACAACCAATTATGTAGACATTGCATACGAACACACTTATTTGATGAGACTCTTTCCTAGGAGTCTCGTAGGTCCTGCACTTGATTGGTTTGCACTCTTTCCCAAAGGGATGAACTCACCAAAAAATTTGTGGAATATTATGCCTACAACATTGGCACTGATGTTACTATTGCCACATTATGTAAGACCAATCAAGAGGAAATTGGTGAAACATTCATTCCATTCTTCCAAAGATGGAAAGTTCTAGCAAGTAGATGCCCTATTGAGATACCTGAAAAGGAGAAAGTAAACATGTTTGTTCAAAATCACGTTGGACCATTAAAATACAAATTTCAAGTCCATTGTTTCACTACCTTCACTAACCTTGTTGAAAAGGGAGTTCAACTAGAAAAGGCTCTCATTGCAAAAGGTGAACTTAAATATGCTAGTAAGAACACAAACATGAACCTAACTAATGATAAGAGAAAATATTGGGTCAAGAACAAACATATTACCAATATTGGAGTTGTCAATGCTAAAGAAATAAATACAATAGGTCCTGCAATCACACTTAGGGGATCTCAATAGAAAAAAACTCCTCTAACCACCCCAATACCAACAACAAATGTTATTCAAAACAATCAGGACTAGGGACAACAATGACCAACCCAACAATTTCCTAAGAAACACACATACACCCCCTTGGGAGAACCAGTTGAAGGCATCCTCAAGAAACTTGTTCAATCTAACGTAATAACATTGCAAGATCCTAAACCATATGACCCAAGGCAGTTCAAACCATCATGGTGGGATGATAATGCCTTACGTGATTATCATCAAATAAAAGGACATAAAAGCTCTTCCTACAAATAGTTGAGGAATCTCATAGAAGACCTTATTGAAAGTTATGTCATTGAAATTCAAGGTCAACAGTTTTCTTCTAACTCAGACTATACCATTCATAAAATTCCACTGCAGGACCATGGTTCAGGTAATCCCTCTTCGTCAGGATAGAAGACTAACAATAGAGCCAATTACACTCATGTTGCATTTGACTACTCCAATGGACCTATTATTAATCACCTTCAGGCCATTGATGAACATGTTAATACCAACACCATTAGAAAGATGTTGGAGAGTAGTTTCACCACTCGTCAAGGCAAGATCACAATAGCTGGTCCTTTTGCTAAATAGCCACAATCCAAAGGAAAATTCAACCTTGTTGACCAACTGGGTAAAACTCCCACACCAATTTCTATACTTGAGCTATTGCGCATCTCACCCACCCACAAGGCTATCCTTGATAAGGATTTAAAAGAGTCTTCAGTTCCTACCGACATTTATGTCAACCATGTTGAAGTTATGGTCAAATATTTGACTACTTCCCATCATGTCACCTTTTCAGACCAAGATTACTCTTGACCTAAACCATCTCATAATGATGCATTGCATATTGAATTATTCATCCACAAACAAAAATTTAGATGAGTCCTAGTAGATGATGGAGTAGGATTGAACATATGCTCCTTAAAATTGGTCAAGGATTTAGGTTTCTCGGATGCATGTGTACATGCCACCAAAAGCATAGTCATAAAAGTGTACAATGATAAGGAACACTCTTCTAAGGGAATTATCACCCTCCCTATCAATGTGGGGAACGTCCTACTTGGTCGGCCTTGGATTCATTCACTGAAGGTCGTACCATCCACCTATCAACAATGTTTGAAGTTTCCTTTTGATGGCACCGAGATTACCATACCTTGTGATCCCAATCCCTTTCAGTATTGTACCAACTTGAGGGGAATTGTTGAACAACAAGTTGTTGTGCATGTTTTGCACACACGCCCCACCATGGGCAGGGACCCCCTCTTTTCACTCTCAACGGGCTACTTTGCTCCCATCTCATTTTGTGTGCCCCTTTCCTAGAGCCTAAATTGGTCATGTTTCTTCAAAAAATCAAATTCCCCTAACCCATACAAAGAAATCAATGCACACCATTAGTGGAAATTGGCCCATAAATGTTGCTCAATTCCCTTCATTTTAGTTGGGGCATTCGGATCTGGGGAGAAGAAGAATCCCCCCTTTTGTTTTCTGCTCTTTGCCTTGTTCTTGTTGACTTGGTCCTTTCTCGCTCGATTCAGTTTTTCCTTCATTTTTGACTTTAGGGGTAGGTTTCCTATGGATTTGGGATGTTTTTGTGGTGCCTAAGTGAACTGCCAAGGTTTCTTTAAGTTTTTGGAAGCTGCGGAAATTTCATTCTGGAACTTCGTCCCTCCTTGGCCGTTTCCAGAACTTCATCCCTCTATTGTCATTTTGGGAACTTTGTCCCTCCATGGCTATTTTCGGAACTCCGTCCCTCCATTTCCATTTTCAGAACTCCGTCCCTCCGTGGCCATTTTGGGAAATTCATCCCTCCATGGCCATTTCAAAAACTCTGTCCCTTCGTGGCCATTTCTGGAACTTCGTCCCTCCGTGGTCATTTCGGGAACTCTATCCCTCCTTGGCCATTTCGGGAACTTCGTCCCTCCATGGCCATTTCCAAAACTCCATCCCTCTATGGCTATTTCCAGAACTTTGTCCCTCCTTGGCCGTTTCCAAAACTTTGTCCCTCCTTGGATGTTTGCAGAACTTTGTCCCTTTGTGGCCATTTTAAGAACTTCATCCCTCCATTGTCGTTTCAAGAACTCTATCCCTCCATGGCCATTTCTGGAAATTTGTCCCTCTGTGGACATTTCCAGAACTCTGTCCCTCCTTGGTCATTTCCAAAACTTCATCCCTTTCTGGCCGTTTCAGGAACTTCGTCCCTCTGTTGCCGTTTTAGGAACTTCGTCCCTCTGTGGCCGTTTTCGAAACTCTATCCCTCCATGGCCGTTTCAAGAACTTTGTCCCCTTGTTTCCATTTTCATAACTCCATCCCTCCATGGTCATTTTGGGGACTCTGTCCCTCCTCGGCCATTTCAGGAACTCCGTTCCTCTGTGGCCATTTCCAAAACTTTGTCCCTTCGTGGCCATTTCTGGAACTTTGTCCCTCCATCGTCACTTTGGGAACTTCGTCCCTCCGTGGCCATTTCAAGAACTTCATCCCTTTGTGGCCATTTGTGGAACTCTGTCCCTCCTTCACCATTTCTGGAACTCCATCCCTTTATGGCCATTTCGGGAACTCTGTCCCTTCGTGGCCATTTTTGAAACTCCATCCCTCTGTGGCCATTTCTGGAACATCGTCCCTCCATTTCCATTTTGGGAACTCCATCCCTCCATGGCTATTTTCGGAACTCTGTCTCTCCGTGGCCGTTTCGGGAACTTCATCCCTCCATTTTCATTTCCAGAACTTCGTCCCTCCATTATAGGTTTCGGAACTTCATCCCTCTGTGGCCATTTTGGGAACCTCGTCTGTCTATGGCCGTTTCTAAAACTCCGTCCCTCTGTGGCCATTTTCGAAACTTCGTCCCTCTGTGGCCATTTTCGAAACTTTGTCCCTCCTTGGCCGTTTCATGAACTTTGTCCCTCCATCGCCATTTTCGAAACTCCATCCATCTGTGGTTGTTTCCGAAACTCCATCCCTCCGTTATAGTTTTTGAAACTTCATCCCTCAGTTTTCCTTTTCGAAACTTCGTCCCTTCATGGCCGTTTCGAGAACTCTGTCCCTCCTTGGCCATTTCTAGAACTTCGTCCCTCCGTGTTCATTTCGGGAACTTCATCCCTCTGTTGTCATTTCAGGAACTCTGTCCCTCCGTTGTCGTTTCAGGAACTCTGTCCCTCTGTGGCTGTTTCTAGAACTCTATCCCTTCGTTGCCATTTTGGGAACTCCATCCCTCCATGGCCATTTTCGAAACTGCATCCCTTTGTGGCAGTTTCCAGAACTCTGTCCCTTCGTGGCCATTTTTGGAACTTCATCCCTCCGTTGCCGTTTTGGAAAATCTATCCCTCCATGACCGTTTCCATAACTCCATCCCTCAATTATTGTTTTGGGAACTTCGTCCCTTCGTGGTTGTTTTTGAAACTTCATCCCTCTATTGCCATTTCTATAACTCTATCCCTCTATGGCCATTTCCAAAACTCCATCCCTCCATTGTGATTTTGGTAACTTTGTCCCTTCACCCGTCATCCGCCTTTCATCCTCTGGGTCCTGTGCATCCCACTACCGCATGAACAATAAATGATAAAACTTAAGTGCCTTAGCCTTCACCACGTCCCCTCCGTCGAACTCCCTCCATTGGGACTTCATCCCATTTCGGTCGTCGTAAAAGGAAAAGCTATCCTATCCTTCCCATTTGGGGCCTAGTACTTTGATTTTCGTTAGAACTATTAGCAAAGAAACATGGAGGAAAACTCTAGGTCTAGATTTGGTTAGCCGAGATGCTCCCACCGAACTTCTGCTCATTACTCGCCATTCTAAATGGCCATTCTCAAGCAGCTTCTCAGCCCTCTTGACCCAAACACTTGAGCGATAAAGGGGTTATGTTGACCGTCTTCTAGCATTACAGGTCCCGTACCCCGAAATTCCATCCCCGGGATGCCACCTCACCATGGTTGTTCCAAATAGCAAACTCCAGATGGCCTTCCTCCTCTTGACTCCAATTGCCTAGAAGATGACTTGAATGTCTCCTAATCCAAAAATGAGCTTTGACCCACATATTGAAATTGGACACTCTTCCCCATGAAAATTTCAAATTGTTTGAATCTGGAGATGGAACAAATCATATGGATTGCCCTGCCCCATTCGCCCTTTCAAAACAACATTTTGGCCAGGGAAATCTGATCTCTGAGGTCCGAACCATCCAAAATCCCTCCAGTAATCTGCTAATGGAAATTTAGAATAAATATTAGATTTTTGAATGATGAATTATCCAATCTAACAAAGAGTTTGCAGGATTTGACTAACGTTTTCCTTAATTTGTGTATGAAAGAACTTACGACACTTCATGTATGCATGATTCAAGAAGCCTACCATAGTTCCATCGGGGAGACCCATTCAGAAAGCTTAACAAAGAAAATCACATAGCTCTTGTCACCAGTCATTTTATATCCACCCTTCCTCATAGCACCCATCAATAGAATTGGCGCTAGAAGGAGGGCATGACATGTTGAGGCTACAAAGCTAAAATTTGGAAATTGAAAAGAGCACTTTCAAGAAGAAATCTGAGATAAGGAGATCTATTTTAAGGTTGAAACATAAAATCAAAAAATTCTGAAGGCAAACAAAAGTTGAGTTGAAATGGAGCAACACATGAAAATCACCATCACTCAGCTACATGCAAATTTAAACAAGATATTGAAGAAACCATTACAACAATTCACATTGGTAGTCAAATGTAGAATCCATGGTACATGTAAGCACAATGAATTGGGATGTTTTAATTTCTTGAGTAGAATCGGAAGAGTCTTGGAGGGAGAAATTCCCTTTTGGGAAATCTATCAGCCTTTAGCCCTTGCAGACCTGGAGGAAGAATTAACAACCATGGCAACCAAGGCATTTGAAGAGTTGATCCAAGAATTTTTGGGCAGCAAAGATGGACCAAGATTCGAGGAAGTACTAATGTCAAGCTGGTGCAGATTTCACAATGCACCACATTCAGAATTTACTTGCTCATCATGTGCAAACATCATCACCCAAGTCAAGGGTTGTTCGAAAAATTTGGAGCAGCCAACTCTCAATGAGGACGAGTCATCCCATGAGGCAAAAAATTTTGTCAGCATTTGGAGGACAGCACCTTCAAGTCGGACCAAGAAGCTTCATAGAAATAGATGTTGGGACAACAAACACTGAAGTTGAAATTCAAGAGGAAGAGGCTGAAAGTCTTGGGACAACAAAGTACCTTGATGAAAATTTTATTGTAACTAATTCAGAAGGCTTTCCCTCCATCAATAAATGGGAAGTCCTCCACTCCGAAAGAAGAACCATTGGCAATTGAGGATGGATTAGCAAAGTCTGCAATAGTGTATGCTAGAGAAGGTAATGAAAATGTTGAAAATCAAAAAGAGGAAGAGGTTGACAGCTTCAGAACAATAGAAAATGATGACGAGAGTATAAGTGAAATCAGACTAGAAGACCTCTCATTCATCAATGACAATGATCGAGAATATGAAAATGAAAGTTTGGAGGAGTGGGAACAACCACTTGCCACGGTTGTCTACCATCAAGCTTCTTTTTCAAGTGATGATGAGGACCCAGTAGCGGAAAGATATGACCAGCTCATCTCCAGATTAGAAAAGGATTGGTTTGAGCTGAAATACCAAGTGGACTTGGAGGTGCTACTAATGTTGAATTGGTGCAGACTTCATGATTCATCGCACTAGGAGTTCACATGTAGATTGTTCCAAGAAGCCATCAAGCAAGTCAAAGAACAAGCAAGGCAGCCAAGCACATCACTTCTTGTAGTTTCTTCAAGGATGGCACATGAGGATCAATAACCTCAGACAAGTGACAACCTAGCTGAATTTAGTCCTCAAGAGGATTTTGGGACACTAATAGAAGAAGGACATCAATACAATCTTGAGATTTCGAGTGATGAATTAGATCAAACAAGAAGGTTGTCCACTAGTCATCAATAATTTCTCCCTCTTCAAGAGCATTTGTGCACCATGGACGATAGGCTTTATGACAAGTCCTTGGAGGGAGATTGCGTAGTGGATTTTGGTCCCCTTGATGAGGTGCCATCAATTGATTACTTCTTTGCATTGTGAGTTGTATTATGGAGGTATGCTCATGCCGACGAAGAGCACATCCCAGAAGATGGTAGCGATGAAAATATACTCCTTGAGCCTTCGAACGGTGATGCACTAGAGTTTCTAGATTGGGAGAGGGGTTCCTTCTCCATCTATAGCAATAGTGAACAAGGGGAAATGAGTGACCATCATGATGAGATGCATGAACAACACAGAGAAGAAGAAAAAGGAAAGGGTGCTGCAATAGCTGCCAATAGAGATGAAGCACCTGGTCGAATACAAGATGCAACTTGGAGTCCTTCCACCATGATCATTGTTGATCCTCCATATTCAAATGGCTGCAATAAGATAGATTCACACATGTCATTGTCCCATGACATTGAACACCACATAAATAAGGACAACACTTGTGAAAGGAAGTGGGATAGCGTGCTGCCTTTTGTGGACAACAATCAAGTGGACACTAAGTTTGCAAAATATCAACGAGATGAAGTCTATCTTCTCAAAGAAAAGCTGATAGGGATTGTCGATCCCACGTAAGACGTGGAAGAAGTGTTTTTTTCCCCATTCTCCCTACCTTATGCAGGCTTGATGCCTAAAATGTTGTACCCTCCACCATGCTCGTCTGAGGTTTCTGATTCAAAGACTGATGATGCAATGCTCGCTCTTGACTGTCAAACACTACCACAATTTCACAAAAAAATCCAAGTTATATCCTTCCTTTCTCCTGTTAATTTGCATAGTTGCACTTACCATTTTGATTATGGGAATGAGGGGAGACAAATGTGTTTATGGATTAACCATGGGTTTAGCAAGCCTCCTCAATTGTTGATTTTCCCTAATCGGGTGATTGAACTTGAGTGTTGCAATGTTGAATTTCTTTTTTCAGAATATAAAGATAAATTTGCATGGTTAAGAATGATAAAAATTTCATTTTCTTGTGCATGCACTGTGAAATCCAATGAGCATTGATGTCAATCTGCCTTGCCTGAACATAGTGCTTTGTAAATATCTCTTTATACATAGCTCATTTTTTAGTAGTGTAGGTTTCCTGTAAATACTTTGCTTTCTTTCTTTCCTTAGGTTAGTTGGTTTGTTGTAGGTTGCTTGCTTTAGAGTAGTTTCTTTGTTGTTTTCTTTTGTTGTCCCACTTTTGTTAGTTTGGTGTTCACTTTCCATTCGCTTTGCTTTTGTTTTGTTGTTTCTTTGTTGTTGCTTTGCTTGAGGTCTCTCTACTTTTGGTTGGGGACATCTGTGCACACAATAACCATACTTATCACCTGGGGTTGTTCTATGTATTTCTTTGTCAAACACTAATCAAGTTTTCAAAGTGGATGGTGAGGATCTTCTCTTAGTGGCAAGTGATCTGGGTGTTTGATTCAAAGAGGATAAGTTGTTGGTTGGTCTGATTCTGATGTATTCAAGAATCTTATATCTCTCACATATTTTGAGAATCTGGAGGTCGTTGTAGGTCCTTTTTGAAGTCTCGTTAAGTGAAAAATATAAAATTCTACTTTAGTGCCACTGTGATTCTCAGCCCTGAGCACGAGCTTCAATGCTTGTGGGTTGAAATAAAAAGAATTAAAAATTAAAAATCAAAAGAAAAAAAAACAAAAGAAAGAAAGAAAAATATTAAAAATCAAAAGAAAATAAATTGAGCTTTTCAGGGGTATCCGACCAACACTATCAGGGTTATGGATGCCCAACTGATAGTAAACCAATGTTCAAGAGAATCACAGTGACAACCTTGTCAAGGCTATGGACATCTGACTGGCAGCGAGGCAATGTCTAGGATGCTTTTGGAGTTAGAATAAACTATGTAGCTTAACTTGATGGAGCTTGGGTTCCTATAGCAACTAAAGGATGTGAATTGAAGTGACTACACACACTTGGATTTTTAGCATACTGAAGTTTGGATTAACTAGTGGTTTTGATCCTTTGGTTGAGCATCTAGCTTGTTTTCCCTAGTGTGAAGATCAGAACCAGAGATTCTGGATTCATGATTCCCGTTTGTCATCAAAATGCTCTAGATAATTTCCCCCAGCAAGTCACCATTTGTTGTGCATGTTTTGCACACACGCCCCATCATGGGCAGGGACCCCCTCTTTTCCCTCCCGACAGGTTACTTTGCTCCCGTCTCATTTTGCATGCCCCTTTCCTAGAGCCTAAATTGGTCATCTGCCTTCAAACAATCAAATTCCCCTAACCAAATTCACCTACCTGAGTTTCGCTTAATCTTTTTCTTTCACGAAAGTGCCCCTGTAGGTTTCCCTTTGCCCGTTGCCCCGATGTCCTCCAAGCCTCATGGACCCGCACCTACAGGTTTCCTCATACAAGTCGCCACTCATGTTTCATTGTTGAGTAGTGACTAACGCCCAACTTCTAGCCACATGGCGGAACCCACACTTAGTTTCTCTGTTTGAGCCTTGACCGAGCATCCAAATGATCGTGAGATTCCACATCTCACCTAACCTAGGTCCACCATACAAAGAAATCAATGCATGCCATTAGTGTAAATTGGCCCATAAACGTTGCTCCATGCCCTTCATTTTACTTGGCACATTTGAATCTTGGGAGAAGCAAAGTCCCCCCTTCCATTTTCTACTCTTTGCCTTGTTCCTGCTGACTTGGTCCTTGCTCGCTCAATTCGCTTTTTCCTTCATTTTTGTCTTTGGGGGCAGGTTTCCTATGGATTTGGGATGTTTTTGTGGTGCCTAAGTGAACTGCCAAGGTTTCGTTAAGTTTTGGGAAGTTGCAGAAATTTCATTCTGGAACTTCGTCCCTCTGTCGCCATTTTCAGAACTTTGTCCCTCCTTGGCCGTTTCTGGAACCCCATCCCTCTGTGGCCATTTCGGGAACTTCGTCCCTCTATTTCTTTTTTGGGAACTTTGTCCATCCATGGCCATTTTTGAAACTCTATCCCTCTATTGCCATTTCTGGAACTTCGTCCCTCCATGGCCATTTCAAGAACTTTGTCCCTCCATGGTTGTTGCAGGAACTTCGTCCCTCTATGGCTGTTTCAGGAAATTCATCCCTCCGTGGTCATTTCCGAAACTCCATCCCTTTGTGGCCATTTCTGGAACTTTGTCCCTCCTTGGCTATTTCTGGAACTTCGCCCCTCCTTGTTCGTTTCCAAAACCTTGTCCCTGCGTTGTCGTTTTGGGAACTTTGTCCCTCCGTGTCTATTTCTAGAACTCCGTCCCTCCGTGGTCATTTCTGAAACTTCATCCCTCTATTGCCATTTTCAAAACTTTGTCCCTCCATGGCCATTTCTAGAACTTCATCCTTGCTTGGCCATTTTGGGAACTTTCTCCCTCCGTGGTCGTTTCTGGAACTCTGTCCCTTTGTGGCTGTTTTGGAAACTAAGTCCCTCTGTCACTGTTTCTAGAACTTTGTCCCTCCATGGCCGTTTCTAGAAATTCATCCCTCTATAGCCATCTCTAGAACATCATCCCTTCGTGGCCATTTTCGAAACTTCGTCCCTCCATTGCCATTTCTGGAACTATGTCCCTTTGTGGCCGTTTCTGGAACTCCGTCCCTCGTTGACCGTTTCAGGAACTCCATCCCTCCATGGCCATTTTTGGAACTTCATCCCTTCGTGGCCTTTTCTAGAACTTCATCCCTCTATTGCCCTTTCTGGAACTTCATCCCTCTGTTGCCATTTTCGGAACACTGTCCCTTCCTAGCCATTTCGGGAACTTCATCCCTCCTTGGTTGTTTCTAGAACTTCATCCCTTCATGGCCGTTTCGGGAACTTCATTTATCCGTGGCCATTTCTAGAACTCCATCCCTTCTTCACCATTTTGGTAACTTCATCCCTCCATGGCCGTTTTTAGAACTTTGTGCCTCCATGGCCATTTTTGGAACTTCGTCCCTCTATGGCCGTTTTTGAAACTTTGTCCCATCATTGCTATTTCAATAAATCCATCCCTCTGTGGCCGTTTCTGAAACTCCATCCCTCTATGGTTGTTTCTCAAACTTTGTCCCTCCTTGGTTGTTTCTAGAACTCCATCCCTCCACCCCTCCATTTCCATTTTGGGAACTCTGTCGCTTCACCCGTCATCCACCTTTTTCCCTCTAGGTCTCACGCATCCCACTACTACATGAACAACAAATGATAAAACTTAAGTTCCTTAGCCTTCACTGGGTCCCCTCCATCAGACTCCCTTCAACGGGACTCCATCTTATTTCAGTCATCGTAAAATGAAAATCTAGACCATCCTTCCGATCTTCAGGGCCCAGTACTCTAATCACCGTTAGAACTCTTAGCAAAGAAACATGGATGCAAATTCTATGTCCGGGCCCAGTCAGATGGGTTTCTCCCATCACAATTTCCCTCATTGCTCGCCATTCTAAACAACCATTCTCAAGCACCTTCCTGGCCCTCTTGACCCAAACACTTGAGTGATAGAGGGGTTATGCTGACTGACTGCTAGCATCACGGGTCCCAAATCCCGGAACTTCATCCCTAGGATTCTGCCTCACCATGGTTGTTCCAAATGGCAAACTCCAGACGGCCTTCCCTCCTCTTGACTCCGATCACCTAGAAGATTACCTGAATGCCTCCTAATCTGAAAATGAGCTTTCACCCAATATTGAAATTGGAGGCTCTTCCCCATGAACTTTTCAAATTGCCTGAATCTGAAGATAGAAGAAATCATACGGATTTCCCTACCCCGTTTTCCCTTTCAAAATAACATTTTGGCTAAGAAAATTCGACCTCTAGGGTCCGGACCATCCAAACTCCCTCCAATAAACTACTAATGGAAATTTAGACTAAATATTAGATTTTTGAATGATGAATTATCCAATCTAACAAGGAGTTTGCAGGATTTGACTAAAATTTGCCTTGATTTTGTGTATGAAAGAACTTACGACAATTCATATATGCAAGATTCAAGAAGCCTACTACGGGTCCATCGAGGAGACCCATTGAGAAAGTTGAACAAAGAAAAGTGCATAGATCTTATCACCATTCATTTTATATCCACCCTTCCTCGTAGCACCCATCAACACAAGTTCCTATTAATTGTGAATCTTTGACATCCACCTCTTCCAAATACATCGACCCGTCTACACTTTCCAAGCCCTCCAAATCAACTCCTTCAACATCCATCACACCATCTACCTCCACCACCCCAGTGGTCAACCCGAACATCAAGATTGAGGATGAAGGTTGTGGCACGTAAAAATTAAACACTGCCTATTGTATTAGAAAGATACCCAAGTCTCCAAAATCTTATGGTAGGCCTTGTTTAAAATGGAGCCAAAAGTGGTCTTTAAAGTTCCTCCTATGATGAATTTCACCAAATGGGGAGATTTAAACAAAGAAGATATTGAAGATATTTCGGCTTGGATTTACAAAGACATGAAAGACCTACCTCCTCTACTAGTACAACAATATGGCAAAGGATATGAGATGATGAAGATGAAAGGCTATGATGGAACTAGTGGCCTTGGTATAAACAAAACTGGAAGAAGAGAACCCATTATGCCATCTCGAAGAGAAAAGAATTGAGGGTTAGGGTTTGAGCCAATCAAGATTGACGGTCCATGTACCAATGTAATTTCAGGTGAGTGTGTAAGTGCTTTTGAAAGTGTGAAGACAATCGAGGAATCCTATATTGAAACTGACTCGAACGAGTGGGAATATGGTTCTGAAAGATCCCTAAGTGACTATGAGCTTGAAGAAATGTTTTGAGAACTAGGTGAGCCTTCTATTGACAAAAAAATTAGACAAATGTTTAATGTTAAGCCTTCTAAAGATCCTCCCATAGTCCCATTGAAAAGAGATTCTTGGATAAAAACCTTTTGGCCTAGTGATAATGATGAACCTAAATTGCCACCTAACCCTATTTGGCATGATTCCAACTCGTTTGTCCCCTATTTTGACCATGAGTCCAATTTTCCCAAGTCTAATGAAGATGACGATTCGATAAAATCCTCTTGGGACTTTGAGGACACTTCTATCTTTACCCTTTTATTCTCATTCTGCATGCTTTCAGTGTCCTCTCTAGCTTTCACCAACACTGATGAGGCAAGGTCCCTTATGTACCCATAGCTCGTTGATTGGGACCAACATGACTTACCTATCATGGAAATCTTTGAGAATGATGAGGCTATAGCTGAATTCATGGGACTCTATGAAGGAATACCAAGTGAAAGCCATAAATTTGGATTCACTATATATCTTGATTCTGTAGCATACTTTGGGGAGACTGTTCAATCCTCTAGTCACAAAAGTAAGAAAAATAAAATAGAAAAAGACACATCTTTAGGTGAAAATTGCAAGAGTCCTCCTAATGATACAAAAGTAAAAAGAAAGGATGTATTTGAGGGTGAAAACCTCTTTGAGGCACCCAAGGATGGAGGATTGGGCTTTCTTCCCATGAATTAGGATAATTTGGCCATGCTCATTGAGGATACCACAGAAGTCAATGTAGCCACGCCTAAAAACCCAAGATGATTCTCTTTGTAGCCTCATTGATAGAAGCGAAAAAAATATGAGTTTCAAGAGTTCTTTGTGGAATGAAAGGTCAACTTCTCATGGTCCTATGTTAATATACTAGGATTAGATCCAGCATCAGTCTTGCACCATCTTCCCTTGCTTCCAAAGGCTAAACCGATCAAATAGAAAATACGAAAGATGCACCCGCATATTTCCTTACTCATCAAACCTAAACTCAGGAAGTAACTAGATGTAGGGTTCATAAGATCAATAGACTATGCAAAATGGATCTCCAATCTGGTACCTTTCACAAAACCAAACATCCAAATCTTCATTTGCAGAGATTTTCAAGATTTGAACAAGGCATGTCCAAAAGATGACTTTCCACTCCCAAACATAGACATCATAGTAGATCTCATATTAGGGTATGAGATGTTGTCCCTCATGGATGGTTTCTCAGGATACAACTAGATCTGTATCACCTCAAAAGATCAACACCAAATGGAATTCAATTGTCCCTGGGGTACATACTATTGGAATGTTATTCCTTTTGGCCTAAAGAACGTAGGTGCTACATATCAATGAGCCATGACCACAATATTTCATGATCTCATGCATACTTTGATGGAGGACTAAATTGATGATCTCCTATAAAATTCCTTAATACACCATGATCACCTAAAAGTGTTGGACAAAATATTTAAAAGGCTAGAAGAGTATAAAGTACATCTAAACCCTAAGAAATGTGTTTTTTATGTGACTTCAGGTAAGCTCCTACGGTACATAGGTTCTCGTCGAGACATCAAAGTTGACCCAACTAAAGTAAAATCAATCTTGGGCATGCCTCCACTGAAGGGAATCAATGAGCTTAGAACATTACAGGGAAGAGTTCAGTCTATCAAATGTTTCATTTCATAGTTAGCTGGCAAATGTCAACCTTTCCAATATCTGTTGCACAAGGGCATCCCCTTTGTGTGGACTAACAAATGTCAAATGGATTTTCAACAAATTAAGGACTATATTTTGACACCATTAGTCCTAATGCCACCTATTGATGGAAAAACTCTGATCTTGTACATATCTACAACTAATTCCACATTGGGGTATTACTCGCACAAAATGACCATGATGAGAAAGAAAGAGCCATATATTACATTAGTCGCTCCTTGGTTGGCTATGAACTCAATTACACTCCCATTCAACATGCCTACCTCACAGTGGTCTTTGTTACTAAGAAGCTGGCACATTATATGTTGAACTATAAGACACAGTTAGTGGCAAAGATAGATCCATTGAAGTATCTCCTCAATCGGGCAACATTGACATGACAGTTGGCAAAATGGGTAATGATATTTAGTGAGTATGACATACAATACGTGGAACGCAAAGTAATAAAAGGAAATGTCATAGCAGATCAACTCACTGATGCACCCACGCAAGGTGATCACCCTTTGGTAGTCGACTTCCCAGATGAATCCATTTTTCATTTCAACCCTAATTTACCTTGGAAACTCTATTTTGATGGATCCTATATAGGTCATGGCTGAGGGGTAGGCATATTATTCATTATACCACAAGGAGATTCTATTCCTAAGTCATTCTAGATCACCTTCCCCTATACTAATAATGTTGTTGAACATGAAGCATTGGTAACGGGACTTTGAATGGCCGTCAAGTGGAAAATTAAAACACTCCTAGTGTTTGGAGACTCTCAGTTAATTATCAACGAAGTCAACGATGAATATGACACCAAGGAAGAGAATTTGATGCCTTATAAACGCATGTTGGATAGCTTCATATCATATTTCCATATGATCACTTTTGAGCAGATTCCCAGGACATAGAAAAAGGTAGCAGATGTTATGGACACAATTGGATCTCTCTTAGATATTCCTAGTAATGTGTCGAAATTCGAGTTCTCAGTGGAATAGTTGTTGGTTCTTGCTTATGATATTCCTAAGTCCGAAATGGTTTGTGAGCTTGTTGGTCCCAATTCTTCTTGGTACCAAGACATATATGATTACCTACATTCTTAGACTCTCTCATTGATCCTTTACAATAACCAACGTAAGTCCTTTATTCACAAAGTCGCCCGCTATACCATCATCACTGACACCCTATACCAATGTAGCTTTGACAATACCCTTCTTCAATGTCTCGACATAGATGAATCACAAACAACCTTACGTGAGCTACATGAGGGTATATTTAGATCTCATTCGAGTGGCCCAACCTTGGCCAATAAAGTTATGAGACTTGGGTACTACTGGCCAACCATGGAAAAAGATGCCCTTCAGTTTGTGAGAACATGTTGTTAATGTCAGGTGCATAGTGATCTCATTCATGCACCCTCACAAGAGCTTTAACCAATCACTTCTCCTTGGCCCTTCGCACAATGGGGACTCGACCTCATGGGTAAAATCCATCCCACTTCATCCAATGTCCACAAGTTCATTATCACTACCACCGAATACTTCACCAATTGAATAGAAGTCATTCCCCTCACCTACATAACCAGTAAGAAAATTTCCAAATTCATCCTTAATTATATCATCTACTGGTATGGTGTTCCCCAATCCATCATCACAAACAATAGTCATCCTTCCAAAAATCAGGATATCTAAGAGCTTTGTGAATGCTTCCATATCCAACATCATTTATCCACACCCTATTACCCACAAGGTAACGGTCAAGCTGACTTGTCTGACAAGATAATCATCAATCTTCTTAAGAATATTGTTAATGAAGTTGGCTATGACTGACATCTCCAACTTAACCTCGCCCTATGGGCATATAGCACCAGCATTCGTACACCTACCAGAACCACCCCATTTGCTTTGGTCTTCATATCTGAAGCCATCCCACCCATCGAGGTCGAAATCCCCTCCTTAAGGGTCTCCATGAAGGGATTGATTGAGGACAAAGAGTTCTAATAGTCTCGATTGCATGAGCTGGAATTGTTAGAAGAACACAAACAAAATTTCTTGACTCACTTACAGGCATATCAAAATCGCCTTTGTCGAAGTTACAAAAAAAGAGTCATGGTCTGAAAGTTTGAAATTGGCTACTTGGTTTTGATGCAAAATCCAAAGAATCAAGCGGACCATGAGAATCTCGACAAGTTTGATCCTAATTGGATGGGTCCATACATCATCACTGCTTCATTCGATTCTAATGCTTACCAGTTAGCTACTCCAGATGAGGAACAACTGATAGAACTTATCAATATTATGCATCTACGCAAGTTCTACACATAGCATCAGAGAGCTTGGCCGAAAACCATAAAAATACAACCAAAAAATTAATAAATACAAAAAATCATCACCCTGATGAAAACTTGGCAAATGGGCATCATGGTGACACCAAAAAAAAATCAAAAAATGTCAAAATAGTAAAGAAAATATAATTTGTCCACTAGTGAAAACCATCTCAATGGCACTTTAGATAAGTACCATGGTGAAAACCTGGCAAACAGGTGCCATGCGTAGGCAATATTTGCTTCGCCATCTACTATCACTCCATCCACCTTCGTCAATAATAAGTAATTGACACCATATCCACCATAAATCCCTATTTATGGTCATGGATGACAACGGTTGACATCATGCCTCATGCATCACTTGCCTTTCATCCTTTCCCATCTTTCCCATCTTGAGGCAGCACCTTTATCATTTGACTACAGTGGATATCACACATGGTCTAGTATATTCATAAAATCCCTAAAAATCATAAAATATCTTGAAAAAAACCAAAAAAAAAACAAATATCCATCAAAAATACAAAAAAATAAAACATGTTCAAAACACAAAACATCCAAATAGCTCTCAAAAATCCCAAAAATAGATTCAAATTACATTTTGTCAACTTTTTCAGTCTTTGTCATTGTCAAACTACATTGCCTCTACAACTCAATGTACGCAAGGCCATCTATCGATGTGCCCCTGAGGCATCAGGTCAACCCTTTAAGGTTTGTCAGAATAAAATCATGATAATGGCATTTGTCACTTAAAATGTAAGGTCATTTCATGTTGAAATACGAGGTCTCTATGCAATTGCTACATAGGCAAGGCCATCTGTCGATGAGACCCCAATGCCCCCTTAGGTTAGTCTTCTAGGGCTCGTCAAGTCAAGTTAAGATATATCAATTAGTCTTCAATAACCGGGCAGTCACATCTTGTCTCTATCAGAATACATGGTCTTTGAGTGTATGACATAGGAAAGGCCATCATTGATGAGCCCCGAGGCCCCCTAGGTTCAGTCCCTTAGGGTATGTTGATTCAATTATTCTCTTCTCGTGAATTTCCTAAATTAGGAAACTCTTAACCAAACCTTTGCAATCATTTAATTAGTATTTCAACTATATTATCATGTCAACCTCAACATGTGGTCAATTTGATCACCTATTAAACCTTGTTCAAACTATCATAACAAATTCAATCTATCAACTCTTGGTTATTCCTCGGGTACGTATTTTTGAGGAACAATCCTTGTCATTTATTTTTGCCCTAGGCTATGTCCTTGAGAATTGACACCATCATCTGACATTTTGAGGGATTCTCTGGGCATTCAAAAATTGATCCTCTCGAAATCGACATCATTCAGTATGTGTCCTTCCTAAACTTGACATTACCTAACACATTAGCCTACTCAACATAAACCTAGGCTTTGTCAAACTTGGCATTTGACAATACTTGGAAAACATTGTCTTTAAACCTCGTCACACTCGTCATTTGTTTTTTCGTCATGCTACTAGTTCTTCAAGGATTTCTTAACATCAGGATTTAGAGGAGCAACATCGTATCATGATGATTGTCTTATCTTTCTGAGGTTTCCATGTCACTAGTTCCTTGAGGATGTCCTGCATAGGATTTAGAGTAGCAACGATATTTCATGACTTTTCTTTCTTATTTGTGGTTGGTTGTGAAAAAAATAATGGGGAAATTGATTTCCTATTATGAGTCATGATCATCCTAGTCTATGACTACTTGCCTATGTGATGGTGTGATCGTGCACACCATTGATTTATGTCATATCATGGTGTTTGTTGGCCATTGCAATAATCTGCCCAATGATGATTAAAGAAACACCTATTAGTACTTTTAAAATATATTGAAGGATTATTTCTCCACATTAACATCCATCTCCTTCCATATAATAATCTCTCTCTTCTTTCATCCTCTAATGATGTCCTATGACATATAAAAATATAATTGCATACATGCTCATATATAGAAGTTGCATTAGTAAATTGCACATTTACATAAATCCATTTTCATATTTGCATTTACATCACTAGCATAAATACATCATTTGCATCATTTCATTTGCATTATCATAACATATAAGTACATCATTTTCATTTGCATAATTCATCCATGTCATGATCATAACATAAAGCATCGTATATTCCATACATACACCATCATACATCAATGTAGTCATAATAATAAGAATGGAATCCATTAATTTAAAACATTATGCATATATCAAAAAATCATCATCATCATCATAAGTTACCATCATACAAAAGTAACATCATCAATAGTATTAAGGCATCTCATCATAAATACATACATCACATAGCATAAAATGCATCATCAAAGGAATCATAACATAGACCACATCACATGAACACAATAATAAACCATAATGCATCATAGCACAACACAGTGTAAAATTTGTACCAAAACTGCATCATATATATAATAATCTCAAAATAATTTCACAGGATAGAGTCTCGAGGAATCCAAAAAATAGATCTCGCAGGCTCGATAGTCAATATATAAATGTGTCTCAAACATAATAACAATACAAAATGATATGCCCTAACTCATGCTCTCCTCATCTCCTGAAGGTGAGGGATGGGGTGATTGATTCTCCCTCTTTAGAGCTGATGATATTTGCTAAGACATGATCGGTTGCCTCTATGATGATCTCGAAATAGTGGTGACCTATGACTAATTGTGGTGGGATCTGTGTCCACATGATCCATGGTTATGATTGAATATGTGACCTGAGGAGTGTCTATGGATTTTTATAGATTTTCATGACCTGTGTCTTGATGAGTGGATTATGGAGGAGGAGCTCACACTACTATGGCTCCTACTATTGTGACTCCTGTTGTTGGACCCACTACCTATACCACTTCGATACTAAGTAAAATTTAGCTCTCATCGCTCTACTGTCATGGCCCTCTCATACAGTCCAATGTATTACTCATGGCTAGCACTCACCCTCACTAGCTCTCTCACCACCTCTCCCATGGGCCTAGAACACAACACTTCGAACTCTATGCACCACTTTTGAAACTCCTACTGCCTCACCACTAACTAATCTCTCTCCACCCTGGTCACCTCCAGCTGGGCCTCTAGTGTCCTGATCTTACAAGGGCCTCATCCATCCCACTCTGTATATCTATCAGTTGATAATCGACTATCACATCCTAAGGCTATGGTGGTCTACTAGCTGGAGCCTCCTCCCCTCCACCATCTGATCTCTGATTTGCCTCTCGAAATCATCCATCTCCTCATCCTCTCCCCCTATCTCCTCCTCCCCACCAATATCCACATCCTCCTCCCTAGCAACCTCCACCTCTATCTCCATCTTAGGCTGCTCCACCTTTAGCTTCTCTACCTCTTGTTGAGGTCCCTCTAGTTTCTCTTCATCTTCCCTGACCTCCTCTCCTCCTCCTCTCCCTTACTTACCTCTCGGATAGGTGGCAGTTGCGGTTGTGTGACTCATTGTCACACTCTCCTCACCTGCCTCCAACCTCTCCCCCCTTCTTGTCCATCTCCTCCATCTCCTCCATCATCCCCACCATCACCTCTCCCCCCTCTTTATCCATCTCCCCCGTCCCCTCCAACATCCCCACCATCACCTCTCCCCCATCTCCATCCATCTCCCCCATCCCCTCCATCACCCTCACCATCTCCTTTGCCTCCATCTCTCCCTCTCCCCCTACTACCATCCTTGCCTCCTCACCTTGTTGGGCGCACCCGTGCTAATACTACTCATCAATCCACCAACGCTGGTTGATCATGAATTATCAATGGAAGTGGCCTATGTATGAGCCACCATGCATAAAACTCTAGGGTGGTCATCACATCTATTGGTCCCCCACTCCACCCCCACTACTGCGCCACTAAACCATCAATATGTTGCTCGGCCATTGTCACTGATATTTGTGGTTCCCACAATGACTCCCAAGATGATCGTGCATACTCTGCGGTGCCTATAGGTACATCCTGTCACTCACCAAACTATCATAGTACTCATTAAGGCAATTACATCTCTATGATGAGTTGTGACTACACCATCCACCCAATTAGGTACCTGAACTATCAAAAAAATTATAGATGCTCCTCCTCTCTTGGTGACTGTCCGCAATCCCTATATGGCCTCCACACAAACTCAACCAAAGTATCAATGGCATGGCGTCAATACCCTATATCTCCCACCTGAGTCCGTGTCACCGATCTAGCATACATATACACATAAGGTATCCCCTCGCCTAACTACCTCTATACTAGCAGTCCTAATACTACAATATGCTCCCATGCCCATATCATAAGGAGTGTGGTCCCACAATTGATACTAGTAGACTCCTTGTACATGACATCATGCAGTTGATGACATAACATCCCTAGCAGGCATGAACCCCAAGAAAAAACTTTCTTGTCTCACATCATCTAGATCAATACATCTCCCTATTCAATCAGAAAACCATGGCACCGATGATCTGGTATCAATACCTTGGCTATCAAGGTGCACAACATACACTCCCATCGGCCATAATGCTTGACCAGGAACTCCCAGCTAATTTCATATCCATGGATTCCTAGTTGTGCCACATCCTCATGCTCATAGTAATATGTGATGGCCTGCAGTCCCCATCAAGGATCATATACCACCCACTCTCCTCTGATCGAAATCTGTAGGATCCTATAGACATCCTAGAGAATCACTATGGCCTCCCCTATCGATAACTAGAATGAACATGTCTCGAAGTGCCATCTCTCTGCCAATGCTATTAGGAGACCCATGTTTTCCTGGATAATGGGCATATAGGTCACATGAAACAATCCTAGGCACATCAATCGCCTCTTCTCACCTAGTCTCAACTGATCCTTGAATGCATATGTGGTTGGCCAAAACTCTCAGTTATATATCAGTGGTAATCATCTCTTTACACACAAAGGTTAGCACATCACTGAATATCATCCCTATCATCTAACTAATCAACAATGCACAAGTAAAATGAACCAAAACCAACTGAACTTTAGCCATAGTTAGTTGTGGCGTTTTGCCCTGCATTTGTATTGCAAGAATCACATGTGTTGTTTCATCCCATAGATGCACGAAACTATAGCGATTGTGTCGCTTGGTCACGCAGATGCGCCACTTTATTGCAATTGTATTATTCCCCCCATTTGTTGTGCCGCTTTTGAGAAGATGTGTAAATTAGCCCACTTTTACATCGTAATATAATGATAATGTTGCATGGCTTAGAACTTGCATCTCACTATGGCACTTGCATTGCACCAGTTCGCGATTGCGCTGCTCTAACCTAAACCCTACCCTACCCATTGCACTTGTGTTGTGATGCATCAAATGCGTGCAACGTGAACGCGTTTGCATGCAAATGCGTCGAATGATAGAACAACGCATCTAAATCCCTAACTTTGAGTCCCTAAAAAGATCGTAAAATGATAAAATCATAAAGTGGGTACAGGGTACATACCGTGGGTCCTAAGCCCTCTACCCATCAGTATGTCTATACTCGATATCCATAGTGATCTACCTCTAGAATAGTCATCTTTCAGCAAGGTCCTCTCGCTCTGAGCTTTGAATCTCTCAAGCCTGAATTAGGGTTTCCCCTAGGGTTTATAACTGGATGCACTTTTTCTCGCTTTCAAATGACCTTTTGACTACTTAAAACTTGCCGAAATTTGAAACCGATTACGCCACTATTTTTTGGGTCATCAAATTGACTTATTGAGACACTTTCCAAATTTTTCCGGAACCTAACCAAAATTTGCAAATTTTCCCAAAGGGGGTATAGATACTCCATACCTTTGTTGGTGTATATCTTGAACTGAATTTTCTTTGTCACAATGCAATAAACTGCATCATGACAAAGAGGGGCAAAATGTAGACACATAAAATTGACCTAGGCTTGCAAACTTTATTTCTTTTGTATTTCATTTCAACATAATTAAAATACTTAATTATGTCCTATGGTCCAAATTTGACTATTAATTAAATAATTCGTAATTATTTAATTAATTCATATTTTTTATTCCTCTTGACTATTTAAATAAATAAATTACATTTATTTTATTTAAATATGTCACTAATTTCCTATGTCTCCCTATAATTAAATAAATTCCTAAATTTATTTTATTATCATTTACCTATTATTTCCTCCTAATTATTTAAATAAATAAATTTCATTTATTTATTTAAATGTGTCACTAATTCCTTATGTCTTCTTATAATTAAATAAAATTCCTATGATTTATTTAATTATTATCCACCTTGTCCACTTTCTCCACGATTAAATAATTAGTATTAATTATTTAATTGTCTTATTGACTTTTTCCTAAATTTAAATGAAGACATTTATTTAAATTTCCTCCTTTCTAATTTTCCACCAAGTAAATAATTTAAAAATAATTATTTACTATCGCATGACCTCGCCACTTTTGAATTAAATTTATTTTTAACTCAAAAGGTCAACATCATCTATTGAATCAAATAATTTTAAATTCCTATTTGATTCTCCACTAACCTCTTTTTATGTGCCCAATATCTCCTTATTACATGCATTCTTGACCCTTGATTTTATTTTCACAAAATCAAATATGAGCCCTTCATTTCAAATTTTAACCTAAGTTTTCCCTAACCCTAATTGCTAGTTTTCACATGCAATTTCAGCCATTGATCTTAGGGTTTTGTCAACTTTCAATCTTGGCCATTCATCCAAAAATGGAAATTATTTAAAAAGGCTTTGGCAACCTCATTTGGACCTCTCTTAGAATCTTGCAACCTTTCCTAATTCGGAAATCCTTCAATACTTGCTTGAGTCTTGGTCATAGGTCTTAGTTTCTCTTCAAAATCTGAGGGCAAATATCATTATACAACAAATAGAGGAGGGACATGAAGGTCAATCATGGAGGGCATTAAGGTTGTTTGGTGAAACTTTCCTCTTCCTTATGCTAGTTTTCTTCCTTTGTGCTTCATTTTTTAGATAGGGTTTCTTTTATGCATTTTGTTTTATGCTAACATGGATTTTTGCCTTAGTTACACTCTTATTTTATTTAATGGCGGATAGGGCCTTATGTATCCCATTTGAGATGAAGGTTGCATAGTCATATGGAATGTTTACATCTCTACTATGAATATCCACTTCCAATACCATCATGTTGATTGGTATTTTGGTTTTGTAATCCATGACCAAGACCTAGCACAAGGCAAAGTAGGTTTTTACAAAATAATCTTAAAAAATATCATAACTAAAGGGCTCCAACTCCCCATTGGTAAACCTTTTCAACTCTTTCTTTTCACTCTAGCTATGAAACTATGAAACCAATTCACTCTGTAGTTATCCCTTAATCTTTGATACTCCTTGGTTAATGCCCCTAGGTTAATTAGTAGTTCAACATTTTTTTCTAGATTGAAAACCTCATAGATGTAATTTTTGTCAAATATTTCCAAATAAATAACCTTTTTGTTGAAGATAGCCCTTCTTCTTCGATTGTAGACCCTAACCAAAACTTTGATTAATTCAATTTTGATAAAGACATTTGGGAAACCACTCTCCTAACTCCCAATCTCTAGATATTTGAAATTAGCCTATCTACCAAGCATTTTCTAAAACAATATATGAAAAAGGTATAATGAATTGAAATTATGGAATCTCTGCAATAATCATTTTTGTTTATTACCCTATTGGATAGTATTTTGAAACCCTGACCAATTCTAGGTCTCTTTGATGACCATAGCAATTGAGCCATTATGTCTTCATCTAGTTTCCTCTTAACCCCTCTTGAAGTTTCCATGGTTTTTAGGGTTAGGGTTTTCTTGAAAAATTTCAATATTTCCAAACTTTACTCCCACTTCAATCTACCCAAGAATTCAATTATGCTTTAAACCTTAAAATTTCATCTTCATAGACCAGAAACAACCACCTTTTGGATGCAAGATAATTATCAAGAAGGAAAGAACCACTTACTTTTAATTGTAGTAATAGTCCTCGAAAAATATTCTAAAAACCCTCATTTCACCAAAAATTATGACAACATTTGCTTTGAGGATCTTATCACAATTCAAATAAAAAATGTAGATGCAATTACATAGAGATATGGAATAATTTTGGTAGTTAAAGGAAAAATCCTCCATAACTGTTCATGTGCATGATGTTGCACCCTACAAGTAAATTTTGTTCTATTTTGAATGTGGAATGTTAATCTTTGAGAGACCAACAATTGTTGTGGACGTTTGAATCTACTTGCAAGAAATAAGAGACACCTTTTCAATTCTACAACAATGAGGGGATGCACATCGTTATTTTGAATGTTCATAGGGAGATAGTAATAAAATTAAAAGAACTTGTGAAATGAAGTGAGTCTGTGAAATAATGAAATGTGTTAAGTGGGACCTAACAAACCAGTGGTAAGTGATTATTTATAAGCATATAAAAGGGAGTGGTCTTAACCAATACTTAGGCAAATGATATTGGATAAAAGATAAAATAATAGGACTTAAAATATAATTTAAGGGACCAAGTAACTGAGGTAGACAGTCAACGAGAATAAATAAATAAAGTGTGAGGGCATCCACTATGGTTTATGGTTTTTTCAGAACCCTAATATAAATTTTCATGTACCCTTACAAATATGGCGATATTCAACAGATTTTCAAAGACATGGAATGGGTAGAGAGCCAAATTTTGGAAAATCACTATCAATTTTAGTGGTGGCACACTTTTGGGAATGTATTGTTGTTGATTTTGATATTGTTGATATTGATTTAAGGGAATGTGATATTGGTATTAATGTTTTGTTTGACTTAGTGCAATAGGAATATTTTGCATGTTTAGATAATATCTAACAAATTCAAGTGATTAATTTGGTGTAGATCAGTCTTAAAACATCTATTGAAATGATTTCCATTAAAATCTTGGTGTATTATGTGGAGGTGGTGGTGAATATGTGAAAGTAGCAACCACCTTGTGTGAGGATGTTTGAATTGGATTGGGTTGACTTTTTTATAGACACATTTTAGGTTTAGTGAGATCTACCTCCTTGATAAGGTTGGTAGTTTTTTTTAGCACCTTTTTTAGCTAATACTTGAGGGTAGTGATCGATATTTTTCTCAAATAGAAGTTCCAAAACTCTCATTTCCCTAGGGTCTTGCTCAAATTATTGAAGATATTTGGATGAAGGGTCTTGACCATTCTCATTATAAGGGACCCTTAAATGCTCGTCATGAAAGAAGGGTGGATATAAATATGTTCCTTGCTCTTGTTGACCCTTTCTTGTTGGAATGTTTGACTCTTCTTGATGGGATTCCATATTTTTCTTATATTGAAATATTGTAATTGGCATATGCAATATAAGATCTTAGATAAATTAATATTTTCTTTCAACAATTTTGATGGTTTTTTATCAAAACAAAAATATTCCAAATCTAAGTTAGATATCTCAATAATGATAATGATATTAATAAATTAAATTGATAGATTCTCACTTGAACTAGACTTGTGAGTCAAAGCAAGGTGATAAATATAGATATTGATAAAGTTCACTTGAACTAGACTTATGAGTCCAAGAAAACTTGAAGTGTGGGTTTCCAACTCAAGAGTATCTTTGAATCTCCCAAGCTAATATATACACAGATGATATGCTATGATAAATATAAAAGATAGGAGATCCAATTTAAACTTTGATAAATTTTGACATGATAAGACAAGATACCAGAAAAATTCCCACTCCTCAAATAGTATCAAGTACAATAAGACAATTCCAATAAAAAAACTTTTTAATCTCTATTTATTTGATATTTTGATACTTATGATAGTTTGATATTTTACGTTTTATTTTTTATTGGTTTTGAAAGTTTTTTTTTTTTTTTGGAGAAAGGCATGAGGCCTATATATATATATATATTATATTATATATTAAAAGCATTTACATATCAGGAAAAATTAGCTCAGAAGGAAGAAGTTAATAGAATTTCAAAAAGCACCAAAAGGAAAGAGAGACAGTCACTAAAAACTATAACCACCAAAACAAAACCCAACTAACACCCCCATAGGCTGAAATTATTACAAAATTCAACTTAAACTATCACCCAATACTACAGGAAAGGATATATTATTCCTCCATGAAATCTCCATGAACATAGTATTCGTCTTCAACCTCAATTCTCTTAGTCAGATGCAGACCTCTTTGGAGAAAGCTTCATCAAGCCACAGAGAAGGATGGAGGTTGCATAGAGCGATACAAATGACCATTGGAGGAGGACAGGTGACACGAGCCACTGTTAGAAGGATGTAGAAACCCATTGTTTGTAGCACAGGCATGAGGAGCATGAGATCATTGGCATTGACCCTGAGCTGGTGAAGGAACTCGAAGCTACAAGTCAATTCGAACACCCAAAGTAGGTACAAGAGGAGTATGGACCCTTAAAAAATTCAAGGCATAAAACATCTCCCTAATATCTACTTCTAGAGAAGTGTATATGAACCATCGTTGCTTCCACAAGGCCCGAATGAGGATGTTGTCATTGTGAAATTACAGAGCCAATTTGAGTGCTTCATACACATCCTCAACCCCTTGGTTATTCTAGACAAAGTTCCTAGGAAACAAGCCACCAATGTATCCATCGCCATTGAAAATATTATACCCTTGTACAGCCTTAAGAACAAAATTATCCAGGATATATTGTAACTACACATATTTTCTTGCCAAATCTTCAAGTTTTGTCAATGATTGAACCAAATCCATAGCATTAGATAGGAAAATTGATATCACCTGGGAAGGAAAGAGTATGTGTCGAGCCCTCGGACATGCGACATCCACCCTCAACACCTCACAAATAGACACATCCACTCTGCGTCCATCAATTATAAGCATGGTCTTCAAGTCTTCTTGGGATAGATAGTCTTCAAACAGATGCTCCCATGGTTTTATAGGCAAGCCAACTCTCAAATTCCATGGATGAAACACCATTTCTCTCCACTGGACAGGCCCAAGCTTTGAACTACATTGGAAGAGTATATCAAAACCTTGATCAAGTGAATGAAATAAAAGGTGATTAAATAGCTTGTTTGGAAATCCACATTCTAAAATGACCACATTCATTATCATGATATAGGAAGACATAAGGTTAATCTTAGATTGTGATCCCTTCATGAATGCTAGTTCATGTGAAGAGATGGCCACCAAATGCATTGTAGAGCGAGGCATTTAATAGAATTGTACCAGCAACACAACAAAGCATTAGTCGAGATAACCTTTTAATATTGTGTGATCTAGTTTGGAATCTCAGACAGGTTGCCAGCATCAGCAAATGAAGTTGAGGACATCCTTTCAGTGTGGGAGGTACACCATTTTTTCAAGAGATATACTCATTACCAAGACTACATAATAAGCACATGCTTAGAGATCATTCACTCGCAATGAGGTGGTAGAGGAGAGAATATGGCCTTAGTGATTATATCTTAGATGAGCTCGTATTACTGGGTTTTCAAACGGAGAGGTTGTATCTCCACCTAGATCCTCCATCATTAGCTATCCTATTGCCCAAAACTCATATTAATCATGGGGTGGTTAATACCGATGTAGCAAGTGAAAGCCACATCATCTCCAATCCAATTGGATGCACCCCCTGAATTCAACACAGTACATACATTGTGTCCCCTTCACTGGTGATTTGTTACAGTATGGTCGTGGTGGACTAAGTCTTGTCAACCATAACAAAATAGAATCCATGTGAACACCAAACCACTTCTTGGAGATTCTTACTCAACACTTTGACTAACAAGCAATTAGTAAGTAGAATCTTTGTCTATTATCTCCTACAAATACAGGAATCCATCTAGCACCTGATTATTATCAACAATGGATAAGTCAATTTTGTCACAAGCCATGTTTTCTAAAAGGTCAGCCAGATTATGTCCTTCTCTATATACATGGGATATATGATAACTCTCAAACTCCTCTAGCACATTCCATGCAATTTTCAACACATATCTTATGGACCATGTGTTACAAGATTTTTGCTTACAAGAATTTATCACTATGAGCAAATCACCCTCAACATGAATGGCTTTAACCTGAAGGTGTTTAGCTAGCAACAAACCATGAAGTAAAGCCAAAGAATCTGCCATATTATTAGTTCGTGAGGGAAGAATTATTGTTTTAGCTGCCTTAATAACCCCTTTTGAATCCCTAATGCAAACTCCTGCTCCAGAAATGCCAGGATTACCTCTTGACGCTCCATTGAAATTTAATTTATAATAGCCTTACATTGGCGGTGACCATTTAACTGTTCCTTTGTCTAGCTTCTGAATGTGAGGCTGCTTCATGCTACCTTTAAATGGAAATGAAATATGAGCTGAATTTTTTAGAATGCAATGATCCCATCATGATAACAATGCTCCCACACTTTTATGTTAAAGAACCTAGGAATCGACTACTTTTGAAATTGATTTTTCTAGCAAGACTTGAACATGCTGAATAGAAGATGAGGACTTTTTGAAAATCCATTTTTTCCTCTCCCACCAAATAGCCCATACTACCAATGCTGAAATAGATTTCCAAATGCATGCAAAGAAATAATTCTTTTATAAAACAGGCCATGCAGAAAATAAATCCCAGAGTGAGTTCGGTAGAGGAATAAAGAGGTTTAACTTTTGAAGGACAAATGACCAACAATACTAAGAAAAGGGGCATTGAAGAAATAGGTGGTCATTATCTTCAAGAGCTTGATTTCATATTATACAATTGAAAGGATCCATAATTCCCAGCTTAGCTAACCTTTCACTCATTAGAGCTCTTTTTCTTAACACTAACCAAGTAAAACTACTTGCCTTTGGTAAAACAACATTGTTCCAACAAAAATAATATGCCCTATGAGATTGATTGGTGTCTTCCCTGCTAATAATTTCCTTACACCCTTTCTTTATTGAATAATTCCCTATTTTTTATGGGGCCCATAATATCTAATCTGCCTTTCCTGACAAGAAGACAACTCTGTTAGACATTGTCTAATTCAACATATCTTGTTGGAATTTTGGAATTTGATCCACTAAAAAATATTTCCACAACACCCTTCCCAAAAGAGGCTCCACTGAACTAACATAATATGAAATCTTTATTCCCCATATCTGAGAAAACATTGGGATTGCCAACTATAGTTCTTGACAGGCTCCTAGAGGTGGAAGACCATTCCACGTGTCCTTCCAGAAATCAACCTCAACTCCCTTATTAACCTCCCATGAAATGTGTGAAGTAATTACTTTCCTACATGACAACATGAAATTCCACATAGTTGATCCTTGAGGAGGGTTGGCAACTGTAAAAATTCTTTTGGGATCCATGTTATCAAGATATTTTGCAGTCAACAATGAACACCATTTTGAGTCTGATTTGGAATACATTTTCCAAATGAGTTTACCTCCAAAGGCCTAATTACGTTTGGAAATATCATGAAAATCCACACCTCTTTTAAGTTTTTCCGATGCCATACTTTCTAAGGATACTAGAGGTAATTTTTTACTATCATTCATGTTCCCTTTCCAAAGGAAACATCTAATAATTTTATGAATTTGGTCAACAATTGACTTAGGATCCCTTAAAACTAAAATGTAGTAATTGGGTATTGCAAAAAGAACATATTTAATTTGAAGAATTCTACATGAGAATGATAGCCAACGAGCCTTCCAAGCACAAATCCTCTACTTTATCCTTTCAATAATTCCTACCCAAAATGTGGGTTTGTTGGATCCCATGAAGAAAGGTAGGCCTAAGTACTTACATGGAAGTTTAGCTTCTTGAAAACCCAGAATTCTAATAATTTTCCTTTTTATAGAAGCCTTAGCATTAAACCAAAGAGTAACTATCTAAGACCTCCTTGATCTGAACAGCTTCTGAAATGGAAGCTTTACCATAAAAAAGTGTGTCATTAGCAAATAATTTATGGGTGACTGGTATATCCATTTGAGGGATTAGAATACCATTCCACCTACTCTTGGCATGATTCTCTTTGATAGTTTTTCTCAGAGCCTCAACCATAATTATGAAAAGGAATGGCGATAAAGGATCACCATGACAAACACCTTGCATTGATTTGAAGAAACTACAAGGGGAACCATTAAATAACACTGAAAAATGTGCACCTAATAGGTAGGAAAGAATCCACTTACACCATTTCTTGGAGAAACCAAACTTATCCAACACCTTAATAAGGAAGGCCCAATCCACTTTTTCGTAGGATTTCATCATATCTAGCTTTATAATAAAAGATGATAACTTATTTGAATTGATGGAATGAAGAACTTCATGTGCTATTAAAGCCCCTTTAGATGTTTCTCTTCCTGGCACAAAGCCTCGTTCTTGGGATATGATTTTTGGAATTAAAGGTTGCAGTCGCAAGTAGATTGCTTTAGTAAAAAAATTATACACTGTGTTGCATAGTGATATGGGCCTGAAAATCTGTAAAAGTTTTGGGATCTGACACTTTTGGAAGAACAAAAATGTTTGTGGAATTGAAATTTTTTAACATTTTTCCCGATCTACGTGACTCCTCCAAGGCCAAAAGAATGTCAGGTCCTAAAACATCCCAACATTTCTAAAAAAATAATTATGTGAAGCCATCCGTACCTAGAGCTTTATCTGGAGACATTGAAAATACCACTTTTCTGAGCTCTTCTAAGGTGAATGGTTTGAGAAGAGCTTCATTGTCACTTTGGGAAATTAAGTTTGGCACTACAGATAGAAGATCATTTTCTTGGTGACTATCCTGAGCATCAGGCTTGAGAGGAGCAAGAAGGTTTGTGAAGAAACTAACTCCCTCTTTCTGAATTTCTTCAGCATTGTTTAAAAGATTCCCCAAGCCAACCTCTTGGATGGAAAAAATTATTTTAGATGCCCTCTTTTGTTGAGCTGAAGCATAGAAGAATTTTTTATTACGATCCCCATCTTTCAGCCATAATTCACGAGATTTTTTCTGCCAATAAATCTCTTCACGCTTGCCCAATTTTTCACACATCTGTTGAAGCTCCTTTTGTTTTTCATATGTGACAGCATCCAAACCATTCTGGATAGTGTTCTCATGGAGAGCCTCTAACTGTTTTGCTACCTCTTCCTTCTAGACAAAGATATTCTTAAAGGTACTCACATTCCACTCCTTTATCTTCCCCTTGATATATTGCAACTTTTTGCAAAGCTGAAAAATCTTTGTGCCTATCTAGACTGGAGCACTTACCCACCATTTCCTTAGTAATGGTAAAAAATGAGCGTGTCTCAACCACATTTTCTCGAATTTGAAGGATGGTTTATGCCTTAAAATTCCTATTGGCCTTGTTATAGACAACATTATGGCATAATGATTGGATTCCAGGAATGGTAGGATTTGGGAGGCCAAACTAATAGAGGAACAAACCCAATCTTGCGAGACTAAGAACCTATCTAATCTTATAGCAATTTGACATAAATATTTTTTGCGGTTTGTCCATGTGTACTTCCCATTTTTTGGAAGGATATCTCTCAATGCATTATCTAAAATGAAGCACCCAAAATCTGACATCATTTTTTGAGGTGGGCAAATTTTTCCTTTCTTTTAATTCAGTGACACTAGTCCATTAAAATCCCCTATTACTATAACCTTTTGGTTTCCCAAGCCCTGAATTGTTGTTGTGAACTTATCCCAGACATGCTTTTTGTCAAGTGTATTTGTTGGACCATAGACATTGAAGAGCTTAAAATGGATATCAAAGCTTCTTACATCTAAAAGTTGCTAGTTAATATCAGAACTAATCACACCCACTATTACTATTTTTGGATTCCATAAGTCTATTAGACCCCCTGAAGCCCCTTGGGCTGGCACTACATCAACTTTCCACTTACTCTATTTATAAATTGTTGATTCAAAACCTTCCTTCGATAACTTAGATTCTTGAAGAAGGAACATGTATGCTCCACTAACATCAATTTGATGCTTGATGCGGGATCTTTTTTTAGAGGCATTCATGCCTCTGACATTCCAAGATAGTATCTTCATTGCGCATGAGGAGAGCAACAATCTCTCCTTAGTCTTTTGTTGATTGAGATACTTCCATCTAGAGTGGCCTAAAAACCTAATTCAATTTCCTCTTTCAACTTTTCTACTTTTGATTTCCTACCTCTTTTGGCTAGAGCTATTTGTGTAGACTTCTGAGAAATTGGATTTTGAGCTAAAGACAATTCTTGCAAAAATTCAAAATCAATTTTTGCAGTTAAATCCACATCATAGCGTTCGTCAATGCAACTCTCATTAAAATGAAAACTAGACTACATTCTTTCTCCCCTTGAATCCTCATCCTCCTGTAGTATTTCATCTGCAATCTCATCAAAGAGCTCAGAATCAATTGATTCAAGAATTTTTTGTGCAATGCTATCTAGATTATCATAGGATAATTGTTCCTTAGATTGTTGGTTCTTAGAACGACCACTCATTCTCAGCTTCACAGATTTAGGAGGGCAATCATTTCCCATAAATTTTAACCCCTTTTGTACTTTCAATATTTCTACTTCATAGGAAGTACTATTTTGGGATATTTTATGATAGGTGACAAACACATTAGGAAAATATTGAATCATTCCCAAATAATCTATAGCAAATCATAAAAAAAATTTCAACTGGGCAAGTGAGACCGAAATCCTAGGTGATGCAGAGGCTATTAGGTCCAAACAAATGCATTTACTACCAAATACAATAGAAGAGCCACCCTCCTGATGAATTTCATCTTCTCCTTCAAAATATTCCTTACCCTGAGTTTTCTCACCCTAAATCCTCCTTTCTTTGAATACCTAATTTGTGTTATAAGAGTTATGAACTTCAAGATGTCTCCCAAGACCTTGATTTGTGACATAGGAGTTATGATCTTCATAAAGAGAATATAAGTCTTGGCGACCTTGATCTTGGTTTAACTAACTTGCCTGCATACTTTCAATTGGACCTTTCTACAACTCTATTCCCTTAGAGGATTGACCAATGCAAGAACACGCATCAACAACATGATCTAAATTATGACATGTAAAGCAACAATTGTGATGATTTTCAATTATTATCTCTTGCTCCCAAGTGTCATGCTTAGATTTAATATCAATCTGACTTGGGGAGGGTTTAGAGGTATCCAATAAAATACACACCCTAACTGGCAAGGATGGATTAGAAAATAACTTTGTGTCATGCTTGAGAAATATTTGTACTTGATTAGCCATGAACTCTATTAAATTCAACTCTCTATATTCAAGTGGTAAAGAATGTAACTGGATCCAAATTGGCATGAATTTAGCACAAAAGAGGGAGGATTTGAAATTAGGCATCCATAAATTCATGCATAAGACTGACCCTTCGTAAATCCAGGATTTGACTTTAAAGACTGTATCTCTCTGCTTTTTATTATAAAAAAGCACAGTAAATACTCCCTCATTTTTATCTAAATAAAAAACTTTTGAAACCCCTTCCCATTCCTCAAATAGTAAATCTTTTAGAAGATCAATGTCAAGGGTTCTATCCCAAAACTTATAGATTAAGGATCGTCTACGATGATCAAAGACTTGATTCTGGAGAAGCTCCTCTAAAATGTTATGTCAACCACTACCTTTGTGTTTGTTAAGACACCATTCTGCAGGTTGACTAAATGTGTAGGTGAGTTTTTTTTTGCCCCATTTACTCCAATTAGGGAGTGCTGCTCCAACTAATCCTCTTTGCAAACATCTTTTCATTTCCACTGTAATACAATCTTTTTCTTGGTTTTCGTCTTCTTATTCTTTCCATTCCTCTTATTTTTCCTCTTCTTGTTCTTGCCATTCCTCTTAGAAATATTCTGGTGGGCTTTTGCAAAGGACTCTAACGCCTTCATTTCTTGAAAACCTTGTGAAGGCCTGGGATGTTGTTGTTGTAAAAAATCCCCATCTACAAATCTTGCCTTCGCCTCAAAAGAGTCATTACTTTTTCCTGCTTGTAGCTTTGGATTGAAGGAAACTCCTTGATCAAGAAATTATTTAGCATCCTTAGAATGTTGATCTACACATAATGTATTCTTGGAAGATTTCAATGCAACCTTTGCATCCATGTTTGGACACTAGAATAGGATCGAGTTTGTATCATACTGCCTATCTTTGAACTCTCTATTGTATAATGTGTCTATTTCACAGAAATCAATGATCTCTTGACCATGTTTGATAGTAACCCTATGTGCAGGCACTGGAACCCAGTTTGGGCATGAAAACATTTGACCTTTTCCATAAAACCTGCTTGAATTGTGACCCCCACAATTGAATCTACCATGATGATGAGGGTTTCTATATGTTTCTGCAAGATAGTCATTGCTCTGCCATTTCTCTGATTTTGGAAAGTTTTTATTTTTAATGATTTTTGCAATTTTTTTAAAGATTAGAAACACACAAAGATATAATTACAAAGACAATTTCCTAGGCTCAATCTTGAATACATATCTCCCCTTTGATTTCAAGTGGAGATGGTGATATAAACAATCAAACATTTAAGACACCTTAACAATCTACTCAAATGGGTATGGCCAATAATTTTTGACTGGGATTTAAAAGCTCAACTAGGGATACCCTCTAGATATACCACAAGGGTATGTAAGGCCTAATCCATAGATGAAAGGGAATAATTCCATATAGTTAGGAAGAGAGGGTAACCCACTCTCCACCTTCACTTCTCTAAGGTATAAAGTGCTTAGAGGCTTATCCTAGATTGAAGAGATTCCACTTCCAAGAGGCATGTCTTTTGATTTAGCCCCTACTCTTTATACTTTGTCAAAACACAGGAGTTGAGATCATCCCCTAGAGTGATCACTTCTCTAGGAAGGCCCTCTACAAATAAAACAAGACCACTTATTTTTTATCCCCAAGATCACAATGTAAGTATATATTGGGGATTTAAATAAACTTGTTTATTTTAGAGCCCAAATCTAAATGTGAGAGATTAATTTTAGCTCAATTTCCAAAATGAGAAAGATACAACAAGAAATATTGATTGAAGAAATGGTACCAAAAATGATAAATAAATAATGATACATTGGAATAAGTATGTTCATTTTATTTCCAAGTCTCTGCTTCCTCTTTCGACCCCATCAAAGTATCGAGCCTCAAAAGGAAATTTGGACCAAGTCCAAATGCCCATTTTCTTTCTAAGTCATCGCTTCCTCTTTTAGTCCCAAAAGTAAATTTAGACAAAGTCCAAATGTCCAAATCCATTCTCAATTCCCTGCACATTTCGCCTTTATTTTTGTTGAAAATTTGGACCCCTGAGGACTTTTGGACAAATCTATCGAACTTTCACATTTTGACCCCAAAATCACCATTAATGTTGTAGTGACTTCCCCAACTACCAGATTTAATTCTTGAAGTTATAGGAATGATTTAAAATGTTATTTTCACTAACTCCAAGTGGAGAAAAGTGGCACCCATTCTTCATTTATTGTTTGGAAATAAATTTTTCCAGAGGGCCATCCCTAGTTACAATTTTACTATGGATTTTGTGGGATTTTTTGCTCTTTATTCATGGACTATTATGGCAAGATTTTAGTTTGGTTTTTGGATGGACAGATGTCTACACCTAATTTGCAAGGTTTTATCTAGGATTTCCTACCCAACTACATTCCCTCTCTCCTATGACCTTCAGATGAATATAAGGCACTTTTATGCTCAATGTAGTGCTTCTTTCTTGGTTTCTCTTGCAAATACATGTATGTTCGACATTTTTGCAAGTATAAAATTGGCATATTTATCAATAATATTTCTATCTTATCCTTTCTCACCTTGAATGTGTTGTGCAAAACTTCTTTCCTTAATTTTGAATGAATGTTTCTATATTTCCTAAGATTGAATGTTGTGTTAAATATGGTATAAGAAGCTAACTATGGAGAAATATTTTCCCTCTTAGTTAATGTTAGACCCTAAACCTTCATGCAACTTCCTAGGAACTAGTATAACAAAAAAATTTGTAAATTTATTCAATGGTTTTCTTGATACTCTATGCAATCACATGCAGGAAGAAGCATCTTTAACTTTAGTGCATCACCATATTTTCAAATTTTAGCATTCTTTTCTCCCCTTTCCTTTTGTATCTTGATAGATTATGACCAATGTAGGGTTGTCAAGTGTTTGGTTAAACCAATATTATTGCATCAATTTTTTGAGAGGAATTCAATCTTCTCTAGAGATTTGACCTCATTTGCAAGGTCTCGCACATTGAGTCTGGTTCCATTGTGCTATTGGAATGTTTAACATGTTTAGCAGGGTTTAATTTCATGTGACAATATTTTTTGGCACACTTGGTGGGACTAGTATGATGTACTCTTTTCCATCCTACTAATAAAGCGATTTTCTTAGCAAATTCATCCTAAAGGAGGCATTCAAGAATCACTTAACAAATATGTAATCAATTTTGGGTGACACTTGTAGTATGTTCCCAATTCCCCTAGTTGAGTAGACCTTTTCTCTTGTTTTAAAATAATTACAAAAAAATTATAACTCCCCATGTTTATATATACAAATATGTTATGGAAAGCCTCTGTTCGCTCCTCCATTTCATGAAAATGCAATTTTTACACTCCATACTAACAATATCAGACTAAAAATGCTACTATTTTTTCTTCATAAAGCCCTTCTATAGTAGGCTATCAATCCTTTACAAATGCTTTCCTCCCACCCACCCCTTCTTATCCTTCTTGCAGCATGCACCTTTGTATCAAAAACCCCAAAAGGCCCTTTGCATTCTCAATTAGCATTCTTATCATCTTACTCAACCATATAAACATGAAAAAGTTGGAATAAATGAGAATACAAGATATAATGTTAAAAATACAAGAATAGTTAAGGGAAATTGATAGGGATTAGGGGTATATTTCACAATAGTAAGATCTAATCCATCAAACTCATGTTCACCAACAAGAGATGGAAGCTCAATGGAAGTTCAAATAAGGCAACATGAGGATTGTCTTGTAAAGTAGATTTCTACTAAGGAGGAGTAGATGAAACTATTTCTTTCTCAAGAATAGAGGCAAGAAATCAAGTCAAATTATTACATTCTAGATCAACATGTAAAGGAGGAGGTTCCTAAATTCAAATTTCCAAGTTTCAAGTGAGATAAGCCTCTTGAGTCTTAAAGAAAATCTCCTAGGTTCAAGGTTATAGGTTTTAGAGGCACTCTTACATCGCAAGAACCTATACATATGCAGGCTTAGTCTATTATTCCTTATGAGAATCCCTCTCCAGAAGCCCAACAAGCCTTTCAAAGGCTTATCGATCATGTTTCTTGTCCTAATATTATTTCACTTTATAAAGTTGGACTTATTGTTTGGCACGACAACTGGTCAAAAGAAAAAAAAGAGGGAGATGTCCCAAGTAGAGGAGGAGCAACATGATATTTTTGAGCTATCATATGCTCCAAAAAATGAATTATTTAGACCTACCACAAGATAAAATTAAAGATGATCAATTGCAGCAATAAAAAAATTGAAGTAGGTAATGATGAATAAGGAGAGTAATTTATCCTCCCATTTCATAAGTTCCCTTTTTTCATTGATAATGAGGAGGATAACTTACCCATTCTTGCATTAATAGAAGCCTCGGAGCACAAGGAGTCCAACTCAATGAGCTGGAGTGAGGATGGCTTCAATGATTGGGGCAACAAGCATTCTTATTTTTATGTAGCAAATGAAATCCCCTAGTCTATTGAAGCTTACAACTCCTTGGAAGAAGAAATCATAAATAGTGATGTAGCAACAATGGACATGGTGGAAAAATTATGCCATAAGCTTGAGGTAGTTTTAGCCAATCACCAAGAAGAATAAATAAAAATAGAGAGACAACCTGAAGAATTTAGTTCTTCATTTGAAGTGTCTCACAATCTTGAGGCATGTGTTGATGAAATATGCATCAATAAATGTAATTATGATGTATGTTGGTTCTCTATTATCCTTGAATGTGAGAAGGTAGGAACATAGAGCTAGTGGACTAAAATTTCCATATCCAGTTGATCACTCTAAATATCCAGCTAGTTCCTACATATTTTTTGAAGATTAAGTTGATAATCTTCTCAACCCAATTTGATATCTTGATTGTATTTTGAAGATGTTAGTCCAAAAGTTTTAAGTGCCGAAGAAAGTCAAAGTTTTGTTGTCTTATTCTAGAAGTTTCTTTTCCAATTGTCATGTTCCACGTGTTATGTTGTGACTTGTTCCCTAGATTCTCTTTCATGTGTTTTGATTGAGATCTTTGGGTGTCTTGTTTCTATAAAAGGGGGGTGATCCCACAATAGTGGTTTACACTTTTTGGCCAAACTTGACATTGAAATGAACATTTTGAACTTTTTCTTCACTTTCAGACACCTATAGCTGCTAAATTGTGAGAAATTTTTAGATGATGCAAACTAGTGATTTGTGAAATTTTGTCTGTAGATTCTAAATATATTTTTTTAAAAAAAATTGGAACCAATTTGTATTTATTTTTCCATCTCCTTCAATAACTAGTTTTTAACAAAAAACACCATTTTCAGAGAGTGATGTGTACTTTCTAACACATAACTTTTTTCTATGAAGGATAAAATTGTATATTTTTCAAATTTAGATTTGTAACTATGATATATAGTGAATTCATTTGGTTTCATAGTGTTTTATTGAATATTTTTTCTTAATCAAGTTTTGAAGTCAAACCAATTACAATTTAGACATAGATTTACTTGCTAACACAACATTTTATATATGTATCCAAATTCAATTTATTTTTTTGGATCAAGGACATCAATATCAAGTGCATAGATATTTTTTAGAGTTTTTTTTTGGTAATCTACTATTTTTCCACATGTGCAAAACAAAGAGCTTGATTTTCAGTGAGAAACCTACATTCACAAGAAATAAAAATAAATATAATAATCAAATTAAATATATTTAAAATTATACTTTTTGGGAAGCTTATAATAAGGACTACATACTTTTTTTAAAAAATGAATTCATTTGATCCCCCAAAAGGTAAATCAAAAGTGGTTTTTTATCAACATTTTGATAGGTGTAAAGGAGAATTTGTTATAGGTATGGTTTAAAACTAGCGAAGTTCTATCCAAGGGGGTTTCATCTAAGATGGTTTGATCAAACCATCTTCAATTGGAATCCTATAAACAAAAAATTTCAAGGCTTAAATCATTATATTTTCTAAAAATATGTGATTTTGAAAAAAATCAAGATATACCAAAAAGTGTAAACCACTACTGTGGGATCACCCAAGGCCAATAGTTGTTTTATTTTGTTAAGTTCAAAATTTGTGGATTTCAAAGAACTAATTTTTTTGTAAATTTTATTTTTGTTCCTATTTTTGTTCCATTCCAAACTAAAAAATTGTATGTTCTATTTGAAGTTAACTAACATCAAGGCCAATTTAAAGTTATTTCCTCGTACAAATTCATACGTAGCTAATTATTTATTTCTATTGAAAAAGAATGTGTGTTCCACCAGATTTGGGTGCATACTGAAACTATCCGGTGGAAAATAATCCATATTTCTGTAAAGTCTTGCATCATTCTATGTCTATTTTTGAAGCAATCAAGTGAAGTATAGAATGGTTTGCTTTGATTTAGTTTGTTTCTTAGAGCATTTGTGGATAATACCTAGGAGAAATTTTTAAATTTCAGTATTTTTATGCTTTGTTTTAGAGTAGATGTTTAATATTTCCATAAAATATTTCAATATTGATGAATGCATAGATTATTATTGTAAATCTTTCATTTCCATGAAATTGTAGTGATCAATGCTAAATATGTTTGAATTTATGCAAGTAATTTGAATTTCATGAGATATTGTTTGCAAATATTTAATTTCATGAAGTTGTTAAGTGACATATGAGTGATCAAATTGAGCTTATGTAATGATCCTTTGGATACCAGCTAACCTACAAAACCATATACTCGTCATGATTAACAACAATTTACAAAATGAACCCTAAGTGAACCTAGTACATCAAGACCTAGCATTCCCAAGCCTTGGGATCAAATTGAGATCACCATATATTTAGGTTTTCTCGATGGATATTTCAAGTAAAGTTAGGTTCTTGCATTCTTTTGTGGGAATTTATCTATCTTTTGGTGTGTGCATGTAACATCTGCATCAACAGAAGTGGAGCTAGAAGGAGGGTCATCATTTTCTATCTTTAAGTAGGTATTGGTGTCCCAGGCACAAATTTGAGGTGTGATTGTGACTTAAAGGTCCAAATAAGCTTAAGATGGAGAGTTAAAAAGAGATTAAAGAGTTCCAGAAAGTTCTTAACCGTAAGCTCTCACCCTTGAATTTTTCACTTTTGGTTGAGTTACAGAGTGTAGAATTCATGACACAACCAATCATAGTGAAATTGACTACAATTTTTTTATGATTAGGGTAGGTTTGGTCATTCAAAACGTGATCCCTTTAACAAAGGCTTCCTTAATCATGAAAAGGAAGGAGAACTTATCAGATTGGTGTTTAAATGCAAAAAGAATGTATAACCTTAGGGGAAATAGAGTTTTTATCAGTTCAACAGTTGGATTAAATAAATTTGCTAATCGTGATCATTATGTTGAAATCCTAGAAGTTTTGCAAGAAAAGAAGCAAAGACACAAAAAATTGGAAATATCACACTTTAAGTGTGAATCTAAAAAAAATTATTTACCCCTCTTCATACATGTGGATGATGGTAAAAATAAGGAATGAGTGAAACAAGCGGGAGATGCATGCTTTTTTCTTCTAATTGTGAATCCACAATTTAAAAGGGAAGAAAATTTTGATTTTATACAAATGATAGAGTACCAGACTTTTACCTTCTCTCTCTTGGATAATTGTGTAAATAATTATGGAATCTGGTCTAATGAGATAAATAGTAGTGTTAGGGTTGAAGATAAGGTAGGTTTCCAACGAGGCCCTGAAGGAAGAAGGGATCAAGTAACAAATAAAACTATTCATGAAACAAAGAAAAGGGAGATGGAATGTTATAAGCTAAGGTTGGACGAAGGTATAGGTTTGAGATAATGGAAAAGGTGTGTGTGATCGACCTTTCATTAGGTCATTTCCATACATTTTAGTGAAATTGTGGGTAAGTACAATTTTGAATTATCATTCATTAAACACACAAAATTTCAAGTAATTCATTATTATAGTAGGATATATGAATGTCAATTAAAAAAATTTAAAGATAAGCTTGCTAAAATTCAAACTAAAAGCATTACTAAGTCAATAATGGAGATTAGGGTAAATTTCTTTCTTAGGGTAAATTTGTTTTGTTAGGTTAGTTTGTTTTGGTAGTTTTTCTCCTATTTTTCTAGTTTAGGTTCTGGTTGTAGAAAATTCATCTTAATTAGAAAACATGATAATTGAATTGTGAAAAACCATTACATTGAAAAGAAGAAAATATAAAACCATTTGAAGAAAATGCACACATGAAGTAGCAAAAAGTGAAGTCTTGAGCTCAAAGATCTTCCCAACAACTCAAAATGAAAAAATTTAGGAGAGCGTTCGAGAAGGCCTAGGGTTTGGCGGGCATGGCTAGCAAGTAGTGGTAGGCATGGGGAGGCCATGCCCTCCCCTCCATAGGTTTATGTTGTCGTAGGCCCTCTATACCCCTTTTCTTGGTTTATTTAATTCTTTTTAATTGTACTAGCAGGTTTTATTTTCTCTGTTCACTTTTTTGCATTTACTTTGTATGTGTGAAGAGCTCACTTTGGCCCTAGTAGTGTCTTTATGTATTGTCTTTATTTATGGAGGGGGGTACGATACCCCTCGTCTTTCCTGTTATAATCGATGGTATCAATAATACCCAATCTCGTCCTACTAAATCCTTCAAGGAAGTTGTCTCAAAGCAAATTTTTGTGGCTCTCGTTGGCACCAAATTTGTTGTGGAAGGGATCTCCTATGAGGATGGTGGAGGGGAAGGTAAGAATCCCTCTGAAAACCCTAAAGAATTTTTCTTCCATCCTAACCCTATGATGAAGGAAACAATCTTTAGTGGAAGGAATAGGCTAAAAGATCTGCTATCTTTCTAGTGGCAATAGATGTAAATAAAATGCCTACAAGGAAATTTATTGATTCTTGGTTTTCTAGTGTTTGGCTTAACAAATTTGGCATTCAAATTTTGTACAATAGATTAATTCAAAAAGGATTGTTTGATATTTCTTAAAATTTCATGAAATGCAGAAGAAGAAAAAAATTAGAAAAACCCTACTAGAATGTAGGGGGTTGTTCTTTTCGTGCCCTATATTGGTCTTCCCTGGCTATCACTGAGGAGATTATTGCATTATCCTATCCCAGGTGGGTAATAGTTAAAAACTTTCCCCCTAAATTTTGGAGGCTTCTCCCAGAACTCCTCAAACAAGTTGGAAATTTGATTAGGGTAGATGAAACCAAATCCACCCTATAAAATTTAGACACTCAAGCCCTCCACCTTGACGTTGAGTTTCTTAATTCCCTAAAAAAAATTGAAGATAGTGGAGTTTTGTCTTTCCTGTTGGAAATCCTGGGTGGGATCAATGCATTCTTCCTTTGTAGAATGGAATGCCACCTTAGAAGGAACTATCCCATTATTCAAAAAAAGAAAGTCTCCAAGGGATCTCGTCTACTTGAAAAGGGGGTTCCCAAAAATTGCAATAATAACATCGTATCTGAATCATAGGGGTTGGGAGGAATGGGTGAACCCCATGATAACCAACCAAACAATGGTGGAAAATATGGGTATATTGATGTCGTTAGGAACTCTGACCAGGATGGTGTAGGTGAGATGACCTCCCTCAATGAGGGGTGTGTCAAAGACCTCCCTCCACCCAGTGGCAAGGTGGGTGTTGCTCTCAACAACTTGTTTGCACCTCTTGATCAAAATTCTTAGATTTGTTTGAGTGGTTAGGTGAATGGAGAAAATAAAAAACATCCTTCCCCTAGGACTTTGTCAACTCAATAGGAGATCGAAGATGTGTTGTTGTTGGAGTGGCTTAACACCCAACAAATTGTCATGAAGAAACTTAATCAAAGCATCCAAAATTCATTTGGTTTGTCTGAGGTTGGACCAAAAGTTTTTGAATTCCACCTAAAAAGAAAGGATAATCAATTTTCATTTGAAAAATTTCCCCAAAGCCTGGAAGGAGTTGGGGATGTTAGTGTGAATGAGGCCCCCAGGGACCCCTCACCGGCATCGGGGGTTGGCATTGCTTGCACCCCTAGTATGGCCATGAAGGTGAATGCTTCCTTATCCCAATCTATTGACCCCCAGGTTGTGACTTGTAGTGACCCTCCATCGATAAGTGATCCCCTTGGGCCCCCGTCTAGACCAATATCCCTACCTCCAACATTGGCCTATCGATTAACCTAGAGCATAAATTCTCTATCAATTCTAAAGAAGTATATTGCACTGCCCATCTTTAATTGGACAATAAAATGCTTGACGGTCCCTCAAGCCCTCTCATAGGGAACCTTAAAAACAAGGACCTCGGTGTTATAGGGTTTAGTGAAGATGAGAATGTCATTATGGGGCAAATGGAAATAACTCTTAAGCCAAGCAATGGCCCGAGAAGGTTGAGGAAGAACAAAGGATTGATGGCCCCTAGCAAAAAAGGGGTGAATGTTATTAAAAAAAGGAAAAAGAGAAGTGTGGTAATCCAATCTCCCATAGCCAAAAAACAAGAGATGGAAGAGAAACTACCCAAATATTTTGAGCAATCCAGGAATGACTAGAGTGACAACCCCATGACTGGTGATGATGAAGCTTAAGTGCGTTTCTTGGAATGTCAGGGATCTTGAGTCACTTGATAGAAAATACATAATAAGAATATTCTTATATATTGAGAAAGGTAAAGATATTATGTTACTTCAAGAAACTAAGGCTACATGATTTATACTAGAAACCAACCTCAAATTTGTCTGGAATTAATTTTTCTCCTTCTCTACTACACATGAGAGGGGCAAGGGAGGGGCATCCATCCTAATTTTCAATCAATGGACACAATTTACAACTAGCACTGGTTGCTCCCCATGCAACAAAGTTGTGTGGGTGACAATGAAGAAGGATGATAAGGAGCTTGGGATTTGCTTAGTATATGCTCCTAATGCCTATAGGGATAGAATCTTGTTGGAAAATATGCCTCAACTTGTTGGCTTGAACCTCTCTTAAATACTTGGTATTTTTTCCCTTTGTTGGCCTTCTTTGTCAAACTGTCATTGAAATCCAAAGCCTTAAAACCTAAGTCGCGGGGTTCCAAAAGTTCCTAACTTGGTGTCAATGAGCTTCCCTTTATTATTCACATGTCATGGGTTTCAAAAATTTACTAACCCCCGATGGAGATTGTAAATTTCAAGTTTCTCCCAACTTGGCGACAGAGATCGGCACATCACGTGTTTTGAGAAATTCATAACCTCTAATATTGAGGTTGTGAAGTTTGGTTATTCATCGACATAGCAACATGAATGATGGATGGTGAGACCGGTATATGTGGAAGGTGATAAGTTGTATGGATTTTGCATGGATACTAGGGACCACATGAGTCGAGCCAATAATTTGTAAAGATAATATCAGTGGGACTTTCTTTTATCGGTGGGAGATGAATTGGTGTCCCTCTGATATGGTGATGGTTGAATTGGTGAACCCGAATGGTACGATAGTCAAAAGTGGTGGATGAGTGATGTGTCAACATGTGGCATGAATTCATTCATTGATTTGACATCACTATTGTGAATCAAAAATCATTGGACCAAAATTTGTATTTTCTGATAGTGATATATTTGCATTAAATGCATGATCTAACTCGAGGGTTAAAAAAGAGAAAATATGGTAATATTCTCTGTAACCAAATTAATTTTTGGGTGGCTTGATGCATGTTGGATGGTGGTGTGTGTAGTCCAAGATAAATGAATCTTGTCAGTGAAGATAGTGAAATTAATGAAAACCTAACAGTGGTTGAGTGGTTCTACATAGTATGTTTTACGAGCATTATAATAGTGTGAGAGAGGAGAACTGTAATCAGTGTGTGAGGTCGATCAAGGGATTGTATTGTTGATGTGATTTAACATTTGAGAGTGAATTTTGTAACTATATATGTAATCTATTTATTGTAATACAAAGTGACTTTACTTGGTGTGTTGGTTTTTTTCCCATATGGATTTTCCCACGTAAATCTGGTGTTATCTCTTTGTGTGATAATTTTTCTATTCTTTTGTTTTGTGAATGTGTATCTCAATGACTGTAACTTGTTAAATGAAAGATATTTTGCACTTCTTTCCTAAGTATTTTTCATTAGGAAGGAGTTTTTTCACCCCTACTTTCCTTACAAATCTCCCTTTAGCAATGGCTTTCCAACCTTCCAACAATCCCCTGGGTGCTTGGTGGTGACTTTAACATGGTGGAACAAGTGGAGGACGAGTGGGGGATTGACATGTCCTAGAAGGGAAATGAGAAGCATTTTTGCCTCAGGATAAAGCACAAACTCAACCTAGATGATCCCATGGAAAATGGTAAAAAGGAGTACAAGGATATCTAGTTTACCTGGTGTAATGCACAAAAAGGAAATTGTAGAATCTACTCCAAGTTGGACAAGTTTTATGCCAACAAGGATTTCTTCAATTTCTTACCCAATGAAAAAGGTTTCAAAGTGTGTCTCCACCCCTACACCCTTTCTGATCACCACCCCATCAAAGCTAACCTTGCTTGACTTGTTAAGACAGACCTAAGAAGGCAACCAAAAACCAGACCTTCATGCTCAACACCATGCTTCTAGAGGATGTTGATTGCAAGGAGGCTATCTCCTCAATCAAAGAGATTAATAGGTGGATGCTCAAAGATACTTCTTCCATTAACAGATGGAAAACTAATGTGGATTCATGGAGGAATCTTTTCTGGGTAATGGGGAAAAAGAGGGCATTGGACAATAGAAAATTGGAAAATGAGTTATAGGACCACCTATTTGAAATTGAATCCAAGTTGCAATAGGCTCCAAATGATATCACCTTAGGAGAAGAGATGGTCAGGACCAAAGATAGCATGAGAAAGATTCAAGCTTGAAAAATCAATGAATTAAGGTCCAAGTGAAATTAAACTGGCTAAAATTCAGAGACAAGGGATCTAAATTTTTCTTTCAAGCTTCTAAGGGATAAAAACTTCAAGGAGCAAGTTGGTCAAATTTGGGATGGTGATAACTTGCTTAATTCTCAAGAAGACATCCTGAGGCAGTTCCATGACTTTTTCTAAAATCTTTTCACTTCAAAAGGGGAGGGGGAAGGCAGCCAAGATGCAAGGAACTTTATAGAAAACATTGTCTCCAAGAATATCTCTAATGAAGATTTTGTCTCCCTCTCTATAGACTTGACCAAGGAGTAAATCCGAAAGGCCATTACCTTCATCAATAATGATAAGTCACCAGGTTGCAATGGGTTTCCCATTGAATTTTACAAGTGTTTCTTAGATTAGATATGTGAGGATATTTTACAGGTGTATTAGGAGGCTATTAACTATGGATCATTTGGAAAATCCATTAACAATGGGATCATCAAACTTCTCCCAAAAGGGGGGATACGACCCTTGTGAAGAGCTAGAGGAAAATAACTCTTCTAAATGTATCCTACAAGATCCTTTCCAAAGTGCTAGCCTTAAGGCTGGTCAATATACTGTCAAAATTTATGAGCTCCACTCAAAATGGTTTTATCAAAGGCCATTACATCTTGGAAAAATTCATAACAAGTTGGGAGGCTATGGAGTGGGCCAAGGTATCCAACCAAAAAGTGACAATGTTACTTCTAGATTTTGAAAAGGCCTATGATAGAGTGGAGTGGAGCTTCTTAAGGACAACCCTCAAAGATTTTGGGTTCCCTGAAGGGTTTTGAAAAATGGTGAATACCTTGTTAAAATATGCTTCTTCCCAGGTTGAGGTAAATGGATATTTTTTTTGAGGAGGTGTGGCTGGAAAGGTCCATCCAACAAGAGTGCCCCTTAGCCCCAACTCTTTTTTAATTGTGTCACATGCACTACACTTTCTTTTGAGAGATCAAATACTCTCCCCAAGAGTGAGGGGCATTAAGCTTCCTAATAAAAATGAATTGATCAATGTCCAATTTGTAGATGGAACTGCTATATTCATTCAATTTGATAGAGGCAATATGGAGTCCCTAATGGTAAAACTCAAGCTATTATGTCTCACCTCAGGAGCAAGAATATCCAACTCCAAATTAGTTTCCCTTGGGTGGGAGGACTCCCCTCCAGGATGGGTAAAATACTTCAATTTTCAACGGAGTGGCCCCAACATGCAGGTGAGGTACTTAGGAATACGCTTTTTTGTCAACCCTAACCTCAAAGAGATGTGGAAATGGATTGGTGAAAAAACTGATAAAAATTTGGAAAAGCAGAACAAGCATTACCTCTCATTAGTAGGAAGAATTCAAGTTTTTTAGAAATTCTTGCCTTCATATGGTATATATTTTGCATCCATTTGGTTTTTTTGTCGTTACCAAATTAATGAAATACAAAAAATAATTAGGGGATTCCTCTGGCTAGATGGTAAAGGGAAAAATAAAAACCACTCGATAAACTGAAAATGGTGTTGCCTTGACAAGTTGCAAGGTGGGTTGGGCCTAAAGGACTCGAGGCTCCAAGGTATTGCTCTAGCCACTAAGTGGATTGTGAAATCATTGGAAGGATATGAACCTTGGAAGGTGTTGGTTAGAAATAACATCCAAAATACAGTTCCTAGGCAAGCCAAAACCTGGAAGGGACTTCCCTTATGTGGAATTCTCATCAATAGTCATCCCATGACCCCATCTAGATCCTTGGTGTTTAAGAGAATTTGGAAGGCTTGGGAGATCACCAAGCACAAATCCCAATTCAAAACCTGCAACATAACCCTTAGCAATTCTAAATGCCAAAGCTATTGTTCAATTCAGTGAAACCTCCACCACAATGGAAAGCCCTCATAAGTCGGTATTATAGTGTTCAGTGATATCTTAAATAATGGTAACCTCAAAAGTATGGATACCTTGAGTGTTTAGTTTGATCTCCCCCTCTCTGCTACAAGAACCCATTCCACCCTAGTAACGTCTTGTTTGGGGACTATGTTTCCCTAAAATATAGGCATTGTCTTGGACCCTGCTCGGGATCTTGTATGGAAGAACGAGGGTAATTTGATTGGTCTCAAATCCAAAACAATCTATAAAGAGCTAATTTGTAATGATGTCTTTAAACATCTAAACCATTGTTGGGGAAATTCTCTCTCGGATAGCAACTAATCAAAAATCCTTGCTGAGGTTTGGCACAATAGTGTTCAACCTAAGAAAGCCTCATTCAGGTGGCTTACCCTACTCCAAAATCTTCCCTTCAAGTCAAGCAATAATGATATTGATATTTGTAATGTTTTTTGCACCCCTAAATCTGTGGTTCATATTTTGTTTGACTTTTTTTATGCAAAAAGAAATATGGAAATTATTTTTTCATGATTTGAATATTTGAGTAAATGATAACAAGATCAATTGGAAATCTATTCTATTGTGTGATCTGAAATTGAGCAAAGGTTGTAAGTTATTTTTAAATTGTTTGACTAATGAAATCCTTTGGCACATTTGGAAAGCAAGGAATGATGACAAATTTAAGGGTTGCAAGAGGGTTCTTACTGAGTCAAATAAAAGACACATATATTTCCATTGCCTTGCAAGTGTCTCTTCACATTGAAGGCTCTCTTGCCAAATTTATGGACTTATGCATGGGGGAACTATCAATATCACTCGGGAAGAAGTCGGTTTTGGTCATGCATGTCATTTCATGAAAGAGATATTGAAACTTTCCTATGAGTATTTAGGGAGTTCCAGAGGGTATTTAATGAGGTAGGAGGGGGCAGGCATGCAAGACACATGGGCCCCTATCAACATGCCTAGTATGCTCAGTAGGATGATGATACCTTTTCAGTCATTGGACCGGTAAGGGAAGACTCTAGGTAGGAAGATGAGGTTAGTGAGATAGTTAATGGCCAAGTCACTTAGAACATCACTAGTTGATCCTTGAAGGAGAAGAGACCTTAATATCTCATAATATACTATTAATTTTGTATAAGTATCTAGAATTTTCCTCTTGCTATATCATTTTGGCTATATAAGTGATTGAGAAATTGTTCATCCTCTATATCATTTTGGCTTGTAACTAAAATGAACCAATATCTGATATATCTAGTGTACATGGTTATCTTACTATTAATAATATAAAAAAGCGAAGTATTTTTTTACAAAAGAACAAAATATCCATTATATTATATGGTAATAACCTCATATGTACATGGAAATACAAAATTATCGTTACAAGTCAATTGAAAAAAAAAGAGGCTAGCTATTCAAGAAACTACGCTAGAATAGTTGGCACACTTCCTAGTCAATCAATTTGATGTGACTCATCCCAAAGAAACATATATCCCAAGTAGGCATTATCCCTATGCTCGTCTAGGTCATGGGTATGCAATGCAGTGAGGAAGGGAAAAAGAGGAACTATCTCTACCTAGTTCAAAAAGTGTGGAATATCCTTGGCCACTGAAATTCCCACTGTGGATCACTAGTATAGAAACAACAATATGTGACTGAAAAAACTACTAAAAACTGCTTATAAATGACTGAACATGGTCGTGTGACTAGTATTAGTTTATTTCCAGTCATATAACGTGACCAAATTGATGACTAAATCATTTTTAGTTGTTCGGTTGATCAATTTGGTTGTTAATTTAGTTGCCCGATGGATCAATTTGGTCGTTGGTTTATTCGTTTGAGTGATCGACTTTCTCATTAATTTAGTTGTCTAATTGATCGATTTGGTCATTGATGTAGTCGGTAATTTGATTGATTTGGTAGTGTGTAATTTAGTTTTTAATTTAATGTTTTAAACCGGTCACTTATTCAATCATTTTTTTATTCACTAGTATATTTTGTCGTTAATTTAGTCATTGATTGATGCTAATTGGTCACTTATTTAGTCATTTTTATTCACTGATTTATGTTAATTGGTAGTGTATTTAGTCATTAATTTTAATCATCATTTTGATCAATTTTTTTAGTTTATTTAATAGTTTTTTCTCATTGATTTATGTCAACTGATAGGTATATTGATACATTGTTTATTGATTGTATAATCATTATTTTAGTCATATTTATTAACATTGATTTTTGTCAATTGGTAGTATATTTATTCAATTGGTATTGTATTTAATTATTTTTGTTCACTAATTTTTGCTTATAAGTGCTATAAATGAGATAATTCTTTAATTGACATTTAAACATATAAAAACATAGAGAAACATAATCAATCATTCATTTGCACATAGTGAAATGGCTATTAAGAAGGAAAAATACTGAAATTTTATTGAGAAAACGTGTTCTTATAGAAAATACAAGACAAAAATGTGTTTTCTTTGAAAAATGTACTATTACAAAATGTGTTTCTCAGTGTTGTGACTAAGAAAATTGAGTTACAATGCCTTTTTTTGGTTATCCAAGATATTACAATTTTGATGACAATTATATGTTGCAACTTATTTGCAACTACACATACATGTATGTTGTACTCTCTGCAATTCTTCCTCTTCTCTACACATCTTTATCTTCTCTGTATTTAATTATTTTCCTGCACCCCTATTATTTGCATCTACTACTTATACAACAACATATCCCCTCTTCTATAATGCACTTGTTTGAATGAGTGAAACCCAAACAAAAAGAAAAAAACATAATCAATGGGTTTTACATCATATGTGCAATAAGATAGAACATTCTTTGTTCTACTCACAAAATGTACACCCAAATCAGATTTTCTGATTTTTGTTTTCAACCTACTCAAGCTCAATACATTCTCAGTCTGCAACTTCACTCTCCACACTCTGTTGTTTCTAACCCTTCTTTTTCTCTTCTGCACTTACGGCTAACTCTCTATGATTTTTTTAAAATATTTTAGTGGCCATCATGTGAAGGTCCCTAGTTTCCCTTTCATACAGACAACTTCATCTATTTTGTCAGGATGAGGAAGGGATATGTTACTTGAGACTTGTAAAATATATAAATTTACATCTCCTATTCCTTTCAATTTGACTCCATGTACAATAGATAGTGAGTGAATCTACCCAATTCATGCAGCGATGCCATCATGTGGATTGAACACCTCAACTGTATCCCCTTCTTAGAGTTTATCAATAAATATCTACAAAAGATTACACATTATATTGAAATATAAAACACACATTATATAATTTTTGACAGTTGTATGTAATGTCTTATGTCTTGGAACAAATCAAATTTTGTATGTGCTTTTATAAAACACTCTATTACAACTAAGCTCTAAGCTTCCATATGTAAGTTATGTGTTCTCCCTAATTCCATAATCTATGTATACTAGCTAATTACACTTCACTACTATTCTAGCATCCAGCTTCTATCAAATAGGTAATGATTACCCTTATTTACATAATAAAATAATCATTACTTACTTGCATGTGATTTCATAGAACTCACCTCGAGTTAAGCACGAATACCACTATGAATATCATGTGCATGATCATCGAGTTCATCATCATAACCACTATCAACGTCATTGCAAACATTAATTTGTACAACTTTGCAGAGAGTTCTTTTAACAGGGCCTTTTTTCTTTTTGTCCTTCTTTCATATAATTGATCTACATCATGTGGTTTAATCATCATGAAAAAATTAATATAATTCAAGTAAACAATGCAAAAGCTATAAATTTTTGTCCAAAAAAACATTTTAAGCATGAATAATGACAAAACATTGGGACAGATAACTGACAACTATTATATTAATTACCTCAACTTCAAGACAAATAAGATGATTGTGCTACGCATTCTTGTCCACTTCATCACTGTCAATATCGGCAGGTTTGTTGACACCATGAATGTGTTTTGTTTTCCTATTGCTTTGAAAAAAAATCTCTACATGTGTTTTAACCATTATGCAAAAAAATATACAAAGCATTCAATGGTCAAGTAAAGAATGCAAGCTATAAATTTATCCAAAAGAACATTTTTTTTATCACTCCAGCAATAAATAAATTGGGTTAGATTCTCCTATGCTCAAATTTCAATAATCTACATATTAAGAGGATTTTTTATATAGAACTTCCAAACAAGAAATGAGATCAATGGAGCCTCTTACTTGGTCTGAATCCATTGATTTATGCTCATTCCATGTAGAAACCATAGGGTTAACTATTTCAACCAACTGCGTAACTTGCTGACTGAGACCTAATATGCAACTCATTACCTTTTGGTACCCTAGTTCATATGAGTTGGCGTGATCTACAGAGGCTCCTACTAGGCATTGAACAAATGGTTGTGAAATATTTGTTGATGAACTAGATTTCAACTTCATCCTACTCTTAGATTTACTAACATCTAGTGCTGCCATATAATTGACAATATCTTATGCGCTTGCTTCTCTATTACTATTTTCCACCTAAAATACAATGTCAATTTCAACCTATAGTCAATTCAATAAAAAATTGAGATAAATAACATAATGTAAATTGAACCAAAAACCCATACACCTACTACAATTTTTTCCATTTTGGCATGCAACCTACCTCGGCCAAATGTATATCCAACCCTCACATTATCTCTTGCTCTCTTGCCTATGTTACTCTTTACCAAATATTCTTCGGAATGCATACTTTCTCTCAATACCTCCCACTCTTTGGGAGATAGACTGGAGTCAAACCTCTCTTTTTCCAACATGATTGTTTTTTTGCAACTGTATTTATAATTGTTCATCAAAACTCTCATCCTTTGCTTGTAATATTTTCTAGAGATTTGTCCACCAATAGTCTCAAAAGAATTTTCCATTTTTTGTATAACATTTTCACAACTTGTGGATCTTTCTCTGCAAAATTTGATTTGCAAATATCCAAATGGTCCCTACATCTTACACCCAACTCGGTGACCCACTTTGCAACATTTGGCTCAATGGGCTCACCATCTCTCGACACCTCAAGCAAGAATGACTTTTTGCCTTCTAATTTTATTTCTTTTGCATTCCTCTTAGTAGATCTATACAAATTCTTTTGACAAAAGCATCCACATCTTCTATTAAATTACCACTACCGGTATTTATGGTTGATCCACTAGTTCCATCAAAATTTCTATATGCAACAAGTGCACTCTGAGGCATTGTAGATGCAAGCGGCCTCTCTTCATGAATTTCATTAACCAAAACTTCATGCTCCTTGGCCACATCATGTGTAGCATGTGTAGGTAGATCAGTACCGATCTCTGTGGATTCCACATTATTAAACACATTTTTTAATGTTGAATACAATAGTTGCACACCTGTTGTTCCTTTGCCCTGATATTTTTCAATAATCTCTCTTAGACTTAGTCCTAAGAGATCATCACAACATTCCACATCACCATGTGTTATATCAGGATGCACATCACCATGTGTTATATCAGGTTCCACATCACCATGTGCTATACCAGGTTGCACATCATTACAACTATCATTTTCACCAGCTGCATTTGTTGAATCACAAAAGTGTTGACTTCTACAAGATGGTGGCACTGTATCTTTTTTTTCCTTTTATATTTTCTCTACATTTTCTTTGCACTCTTTTTGTTGCCTAGAAAACCAAAAAAAAATAGCATATTATGTGTCATATACATAAAGCTCTTGCCTATAAAATTTGATTAAACAATATTAAACAAATAATATACTACTTAGTGGATTTACAACTTGCCTTTTCAAATCAAGACTCAAATAATATTCATTATTCTTGGCCACTTTTTTAGTATGCATGCACTCATATTATGTCTCTAAAATTGAACATTATGATCACTATGATCTAATTTGTGCCTTATAGTCCTTGTCTTCATTTCTTGAAGTCCAAATAAACAATAATGTATAAATTAGAAGCTTGAATCAGTAAAAATTTATTGAGTTCATAGGTTGAAAAATGCTGAATTTTTAATCTGATGATAATTGTAAAGGGAAACTTAAAATAGAATTCAGTTTACAGATTAAAAATAATTTGCAGTCAAAAACCAAGAAGATGTTTACAATTATAAGTATCAGAAAAAATTTCCTTAGGGACATATTCACAAGAGAAGAACTCATAAAAACATAACACAAGTAGGATGAAGGAAACCATAGTCTATTTCATCATGAGGTGTGTTAGAACCTTAAAAAAATTCCTAGTTCCATCATCACAATTAACCTTGAGCTCCATGACCCGAGCCTTGACCCTCTTATTCCTTTTTATTTTTATAGAACATATAAATTTTTTAGGTCTGACTAACACTAAAAGACCTATACAGATCCAAAAATTCATCATATATACTTAATCAAAAACATGTCCAGCTAAAAACATTCCAAATCCCTTAATAGTCTCTTACCGCGATCCCACAGCAATAATTTGAACCCTTGGTGGGCTGGCAGTGTGTAACAAACAACATGAAGATTTCTACCGCCATATCGTAGAAGTATTATGATGAGAACATGGTTGGGTGGTATGAGATAATTTAAATACATCATAAACCATCATACCGTGAGGAGGAAAAATGAAGGGTGTGGTATAGCGGGAAATAACCCATCATCCTGCAAGGAAGATTATAAAGGCATGTGGTAGGGCGGTATGAACCGCTATACCACGGAAGTATATGATGAAGCATGCGGTATGACAGTAATCGTTAATGTAAACCATAGTACCATGAGTTAAACAAGTCAAGTTTGTGGTATATAGGTAAGGAACCTGGTATCCCACAGTGAAATGCAAAGAAGCATGCAGTATAGCGGTTTATACCCCTCTATCATGTGGCAGTTATAGAAAGTGGTGGTAATAAAGTGATATTAAATGCATGAATCACATCAACCATCTGATCTTGTAAAATCAATGGTGCATGTTCAAACTCGAACTACAAGAGAAATATTTGGCATAAGGTTGATATTAATGTTAACATGACTGAGCTCAGAAGCCATTAAACCAAGAATTTGAAATCCTCTTTGCACTCATTTGCAAAAATTATCATGTAGGGAGTTGGGAGTTTGAGGAGGTTAAGCTCTACAACCATCGTAACCTAGGTAAGTGCACAGAACTCTTGTGAATTAAGTTTTATGAGTACAATATTTTTTAGAATTCTGCATTTCAGAAGTATAGGAGAAGTAAAATAGTTAAACTGTGAACTAAGTTTTATGAGTGGAAGATTGTTTGGAATTATTCATTTCAAATACACTAGGAGAAGTAAGATAGTTAAACATCATTTCGCCCAAGAAGAAAGAACTGGAAACTAAAAAGGACATCATTTTTCCTAAGAAGAAAGAACCTCAAACTAAAAATGAAGAATCTAAGGTTAAAAGGACATCCTTACACTAGTTTATCATAGATATACTCCCCGAATCAATTGAGAGAGGATTTAAAAATGTTTTTAATGATGTGGCTAACAGTTGTAGAGATGCCCTTATCCCTATCTTTGAGTGGAAACTATTCTGGTACTTTTATGACAAAAGGGAGGGGAAAATGGGAATTAGATTTGACCAAGTTAATTGTCCCAAATGTTTTTATATATGTAGAGTTCATCAAAGTATTGGCTCGGAGTTATCATCTTGCTACTAGGTTTGTGAGATTTCCAGATTGTTCACCATTAGTTGTGTTGACTAAAGCAGCCATCATTGAATGTTTTGACCTAAACAAATAAGCCCTGCTAAAATTCATTTACAAAGTAAAGAAGAATATACTAGATTGAGGAAAATCCATAGAAGTGATGAAGTCCCCATTTACATGAAAAGGGGTTTGAACAACAAGGTGATTTATATATCCCCTTCTGCTACATAACCATTTGAATTCTCAAATTTCCAATTCTATTTCAAGAAAACCTACTTTACTCTCTATCAAGTACTTGGGATAGATGCAGAAGAGTGAATGGTAGTCAGTTTAATGATGATGGCTATGAGGATTCAAAACCCTGAGATGAACATTGAATATTATTTTTCCTCATATCTTGAGAAATCATTGCATGAAGCATTTCTAAAAGTCAAGGAAAATAAAGCCCCGATAACATTCAGGCAATATTCTTTGTTGTGCCACCTGATATTATACCAAAATAAAGATAGATGGACCAAAAGGATGTGTTTGGGTCAGATTGACAAGCATGGGAATTTTCTTCTAGTGCAACTATGGTGTTATATATGGGACATCAAATGTAAGAATTCAAATTATGTGATATTCCATGATGACTTTGTGTATAGAATTATGAGAATTATTGGACACCAACCACCAAGACTACACACACTTGTGCTACAATTGTTAAGACCTTTAGCTTTGAAACCTGAGCAAGGCCATACTCATAATTTTGGTGATTGGTTTTTTCTACCAAATACCACAATGAACAGGATTTATGGATGCCCACATGCCCCACATATACTGCCAAAGTTTGTCCCCCTTCGATTAGCCTTTTTAGAGTTCATTTGGCAGATTCTATGGATGGAAAAGGATGCCATGAGTAAACAAAGGAAGGGTAAATTTCTACCCAATTTGACAACATGTTGGGAACTATTATTGGGATCTGATACACTTGAAGAGTTGTAGAATTATCTAAAATCAAGGTACTCTTTACAGTCTGGAAACGAAAGAGCTTTTGACCTTGAGGGTCATATGAATTTTGTAAGATGCAGCATCCTTACCAAGGCTATGGTTACACACTATATTGACTATGAAGATGTAATTATAAATTGTTTCAGTCCTCAACAGGTATATGAGAGGAGGATAAAATGGGAAGTTATGAGAAGGCTTGAGGAAGATAGAAAGATGAAGCATGGTGATTTCTTGGGTTATTTCGTAGAGGAAGTAGATCCTATCAAGAGGATTGATATGATAATTGATAAGTTTCATGAATTATTAAAGACTGCAACAAATATAGGGAGATTTTCCAAATTGTCTCCCAAAAGGCTGAGTGGTATTGTAACTACAGAACCAACTATGGATATGGTTTTAGTATGTCATGCTTCTCCAGGATCACCTCTTGAACAACCACCTTCTAGAAAACAAGACACAAGAGATAGAGCCACTTGTTTCCTATGAAATAAGTGAGGAGATTGGAGTTACAAAAGAAACAGTTAATGTGTTAAGACATTTTAAGGATGATGTTGAAGTGGACCAACCTATGCTTGAAACTGAAGCCCACGGGCCTCAAGCTAGAGCTGATATTGAGGTACAAGGAGAAAGAGAAATGCATGAGGATGACAGGGTAGTTGTAGCTCGCAAGTTCTTGGAAGATGATGAATTTATCAAAACCCCTGAATTTAAAGACTTTTGGATTAAGATGAAAATGAGAGAGTTTGAAGCAAGGGTTGAAATAAATAAGATGGGATTTGGGGAACCCCAGCATGACCAGATAGTAGCCCAAAATTTTAATGAATTAAGGATTGATAATATTTATGTCAGCCCACAAGAAGCTAAAGAGATGATTTTGAAAAGTAATATACTTATCAAGTCCCTAGTATGGAATTAAAGGAAACATTTTTACTTGATCAAGTGAGAACACAGGAGGACCCAATGTTGATTGTTGAGTTTGACTCAAATGAAGGGGTAAGTGGCATAGGGTATAACCCTAAGATTGAAACCTTGGCATTTTGGGCCAAACAAAAGAGTACACAAAAACCAAGGTTACTAGATGTAGTGCAGGAAATGAAAGGGACAACTAAGGTGAAAACATTAAAGGATACATCTCCTCTAGAAGTTTCAACTATGACAATTCATTTAGCTATGTTCACTCGAGCTAGAGTTAAAGAGATGGAAGCTAGATTGGGAGAGTACAAAAAGGAACCAAAATTTTTAAATGATGAATTCAATAAATTTTTCATGGAAAATGTGAAGTTGAAGGAATAATTGAAAGGAGAAGGCCCCTCACAAAACAAGGAAATAGTGTTATACCAGTGTCCTCCTGCTCCACCAGTTCATGTTTAAAGTTCTTCTACTAAACAAGTGAGCATTCTTAGACAGGAGATTGAAGAGTTAAAGAAAGCCAACAATGAGGGTAAGGAAGGAGTGAATGAGAAAATCTACAATGTTTTAGAGAATGTCCTCAAGCATAGGATAAAGCTAATTGTGGATAAGATGGAAAGTGTGTATGATTGCTATAGCTTACTAACACAATAAATTGATCAAATGAAAACATATCTACCCATACCAGATCCCCTTTTAACAACTGGTAGTCCATACACCACACATTGCTAACCTTGTGTAGAATCTTATAGAGGAGTACTGAGGCTCCTCTAGCATTAAAACCTACATAGCAAATAGCCAAAATAGTTATAGATGAATTCCAATATATGCAAGGAGAGGACCAAAAGATCAGAATAAGAGTAGATTCATTTCATACTCTGAATCATTGGCTTTTAACAAAACTATTGAAAGATGAGACCATTTGAAGGACCTCAATGAATAGAAGAGTGAATTTGACCAGATTGTTCCACAATGCATCACTCACATATAAAAGGATGGTGAGTTGATTCTTGAAAATTTTGACTTAATCATAGATGGAGTAATAGTGTTGGATGTTGGATATTCTAAGTTTATAATGGATGGCAAGGCGTTACTAGACAATCAATGGAATATTCACCTTACAAATATATTGAAAATTCAAGAATAAAAATGGCCAAATGATTATATAGTGTATGAGTGGGAGCAGAGGTATATGGGTCATCCCCTTGAATTGTAGGCCTTGGGGTTGTCACAATGGAAGAACCACACATTCAGATACCATAATATAGAGAAAGGACCTTGAACAGATCTTTAGTGATCATGGGTGCCTTACGGAGATTGACAGACTATGGTGTCATGAGTGTTGTGGACTTCATTAGTTATCTACTTTCTCTATTTTATGTTTTAAGAAAAACTAATGTTTAGTTTCATTTATACAATGCATGAATTTTGAAAAGATGCCATATTTTCTAATGGTCTAAAGCTTGTTGATTCTCTTATAAAAGAGAAACTAGGACTGAGTTTTGATATCATCATCATAGGAATTTATAGAAACATATATGAGGAGACTTATGCTATATTTTAATATCTATTTGAAGCAATCAATGGACAAGAAGATTTAATCTAGTGCTCAATTTTTTCTCAATTATTTTTTGATAATACTATGTATGATTGTATTTTTTATGTATTTTAGGTTGGAATATAGGGGTATATTATGAATTGGTATCAATTATTTGTTCATAATCATATGCATTATTGATTACATTGCATTGCATATATTTCTAACTCAAAGCATTACTTGATGTTGCATAACTAATAACTAGATGCTGATAGATGACAAAATTTCAATTACAATATAATTTTTACAAAGTCAACCTAAGAAGTTATGCAATTACTTCACATTGCATAACTAATAACTAGGAGCAGTTGCCAATTGCATTTTCTTGTCATGGAATTCCATGAGACCACATTTATTTGAGGCATTTTTTCAAATACACTACTGTATTTGACTCTGATTTCCGACAAATATTTGTTGGAATATCGACAATGTATTGTCAGCATACCGATGAACCACTGAAATATTTTGTGTCGCTAATTTTTTGTCGCTTTCCCGACCAGCTTTAAAACATTGAAATCATGAGACAGATTTGTCATTTTCCGCCATGGAAAAGGGCCCTGGTGTTCGTTGGAATATCGACGGACATTTTTTCGATCTAGCAACGAACTGTAGCCAGAACGCAAGTGGCATGCCTTTTCCAAAGCATCGGATTAACAACAAAAATTCATCGAACTTGCAACAAAATAGGCAAGTCATTACGACAAAATTTTTGTCAGATGTATTGCAAATTCATCAAACATTTTTGGAGGTTCATCGAAAGTACGACGAAACAATACAATTTTTTTTTTAAATCATCCATGTGTCAACAATCCATTGATATCGCGATTGTTAACCATCTTGCAACTCTTGATCATGTGATAGCGGGCAACCATAGATCTTGACCTTCAGCAAACTTGCTCATGCGGACGGTTGACAAATTTGACTTTAAATGTCGAGCACCTTTTCTTTTTAGATGAAAAAATCTCTGCTAATTTTAAGCATGTGCATTTTAGATCCACTTTAGTAGCTCACCAGTTAATATATTAAGGTTGGCTTAATATATTAAAACATTCATAATGTTCCTTCAGCCTCTCCGAATGTGACAGATGGCGCCTTCTCATGATATCACGATCGTTCAATACTCTATTGTGATATCATAGGAAGGCAACATCTGTCACATTTAAAGAGGCTGAAGGAACATTATGAATGTTTTAATATATTAAGCCGACCTTAATATATTAACTGGTGAGCTACTAAAGCGGATCTAAAATGCACATGCTAAAAATCGACGGAGATGTTTTAATCTAAACATAAAAGGTGATCGACATTTAAATTCAAAGTTGTCAACCATTTGCACGATCAAATTTGTGGAAGATCAAGATCTACGGTTGCTCTCTATCACATGATCAAGAGTTGCAAGATGGTTAATGATTCTGATATCAAGGGAATGTTGACACGTGGATTTATTTGGCAACGTAGGAGATGGTGGGGCCAAAAATGTGAGTTGTAAGGGTTCCTAAGCTGGAATGTTTTGATTGGAGGAATTGTAAAAGAACAAGAAGATTCTCCAAAGAGAATATTAGTTGTAACTAAATTTTGAGATGTCACTAAGCAGTCCAATTGGCTGGTGACATGTGTACTTTCTAGCCCGATGCTTGTTTGCTCCTTCATTTTCTATAAGAAGGATTACAAGGCTAGAAGTACAGGTTAGCAAGTTAGAAATTTTTGGTCAAGTCTAGGTGAAGTTACAAAGCAATCGTAAAGTCTGATAGTTACAGAGGAAATTCAAATTAGGTTTTGAGTCATTTTTGTTATAGTTTTTGAATTCATGGAGATATAACATTGTATAATGGTAATAGCATTTGAATTAGATTGATAAGTTCAAGCTCATGTCTCTCCTGTGTACAAGCGTATTTGAATTTTGAATGAAGTGATCAAGGTTTATTTTGTTCATCTCATTGTTGTGGTGTGTGCAATTCTTATTTTAGCTTTTATTCAAGGAATTAATTAAAATATTTAAATGAGATTGTAGGTTGATACGTTCTATACAAGGATTTGATAAGTAGTATTGAGTTAGGGTTACATATTGGTAATATTGTAAGGCGATATTATCAAAGATCTTATATGCTACGGGTTGAATCTGTTGTAAACCCTTAGGTATTTGTGAATTTGACTCCTCCAATGGAAATAAGGCACTGATCTAAGTTGCATTTGTTCTTTTTGGTTCAATATTTGTTTGTGTTCACCCAGAGCTTGCTACAAATTTAAAATTAATGAATATATTTTAATTTGAAGTATTTTTGTGATTATCTCATGCTCCAAATGGTTGATAATTATTGATGGATAGCCAATTTTATTTAGTTTTATCCTATTTTGTTGAGCTATTGAGTGAGATTATCTATTATTGTTAATGTTGTCTATAATTATGGTGCAAAGGTTATAAACACATTAAGGGATCGCCCTCTCAGGTCTTGCAGATCCCAAAGTGTAGGAGGTCCTTAAAATCCTCGTCAGTTGGCCCAGGTCCTTCGAACTGCCCTCAATTGGAATTGGCAATTCCATAGGTAGATTAGAAGATCAGTCGAGTTGCAGTAAAACAAACCAACAGACGACACTTCACAACACTTTTGATCATCACACTGATTTCATCACATGCAACCATCCATTAATGATAACACTTACAAGAATCTCTATTTTTTTGGCATCAATGGAAACACCTACAAAAAGAAAAAAAGTGGAATTTGATCTAAGGTAAGGCTAAGATTGAAGTAGGTTTCAATCTAAAGGGATTTGATCAAAGAATGGTTTTATCTAATCCCCTCTTTTATTTATAAAAATCCCAAAATATCCCTTTCTCACCATTCTAGTGTAGTGATTTTCTCATGCATGAAAAGTGATTCAATTTAGCCCCCCTTAGATTAAAGCCCCTTGCATAATACCTATGTGGTAACATTTCCCCTCCAAACCACATGGAATAATTTCCTTAGACTAAATATTTTAATTTGGATCATATTTTGTGGGATCAAACAAAATTCAATATGATCGGCCTAACAATGCTTCATCGGCATAACCCCCATCATAATCCAGTTGATGGCCCGATGCAAATAGCTCACAAACTAGTATTGGTGTAACAATACTCTATCGGGCTAACTCCTAAAGTGCTCTCCCGATATACTGATAGAGTCAAGTTGTCAACAAAAGTAACCATGAATTATAACCATGGGCATGAATTATCAAGTGCATAAAGTATATTGGGGGAACTATAGTGCATCGGGGAAACATTATCTGGCATCCCACTGATAGAATGAAGGATAGGTGTACATCGATGGAGAGGGTGGCTATCAGTGAATGAAACATCTTAGGTCTATAAGTTACAAATTCTTAATCGTTGATCTTTCTAAATCTAACGGTTATAGGGGGATTCTGGAGGTTTAAGTTGGCAAGCCCATCGATTAGCTTTTAAATTGGATGGTTGTGAGTTGATTTTGTGACCTAATATGCATGTGCCTTTTCAAAGGCATATTGAGGCCTGAAATTTCTTTTGGGCCACATGATTAGGGTTGGGCACTATATAAACCACTACTATCACAACTATTGAAAAATTCTCAAGTACTGGGTCCTCTCCCCTAGATAAAATTAACGAAAAAATTATTGTAAACACAATATGCATAGAACAATATGAATGTAAAGGAAAATTGATATTAGAAAAATATAAATGTAAATAAAAGTAGTGTGAGCAGAAAATGAATCTAAATTATTCTTGAACAAATAAAATCATACCTAGTTAACATTAAGTTATATTGACCTTGTACTCATTGCCATTGTCAATCTTGAAGGTTACTTTGATGCCTTCTACAAAAACTCTTTGGCCACGAGGCAAGAGAAGGTGAGAAAACAATCAAATAGAAACAAGCAACTAGTCAACCCTATTAGAACATAATAATCTTATGAATGGATTTTATTTGTTTTACTGGCTAATGGATAGTGGACCTAGTTCTCTTGAATTGAGATACTACTAAGATGTGTTGGCTGGTGATTTTAGACTATGGATATTTTTCTTCAATCTCTATAAGTTACTTTTGTCTTAAATATATTCAAGATAACTCTGCAAAAAAAATCCCTGATCTCTTAGAAATTATGCAGATTATTTTGTTAATACTTCTTCATTTTGATATTTTCTTTCAAAAATTCATAGAAAGATATGTAATGTCATATTTGAAACTTACATATTTTAATTTTACTAGTTTTGTAATTATAGGATATGACTCCAACAATTGTGAAACGCATTGGCAATATGTTGAATGAATGAAGTAAACTATGCAATTGGAAAGTGTAAAGCCAAATTCCTTAACCCTTTTCAGCATCCTTCTTAAACATGTGCTTTGGAATAGGGCATGAAAATCCATCTAAGTATAATGAAAAGAAGATTTTTGTCAGATATTATACTACAGCAAGGTGAATGAATGTAAGTAGAGAAATTTCTGCATACTTGCAAATGGTACAAAATTTCATGGTTAAGTGGAAGCCTCCCATCAACAACAAGATCCAAATATCCATGTATCTATCTCAATCGAGCCTCTAAACCCTTCAGAATTGTCAAATTTTCCACTAACCTATTATGCAAAAAATTCAAATTTTAGAGTTATGTCACCACTAAAAACAAAATAAACAAAGCTTTGAAACCAAATCCACACACAACACAATGTTCATAGTGAATAGTTATCACTTTCTTTCATCTTTTCATATTGGTTTGATGCTTCAACTGATGCATTTCTTATATTGAAAAGTGCATCACCTCATTGAGTTTCTCTTTGTTTCGAGAATAGTTTAATATTCTCTACTTAACAGGGCCAACCACGTGAAGGTGGAATCTCATTTGGCACCTCTCCCCCCTCACATCACTCTCAATTCCCCATACCCGATCATATTACATTAATTATTCATTCATCCATTAATAACATATAACATTCATTCATTAACATATAACATTAATTCATCCATTAATAACATATAAAATTCTTTCATTCATCCATTAATAACATATAACATTCATTCATTAACATATTCACATTCATTCATTAACATATAACATTCATTCTTTTAGTTTTTACATATTATCAAAAATATGGTTGTCATAATATGATTACAATGACTTTTTTTTGTTTCTTTTTTGTAGCTAAAAAAAGCTGAAGTGGATTATCATTTTTTAAATAATTTGTCCCCCCTTTAGTTGTTATGATTTTTGCTCATGATCTTAATATATGCCTAGTCATGTACTCACGATGTGGATGCCGCTACAAGGGGGGTCCATTGCAATAGCAAAAAAATATTAAATTGATATGTTTTATTATTATTGTTACAAGTATTTCATTAATTAAAAGAACATTAGAGTGGTTCTCTTTACCTGATGGGGCCACATCATGTTTTTGATCTTTTCTTATAGCCTCATGCTCAACATGTTGAACACCCTCTAAATCTTGATCTAGAGTTGAAACACGAAAGGTTATATTAATTAATACACGAATTTCAATTAAATATGTTTAAAAGAACATTAGAGTGGTCCTCTTTACCTGATGGGGCCACATCATGTTCCTAGTCTTGTCTAGCCTGATCATGCTCAACATGTTGATCACAGTCTACATGCTCTAAATTTGAAACACGAAAGGTTACATTAATTAATACACCAAATGAAATTAAAGATGTTTAATTGTATTAATCCATACTATGTTTTGTATTGCACATGAATACATCGAGTATCGGGATGCACACCAGGACCTTCATCTGTAGGTTGTGTTCCATCCTCACCAGCTGCATTCCAATGTCGTGTGCAGTATTATCATTGCTTGTTTGTTTAAAACAAATAGGCACATAATTACTTTATGGTGGAAATTAATATCGAATAGATTGCACAAGTATTCAATTTTAAATAAACTTTATTGAGTGTATTTAATTGTGTGTTGCATGTAGTGGAAGATTGTGTTTGCCCAGTCGAGACTCTTAGGAATTCAGCTAGGGCTCCATAGCCTTGCTAGAAGGAAATTTTCAAGTCCTCTTTTGTGGGCACTCTATTGAATTCATAGCCCTGTATTTTTGAAAAAGATCATGAATTTTGCTTCTATGGTGTGATAAAACCAAAATTGTTTTCAATTTATTATTTGGATGCAATATTTCATTTATTGATACTTACAATTCATGCAGCTAATTTCATATAACCACCAGAGCCAAGTTTGTATTGCCCATGTTTTTCTAGTCTTGCCTCTGTTGCCTTTGATGTGTCGGGCAGCCTATGAAAAGTTTGAAATACGTTAGATTATGTAAAAATAAAGAGTAATTAGTATATAGTTACATTGTCGACAATATCACATACCTTCCTTGGCCCAATGGTGTCTTTCCTTTTTTTATTTTCAGCCTTCTCCTTTCCATCCGACACCAGATCGTTCCACTCCCTCTCTGGAATCATGGGGGGATGCTCGTACTTTTTGTTCTTCTCTAAATGTGATCTATTGATGGTGAAAAGACACAAACAATGTTAAACAGAATATTTCTACTCTATTTCTCCTTAAAAAGAAAGACAACATATAGTAGCCTAACTCCCAAGGTCCTATTATTTGGTTCTCAACTATCTGGTGTCACTCAATTGGTCCATGAAACTATAATGTTCAAGGGGCCTTTGCTGGTAATAAGGAATGAAAGCAACAATTGATTCATCAATCTATACTTTAAAAAAGGGGGTTTAAATAAACATAAAAAGATAGATCAAGACATAAATAAGTGAAACATGAATAAAATTATCTAATATCCAGACATATACTTTCAACAACGAATTTTCCTTCAATAGATCAAGAAAAACCATAACATGATGCAATTTACAAAATAGTCCATACTATTGCATGCATCTACGGTGCTTAATTTAACCATCACAATCACACATCACAATAATTTTTAAGATTTAAAAGAAAAAGAAAAAACTCTCATTCATTGCTAAAATCATAGATCAACAGACTCTCAACAATTCCATCCATAGACAATTTAATGAAATAATCTTTGAAATCTGGTTCCTTCTATTGATTCTCATCAAATAAGAAACACTTATGCTTTAGCAAACTCACTGGCATATAGACAGATTATGATTCATTAACCTCATCCAGTAAACTCAATTCCAGCATGATACTATATAAAAAGTGTATTTAAATTCAATTGTAACTAAAACAACAAAGTATCCTTTCAAAGCTATGAAATTCCTATCTCCTACTATCAGGTGGCTAATTCTATTCTCATCAACCGACCCTTACAATATGGTACCCCAAAAGTATATGTAGACGTACAAAGCATAAAATCCTCTCAATCAAAATTGAGATCCACAATTTTAAGAACAAAAACTTTCTTGGAAACTCAAACCGATTGATCTCTAGCTCCAACGTTGATCACCTTATAAAACAAGAGAGAATAAAAGAACAGAGGAAAATTCATGCGCCCAAAAGACTGCCACTCATCCTTGCGTATTTTGCTCCAGAATGTATTCATCATAACTGGAGAAGACCTATTGAAGATTATCCACATCCGGCCCATCAATCCAGCTATCCTCAAATTGAATTCTCTTAAGTTCTACGAAGGAAAAATCCTTCATGTCTTTTAACTTATTCAACTCCTTTCTTTCATCCTTCACTCCTTCCCTAACATCCATCAATCTATCTAATAATAGATCCTCTCCATCATCCTCTTTTTGCATAATTACTTGAAATCTATTATCCCATTTCTCTTTTAATTGACTTAAAGGCAAGCCCTCTTTAACTGGTATATCAACATTAACTAGAATAGCCACAACAGCTTCTAGTTCAACAAGTTGTTCATTCAAATCCCTACTAGCATCTTGGACTTCATTCCTATGCCTGTATATAAAATCAGATCTGAGCCGGATTATGCTAGAGGCTTTTTCCAAGAATTTTGCATTGTCTTCCTCAAGGATTGACTGCTCAAGAAGAGTGGAGTTTGGCAATTTATTGATGTCTTTTATCCTTTGAACATATCCTCTATATTCCTCCTCTTGTTGTTCCAATGTTTCAACATGGTGCTTCATCTCTTTTATTAGCTCTAACGCCATCTTGTGGATCTCAAATCTGCTTACTAACACTTCTCCTACCTCTTGGTTAAGCTTGTTTGTCCATTTGTCCATCATCCCAATCTTATTCTTCATTTGCACCAAATCATCAACCTCTCTTTTGCTAAGAAAAACTAGTGTCTCTAAGGCAGAAATTTGTTGTGATCTAGGAGCAAAAACATCCTTCAAAAAGGTGCACAGCTGATCCAATTGAGCTTTGAGCTCATCCTTTCTCTACTTGTCCTTTATCATCCTTGACTTGGTGGATGATGCTACAACATCAATCAGGTTCATCTGTTGATTTCTTGTAGGCCTTCCCAAATTGGCAGTGCCTAATTGGTAATCAATGACTTGCATACCTCCCATATCTTTATCCAATACTAGTATTGCACATTCTACAATAATTTCCCCTACCTCAGTTAGCCTTGTGGAATGAAGAATCCTAGCCTTCTTCTTGGGTCTCTCTTTTTCAATTTCTTTCATCATGTCACCCCAATTAAGAGGTTGTGGGGGAGCTATTTGTTTCTTTTGAAGATCAAGTTTCAACCAGGTAGGAGCACTCGGAGTAGTAGCCATTACAGTAGAAGAGGAGGCAACAGTTGTAGAAGATAATGGTTGTAGTACATTAACCCTAGGTTGAGAATCAACCTCTTGTAAATTTTGTTGTTCTTCCTCTACATTCTCTTTCGCAAGTTTTTCAGCTTCTTCCTTATCTTTTTGCTCTTGTATCCTCTTATTATCTTGTTCCCTTTTCAATCTATCTTCCTCCAATCTCTTCTCCTCAAGTAGTTTATTTCTTTCTTCTTCCAAAACCTTGAGTCTATCTGAAGCTTCCTTCTCTTTTTTCTGCTGCTTAATCAGCTCCTCAGCATCTTTTTCCTTTTCCAGGTGCTCTACTTCCTCCCTTTTCTTGTAGGACTCTTCAATTATTTTGAATTTGGCCTCAAGGGCCTCTCTTTCTCTTCTTTTCTTTGCCTTTTCTTCCTCTAGCTCATGTATCTTTTGTACCATCTCTAGCTTGTCATTTTCCTCCTTTGTTTTGAGCTCATGTTCCTGTTAGAACCAAAAATTCCCATTAAAATCCTAAATGATTTTTCCATTTTAAACCTAATGCTTTCACTATTTCTCTCATAAAAAAATCATTGACCCCTGTTTACAATGCTAAGAAGGGCTTTTACCCTTGTTTCACTACTTTATTTTTGGCCTATATTGCCCTCATATTTTTTCCCTCATTGGATTCCTAATATTTCACTATCCTTTCCTTAAAAAAATCAATTTTTTCCCATCTATAATGTTCAAATTCTTTTGACTGCTATATGCTTTCACCGCTTTACCGCAACCCCTTATAAATGCATTTGTGGTAACGCGCTTGAAACATTTGATCCTACCACTATACCATTGATGGCTCAATCCATACCCACAGTATGGCAGTAGCGGCTAAATGATCAAACACAAAAAATTTACCGCACCACCATGCGCAGTCGAAACATAGACCGCGGTGGCATGGTGGGTGGTTATTAACCGGCCAAGCAAGCAAACAGGAAGCCCCATAGTGGTACTATAGGGGGTCATCTCACAGACCGTGGTGACTATGGTGAACAGAAGGCAACGGTGGAGGAAGTGACAAAGATGGATACCATGATACCGCGGGTGGTAGAAGGGGAGTCGGCGATTGAGCAGTGAACAGAGGTGAGAGGCTAGAGATTTGCTTGATGGCTACCGTAGTACTACTGGTGGTTGAAGCGGAGACCACGGTAAGTAGTAAGCGGTTGAGATAACGATCAGGGTCAAACACTGCCACACTGTAGGGAGATAAAGCATTGACCATGGTGGAGCGGTGGAAGAGATAGAGTCGCAACAGTCAATGTGAGGTTGGTCACCGCTATACCATGAGAGGAAAAGTCAAAGCGCGCGGTAGAGTGGTAAACATAAAGGAAGCTATAGAGACAATAAATTTAAAGGAGGTAACACATAAATTGAAATGCACAGAGCGGTAAAATATAAAGGGAAAAATCAAAAGCAAGATTATAGTTAAAAATATTTAATTTTTTGAGAGACAACACAATTAAATATTTTAATTGCTATCATGAAATAACAAACGGTTTTACCAGAAAATGAAGGTTCGTGACCCTTGGGATATGTTGTATAAATACTTTGTAAAATTAGGGACAAGGGGGAGAGTAGGAGATAGATTTTTTCAAACTGGGGAATGAAAACAATGTACAAAGCCTTTCCTGAAACAATGCAATGGAGATTAATGATTTAAACTAGTGAATAGTCTTTTCTGTGTTTCAATTAGTGTGATGAAATAATTTACATTTCTTATCTAGTTGTCTCCAACTTGAAGTCCTCTGATCATTTAAGTCAATGTATCAAGCATATGTTTGATTTATCAAGGTGCATTTTCTCAATTTGTGTGATTTTTATTTGCTAGTGTCTCCAAGTTAGAATTAAAATCCTTCAAGTAAGTCATAGTGATTTAGGATTTCTTTTGGATTGTTGAAAAAAAACTTGGTAGGAAAACATTCCAACACTATTTGTGCAAGACATAAATAAATGAAGTTGTATGCCAGTCATAAGATTTTATTTTCAAATTGCCTAATAACTTGAATTAAATCAGAAAAGGTAACGCACATAACTCTTAATTTTTGACTCCATTTCCCATGTGGATAGAAGGCACTAATCTTCCACAACCCAGAGAATTAATTTTATATACAAACAACATTTTCAAAACCTTTCTTTTGTGCAGTACAAGTAGGAGTAGTTGTAGTGATTTTTTCTATCCACTTCCATTTGCCATTGTGGGTAGATTGTGTCACCAGGAAATACATTTCAATCTTCATCATCCACATAGATTCACCCATCTTGGTCTAGTAGAACCTAAAGAGAAGAAGTTTCAATTGCATCAATTTTCCTTGTACGTTCGCCAAAAGCGTTGTGAGAGCTTGGCAACCTCTCGTGGTTCAAACCTGTGTTTTTGAGACCCAACAGTTTGGCATTAATCAGAAGTCTAGTAAGCTTTAATCAAAACAAGGTCTATGATAGAGGAAAGTGCAAGTTTTTCCTTTTGGGTGGCCTAGGGCCATCCCTTATGGTTTGATTTTTTGAACCATAGTAGGTACAAAGGATTAAGGATTGCTAGTGCATGGACAATTCTTGACAAAGCCTCTTTAAACATTCTCTTCCATGCATAGTAGTTTAAGAAGGGTATGGGTTTTCCAGTACATGGACATTCTCAGGAATTCCCTTTTTGAAATCAGTGCTTTCTCTCCATGTATAGTAGCTTAGGGTTATTTTCCATTCTCCATTTGCTCCATTTTCATATCCTTCATTTTTTCATTCCCTCCATCTGCTATTGCCTTCATTTTTCATGTCTTTGTTTGGTCTGCTCTCCCAAATAATTTTGGATTCTTGCAATGATTGCACAATCACTCATCCCCAACAGGAGCCACTATTAGAACCTAAATTTTTTGCTTAAAACCTAAAGTTTTTTCCCATTTTTAACCCTCATATTTCACTATTTCTTTATAAATAATCATTTTACCGCCTTTCATAAAGTGAAAATAACTTATACATTATAAACATTGCCATATTACTCACATTTTATATGCCATCACCTTTTTACTGCTATACCACGGCCCCTTCTAGGGTGGCACGCAGTATGGCGGTTGACATGTAGTCATATTAAGAGTTTACTGCATATCGTCAACACATAGACCGCGGTGGCGTGGTAAACAGTCAACAGGGAGGCGGCGGCATACAAGATTGTTACCGCGCAACCTTGCGTGGTTAGAACAATACCAGCGGTGGCGTGGTGGATGGAGGTCACCAGTCAATGAGAGAGGAAGCATCAATGATGGCTACCGTGGTACCGATGGCAGTTAAGCCAATGACCGCGGTAGTGTGGTAAACCGTTAGTAAACAACGAAGCCGTCTATTGCCACACCATGACTGGCCAGAGGGTGGACTGTAGTAACGTAGCTAACGATAAGAGATAGCAATAAATGCTAATACCACCATACCGCCAGTGACAGAAACAAAGCTTGTGGTAGACCGATAGAGGAAGGATAGACTGTGATAGTCAGACCATGGTACCGCTGATAGATGAAGGGAGGACCGCGGTTTGGAGGTAATAGTGTAGATTACAGTGAAATTCAATCACCGCCACACCGCGGGCGTAGAGACAAAGGCCATGGTTGAGCAGTAGAAAGGAATGGGGGACTAGTCAAAGTCAATCACTGCCATACCATGGGAGGATGAGAAGTTGACCGCGGTAGAGCGGTGATAATAAAGAAAGCTTTAGAGATAATAAGTCAAGGGAAAGAAAGAGCAGTTAAGGTATAAAGTGAAAAGTAAAAGGCAGAACTATTGTAAAAAATATTTAATTTGTCAAGAGACAACACAATTAAATATTTTAATTGTTGTGATGAAATAAAAAATAATTTTACCAGAAACTGAAGGGTCATGACCCTTGAGATATGTTGTATAAATCATTAGAAAAATCAGTTGACGGGGAGTTAGAGTAGGATTTACATTTTCCAGAAAATGGAACTGGGAATGTAAAACAATGACAGACCTTTTTTGAAGTAGAGCAATGGATGAATTATTTAAATTGGTGAAAACCCTTTCTGTGTTTAGTTGTTGTGATATAATAATTTTCAATTCTTATGTGGGTTGTCTCCAACTTGAAGTTTTTAAATCATTTAAATCAATGTATCAAGTATATCTTTGATTTATCACAGTGCAATTTTACTATGTGTGATTTTGTTGATTGGTGTGTGCAAGTCAGAATTAAATTATTTCAAACAAGTCATGGTGATTTAGGATTTCTTTTGGATGGTTAAAGAAGAACCCGGTAAGAAAACATTCCAACACTATTTGTGCAAGACATAAATAAATGAAGTTGTATGCCAGTCATTAGACTTTCATTTCAAAGTGCCTAACAACAACTAGAGTTAAACCAGAGAAGGAAACACACATAATTCATAATTTTTGACTCCATTGCCCATGTGGACAGAAGGCACTGATCTACCTCAATCCAGAGATAAAATTTCATATCAAATAGCTTATTCAAATCCTTTCTCTTGTGCAGTAGGAGTAGGATTAGTTGTAGTGGTTTTCATCTATTCACTTCCATTTTCCATTGTGGATAGATTGCTCAACCAGGAAATACATTTCAATTTGCATCATTCACATAGGTTCACCTGCCTTGGTCTAGCAGAACCTAAAGAGAAGAAGGTTCAATTGCATCAATTTTCCTTATGCATTGGCCAAAAGCATTGTGAGAGCTTGGAAACCTCTCATGGTTCAAACCTACGTTTTTGAGACCCAACAGTTCCCTTTAATACTACTGCTTGATTACTTCATCAGCTCTTTGCTTAGCATCCAACTGCTTTTGTTGAAGCACTGCATCAGCTTGTGCCTTAGCATCTATTTATTTTTTCTTTTCTATATATTTAGCATGTGCCTTCACATCTGAAGCTTTCTTTGCTTCTTTAAACAATGCACATTGGTCTTTCTCTATTAACACATGCTCAATCTCTTCCAGAGGCATCTCTTCTTGTGTATCCTTTTCTGATAAAGTATCATCAGAATCTATTTCAATATCATGAACCTCCATTTCTACTTCCTTTCCCTTCAAGGTTTCAACTATATCATGGAGAGTCCCCTTAGGCATCTCTACACCTTGTTGCTTTGTAGGAGGGACTTGAGCAGATGGTTCACCCATCACTAATGCTAAAGAAGCGGGTCTTGTTGGGACATCCTTCGCATGTCTCCCGAGAAAATCTTGGGCCAGAGTTTCAAGCTCAAATTCCTCAACATCAGGAGGAAAGAATTCCAAGGGTTCCTTGGGAGGCATTTTCCTCTCGCTTCTCTTATACCCTTTTCCTTTTTTAGAAGTTGCACCCCCAAGAGCTTTGGCTCTGAGCACAACCTATTGGATACTCCTATCCAAGACTGGTCTTCCTATTTGTTTGATGTCAATTGTCTCCTTAGCATCCCAATCCACCAAGTCCAAACTCTTAGTACCTATGTTCAGTGCCTCATATGAAGGATCCAACACTACCCCATCATCTGTTAGTGTATCAAGAACATCAACCTTCACCCCAAATTCCACCATAAGTGGGACAGACAACCTTTCATAATTCATCTTCTTGAGGTTATATTCATCTTGGAGATCACTCCAGAAGTCCTCTAGCAGGTTGAAATGTCTATCAAAGACTGAAGGAAGCAAAGCATTCATCTTTTTTTTCGGATCAAAGTTTTTTCGAGCAGTATATAGGCCCAATTTCAAATGTATTAACTCACTACAAACCACTTTAGCTCCCACAAGGTGTGGGCAATTGTACTCACCCAATTGCATGGGGAACTTGTGACAACCTGGTTTATGTTTTATTCCAAAACTAGTATTGACCCCCAAATCTTGGTAAACAAACTCCATTAAGACTATTATGTTGCTACAACACCTAGGGAGCAAGTGAGGATGACCTTCAAACCCAGCCAACCTAAAATAAGTAAATTTGGGGTACTGGGTATACCAACACCCCCATTCTGTAATGAATGTCATGAACTCCTGGCTTAGTCTATACCCTGCATCTCAATTAAGTTGGTTAATAACTACATACAAAAATGCATCATTAACTCTTCTAAAATGTAATGCATAAATCTGCAAGGACAACTATTCATAATGGTTCCAAACTTTGTTTTTCCCATTAGCTTCTCCCAATAATCGTACTTTGTTTAATCCTGGAAAGATGTCTCCCCTTGCTGTTGCATAGACAACATAAGAGGTCATAAAGAAGCTCTTAGTTTCCCTTATTCTAATCAGTTGATCATGTATGCTATCTGAGACAATCATAGGCCAATCAAACAGCTACATGCCATCCAAAATTTTATGAATGAATGGAAACATTCATTCCTTAAAATGAAAGGCATCCCTCTTTCCAAAGACTATAGACAACATCATTATAATATCTGCTACCTCTTTGTAGAATTCTACCCTTTTTGGCTGATCTAAGAGCTTTATTAGGACTTCTTCTCCGCTCTTAACCATTTTTTGTTTAAGTGAGCCTTATTGGTCTCCTTGTGATTGTTATACATCTGTAAATCTTTTGCCTCACTTAGTTGTGCAAGACTCTTTGGATTAGGGACACTAAACATAAATTGAAACATTTGAGGAGTCAATTCTATGATCACATTATCTTGTGAATCTACACATTGTCTGGTGGCCAGATTGTAATCTCTAGCTACTATCATTATCAGTTTAGGGCATTGAATTGATAGAGGAAACACAGTGATGTGAGCCAAACCAAACTCAACTATCCTTTCAGTTCTCCCTGTCACCTCCTCAGCAAATTTCTCTAAGTACAACTCCTCATAATTGAATGAACCTAAACTTGTATCAGTTATATCGGCCCAATCAGATTCCACCTTGCTAACAATGACAACAGGACCCTTATGGTTATACCTCAAGGTATAAGGGAGTTCTTTCGGTTTAACCTTCTTAGGATTAGTTGTTGCCTTCAAAGTTTCTGCAAGCTGGCTCCTCTGAGAAGCCTATCCTGATGCTCTTGACATCCTTTAGCTTCCTACAATAAAACCTTAAATTAGATCTATAAAAAGTATAACAAAACATGATTAGAGATCGTACCCTTCCATACATACCGGATGCGGAACCAGGCAGAAAACATCCTAAAAAGTCTCTCTTAAAGATATTGTCGAGATTGGGACTGGAATAGGCATTGAGCTTGTAATAATAATATGGCGGGACCGGAGTCGGAGTTGGGATGGTAACCAGAATCATAATCGAAATGACAACCAATTTGGTTCCATGAAGAATTTTCATTTTTAGGTTTCGTTCTGGTTCCGGTTCCAACTGAGTTATCAATATTTTGAAAGACTATTTCTTACTGCAAATGGAGTCGGAGCAGGAATGAAAATAGTAATCGATACTTATTTCAAAACAAGGTTCAAGATCGAAATTGATTTTGATCCTGATTCCACTCAAAATCATCATGATGTCACAAGTAATTTTAACAAGATGATGAATAACATCATAATCTAAAGACAAGGTCATATCAAAATGAAGCGGCTTAAAAATAATCTATGTGAGATCATCCCCATATGACTGAGAGAAACTGTAATAATTAGGGCATCATGTTCAATTTAAACATAAACGCGCCAAAAACCCTAATTTACAAACCCTCCACTTCAAACAATTAGGGCACAAATTTAACCCCATTTAAACTAATCAGATAGACTCGTAACAGAACTCATAAGTAAAACTACAAGTTTGCAAACCCTACAAATGTAAAGAAGCAACTAATATATCCTCCAAATCCCAGGACATCACAGTACGGTCATGATTAAAACGTGAAAATGATAGTGACAAAACAAATGAACGAGAAGAACATAACACAAGAAACAAAAAATGAAAATGAGAAAACAGAACAAAATAAGAACAAAAAATAACAACATGAACTCGCAAGAAAACCGAGAGTCATGAATTTATGAGAAACCAATGACCGAACAAAATGACACACGAAACAAATGAAAGAGAAGAACATAAACCCTACCTCCAAATGCAAATAAATAGGTTAGCCCTCTAATGTGATTCCACGCGTAATTATCTCCCTTTCGATCGAATCACACGCCCAAATGCTCGACTGTAGCTTTGGTTTGCCCTTAATCTTTTAAACAATGTTGATAACATCAATTAATCCTTAATTAAGGTTAAAATTGCAGCTTCATACGTGCATGGCACCTGTAATAAATACCATAAATGTGGCAGATCAGAGTCAGAACTACAAAGGGAACTGGCACATTACTATTGTACTGCTTCAGTAAAGTCAAACAACAAATGACAGGAGCAGAATCAGAGTGGGAATCGATTTAGAAACCTTGCCCAATTTTTTAATATGGTTCACGGTTCTAGCCCCGGTTCCACCAACAAAGAAGAAAGCGAAACTAAAGAGAAAACAAAAATACAAAGACCGAAACGAGAAAACCCAACAAAAAAAAACCTAAGTCTAAACGAACAGACCAAAAGGCAGAAGCGGAGGTGGAATGAACCTTTATTTTGAAACCATGAATAACTTCATACTTAACTTCCACTATGGCTCTGACTCCAAAAAAGATAAACTAAAAGACTACAAAAAAAAGACCGTCGGGATGGGGATCGGAATGAAATTTTTGAAACAAGTTTCAAAACCCGATTTAGTTTCGATTCTAGTTCCAACAGAACAAACAAATGATAAAAACAAAGTGTTGGAAAAGAATAACTCCAAACTTTGTTTGAAAAACAACCAAGGACAAAAAAAAAAAAAGGGGGACCCATTTTGACCAAGAAAAAGATGGGGTGGTTATGTAAGGCATAACATGACCTATATTGGTCCCTCATATACTTTAGATAAGTACCATATTTCTTAAGGACCTTGGTTCAGTTGAATGTTTTATCACCGAATAGCACAACTAAACGGTTAATGAGCTCATCCTTTAAATCTTGATTTTGGACATTCCATCATGTACGTATGGTGGGCCCGAAGAGCTCCAATGTAATATCACTTAGATGTTTATAAAAAACATCATTTCCTACAAAATGATCATGTGATCATTAGTCTAAAAAGAGTGATCACTACAAATGTGGCCAGAAATTTTCTCGTACTAGTAATACGGGAAGATCCAAGAAATGTTGCTAAAAAATCACCAGTATTAGTGGCCTCTACATCCCTAGGTACATGTCCTGGTGCATGTTCTGGCATGTGTTCGTTGCTAGAGGGTGCACTATCGGATGCCTAGATGATATGTGTTTCCAACAATACAGGCATGGATGATGAGGTCGGATGATGTGATGTATGCACAAGAAGATCAAGATTGACACTTTTACCAACCCCTACTCCTCGAGAAACACTTGCAGTACCCTGATCATGGCTAGCAGCATCATAAGGACGCAAATAATCCTGTAAAAATAACACATATTTTAGTTCATGACATAAAAAAGTACAAAATATAAAACCATGAATGACCTTATGTTATAATTAAAGATCTCATGACAGCTTACTTGCAAGTTATGTGCTCTCTCAATCAATATTTTAACCCTTTCTCTTATCTCATCTATTTGAGGCACTATGAATACCAACTTAAGGATTTCTTCATTGCATTTTTTTTGGCCTTCCTCATCATATCCATAGGGTTTGTGGAAAATATGATGTCATCATCGCATAATAGTGACTGCACCTCCATATGCATGATCTCCTCTACTATTGGTGCCTTTCCCCGATCAACCAACTGCAACAAGAATATTAAAAACATTATCGAAATTAACCCAATAAACTCATAAAAAAACATAATAATAAAATATTTTGCTCGTATCTAATTTGTACAATTACAATGAGGTAAACCTGTCAAGTAGAAGCGTCTAAAGATGCATCACGATCTGTGCTCTAGGCTGGAGCCTTCCCCGTATGATCAATGTCCCACTGTGACAAAAATTAAATATTAAAAAACATTACCGAAATGAAACCAATAGACTTATGAAAAAAAAATAATAATAAAATGGTATATTGGAGTCATTAATTAGAGGTTGGGTAAATTGGTATATAGTACATACCACCCCCATAGTAACTATTTTTGTATCTAAGTGATTCAAATTGTAATTGATTAGCAACTCTTCCCCTACAATTATTGATTTTATCACACATACGAATATACGGTTTCCCTCACGCACCTCAAATATGCAATTGGGTTGCTTATTTGTTGACCCAGGTTGTGTACTATTTATAAACCCTACAATATTCCCTTATGTTTTTGGCCTTCTGTCAATGTACCCATCCACTCCTTCATTTTGATCCTTATCTTTTAGTTGTATATAATTTGCCGATAGTGCATAACTATGCATACTTTGTGTATATCAAACCAGCTGCATCTAATCTTTGTAACTATAACAGGGTTTGACATACTCCATCAATTCAGTAACTTTTTCGTAATAGACCTTTATGTCGTCCATGCAAAATAGGCCCAAACCATATAATGACAATGGTGATATGTGAAATATCCTCTCGTTGACACAAAAAAAGTGTTTATTAGAGGAATTTCCTTGACTACCCATTGTTTCTATAGATGTTTGTACCTCAAGGGCACCTCAATGTCGCTTATGCTCTCATCATCATAAGAACATGACCCCCCTTCAGCAAGAAAAAATTTCATGCATTTACGAAATTTTCTTCTAATCTTTTGACCTCTAATTGATCTCCCTCTTTTAGACCTACAACATATCTCGCTTTCCTCTTCTCTTCTTAAATTCCCCTCGCTCGAGGAAGACAGATTTGACAAATACCTATTTGGTGGTACCTGCACTCATAAGGATGTTGGATGAAGTTCTTTCATGGTGATGTGATCCCAAGGTGACATTATGATTAATCTATCATTTCATCGCTAGAATTTGACAGGTTATAAATAATCAAGTCTTGATAGATTGAAATTTATTGTTACTACCGTCCAAATGTGTCCATCACAAATCAAATCTACTTAACGTTTTAACTCCAAAACTTTGTAACAAGTGTTAAATGTGACTATGGTCCACCAGTTACAAGACCAAGGCCTCAAATGTATTATCTAATTTTAATCAAGGCACTTTTTCCCTTCATTCAAGTAAATAAACTTGAAGGGAAACACCATCAAGTGGTTTATTGGACACCTACATGAATAAAAATAGCATAAAATTTACATTTAATTTTCATATGTCTAAGTGGTTAGCGCGGAGGGAGTGTGTACTAGGCCTCATTAATTCATCATAAGTTTATGCTTTGGCAATAAAAATTGTTTAAGTCATCTTAAATCTTCCTATGTCTAATTGCTAGGAGACTTTGGGTATGTTTTAAGGTAGGATGAGTGGTTGCATCAATGTTCTAGTTCTCTATGACAAGGTTTCAACATCTACAAATAGTGAAAGCTAGTGCTCATAGTTATTTGAAACAACAACATTTTGATTATGTATGATGGTATGATTTGATAACTTAAAAGAATTGGCTACCCAGCAAACTTAAAGTTAAAAGAAACTTTTTCAGTTTAAGGGGTTAGCACTTTCTTTCATCTTTGCATATTGGTTTGATTCTTCAAACGATGCATTTCTTATCTCACTTCTATCATATTATATTCTCATCCCATTGCAATTGTTGCAATTGTTGGAGGAGTTGATACCAAAATTTCATATCAAATACCACGTTCTTGAAGCAATTTTCTGTGTTTTTATTATTTTTTTGAAGTTCTTTTGTGTTTTATGGATCTGTAAAAGCTTGAAATTCTCTTAGATCATTGTTGTAGATAAATATATGTGTTCCCTTTGTAATACCCCTCCGTTTTGTTTCCTATTCTGACAGTTTTTCATGCTTTTTTTTGGTTTCAGCTACTGTGATACTTTGCATACTTTAGCATGTGTGTTATTGGATCGCTATTTATAGAGCGACGAACTATTGGTGTGTTGTGATGTGGTTTATCTGATGCTTTAATTGGTGTAATGATGTTAGTTAATATAACATGTTTATTGCATATGAGATTATTGAATTATGATGGAAATGTCAGTTATGATGAGTGTATTGGTGAAGGGGATGGGATCACATCACTCGCTTGTGAGCGCCCTGTGATTCTATGATTTCCTCTTCACGGTGTGTATTTCATGTTGCTTATATATATATATGGTGTTGGTTACTTTGTTTTCAGGTTTGCAAGTACATAATATCGACTCCACCTAATTTCACAGGTTTGAGCGTGTCGATCCAACGGTTAAGTTGAATGAGAGATAGTAGCTAGGTAACTTGTGTCAATTCTACACCCTATCCATAGTGTGTTGTCAGTCGTGTTTGTTGAGTCGTTGATTGCCTTGTTTTAATATTATTTAATTCTGAAGGGTTCTTGATTATGGAAATAAACATTTAGAATTATTGCTTTATATAATGTTGTTATTTATTTAATTAAATTTGATATTGTGGATAGAAGTTTATATTTGAATTAATTAATTAAATTAAATTTATTTAATTAATTAAATTTAATCCAATGGGTTGAATTTATTTATTAAATAATTTAAATTAATTAATTAAATTTTATGTTGAGAAAATTAAAAGAAAGAAAAGAATTTAATGTCATTTTGGATTTTATTTTATTTGGTGGAAATTAATTTCCATTTGGAATTAGATTATTATTTAGAATTATTAAATTAAATGGAAATTAGATTTGGTTGTTAGAAGATATTTTAATTTTGCCAGCATGTTAGAGTTAAATTAATTAAGTGGTTGTTAAAAAATCATTCACGGAAAGAATTTGGAATTGGAAAGAAAAAAGAGGAAAGTTTTTTCACGGGTGTGAAGATATTTTTTTTAGTAAGGATATTTTTGGGGAAAGAAAAAAATTGGAAATATACAGAGGATTGTTTTGGGGAAAAGGTTGGGCTATAGAATTGCATGAGAATTTTTCTGGCAAATTTTGTTTTGTTTGTTGGTTGCTTTCTTGGTTGGAATCACCAATTTGCTGTATAGAAGTTGTGGAAGCTTTGGAGGAGACTCGGCATCAAATCTTCTATTTACCTTAAGCTTCTTGATTCAGGTTTTCTTCTGTGTTGTTTTATTTTTTATAATTTACTTTTGAAATTTTAGTGTTTAAATAATTTTTTGTTAAATCCATTTAGGAAAAGGATTTGTTGTTAGAGAAAGAAAAATATTAAAAGCTTATGTTATTCCCGTGAAGTTTTCTTTAGGGAAATTATGAAACCTTTGTTGGATTTAGTTTATTTGAGGAGATTGTTAGTTTCGTTATTAAATCAAACTTATGGGTAAAACAACACTTAGATTGGTATTAGGAAATTTAATTCATTGTAGAAAATGAAATTTATTTCTAAAACCTCTATAGAAATTGCAGTGGAGAAACCTAGAGGATTTGAAAGCTTCTAGATGTAACTAAGATTCCTTTTTGCTTTCTTGTTCTTTTATTGTTTTTGAATTCAAGAAAATTGATTAAAAGAATCAGTTTTGGAACCTCTGTGAATTTTGGATTGTTCCCTGAAAATTTTTCATATATAAATCCTTAAATCTATCTCTGAGTTGAAATTCTATTTGTATTATACATATATTCATCAATATGTATATATATTTTGTTATTTTTATATATACATATGTACAAATATATAATATGTATATTTATTTTGTTACTGGAATTTTTTTAATTAAAAAAAAAAATGTTAAAATGAGAAATCATCGTACGGCGATACCCATCCTTTTTCTTGGGAGGCGTTTTATTTAATCGTTGTTTGTTTTATGCGAATTTGGCTTATTGTACCTACAAATACCATATTCGCATTTTCCTTTTATGCGTATTGGTTAGGGTTGGGGAGGATCTACCTCCCCACCGCCGCTCCCATATGGGAGAGGCAGTGTGGAGGGAGACCCTCCACCACCCCCCCTTACCTTTGTAAGTTGTGGTGTGAGGGAGGGGAGGCCTTGTGTGAACAGTCGCGCCTCCTCTCTCACTCGCCTTTCCTTAATCCGCTAACCCTTGTTTGGAAAATGTGGACTATTAAAATGTGCGGAATTTCATGAATTTCGTATGCTCTATTTCTTATGTTTTCGATATTTAGTATTAAGTATATATATATTGTGTATCTGGTTGTATTAATTATATTTATTTATTTTGTATATACACATATATAAAAAATAAAGAAATACATTTAATTATTTTGTTTTTAAAATTATATAATAAATTAAGGACGTGATTATTTGTGTATTTTTAAATAAATATATATTATATACAGTGTGTATATATATATATATATTTAAATTTGTGCATGTTTAAGTGGTTGTGTTTATTATTTAATTTGAGAAATTGTAGGAATTAGATGCGTTGGGTTGGGAAACTGAAAGAATTATCTTGCATGGGTTTATTTTGCTTTTAGAAGTAGTCAAAAGATTTGTTTTGATAAAATTGGAATTTTTCCCTTCCCTGTAATAATAAAGGCAATTAATCTATTTTATTTAATTATCCGGGTGAAGCAATTGGTTATTTACTGTGAAAGTATTAGAAAGGGAAATGGATTTAATATATTCAAAAATAGCTATTTCTTTGCCATTGATTGTTGTTATTATTTTTCCCTATGTTCATGATTGGGGGAAAAAGGGTTATTTGAGTTTCTAATTTGTAAGTCTTCCAAAGGATGTGGGTTGTCAATTTGTTGGTCAACTATTTGTATTTCCCTTGGGTAGTGCTTTATGTGTTTTGTTTCCTCCAAAGTGTTTGGAGTGGGTTTCCTTAACTATTGTCTCCTAGTATAGGAGAAGTTGCGTTGTTTAGTTTTGTGAGCACTTGAGTTACCCATGGAGTTTAGTTTTGTATAGCGTGTTATCTATTAGAAGAGTGGTTTTTGTTAGGCGTCGGAGCCCAAAGAGGTAAACTGGGTAACCTTCAAAAGTGATTTAATCAAGTGATAATTAAAGTAATGTACTTAGATGATTAGGATGCACTTCACACTAATCAAGATAACTTAGCCTCACTCATAGACACAAGGGCTCGTTCAGACTTGGGATGAGTGGGAAGGCCTAGAATGGCAAGGTCAACTATCTTGTCCTCATGAGAGGTAGTCGATTCTGCATGAGTAAGCATAAGGGTCGGGATTTGTTAGAGGCCACCAGGATTATCGAAGTCTATGAAGAATGCCTAGAGGAGATCTCATGACTAACTATACGATGGCACTCTGTCTAGGATAACATTGGGTTTTGTGATATGTGTATGGATTCCTTGTCATACTTGATCAATTTTATGTTTGGAAGCAATGTGACCATGTTAGTGATAGACTTTTATTGTGCATATGTTTGGTTGAGTTAGTATGTGTCAGTATGAGTCTGTCTTTGGTTAGAGGTTGTAGATCTTTTTCCATGTTACATTGTTACTATCTCCTAGCATGGGGGGTGGGCATTCGGGTACCACTAGGTTGGGAGGAACATGCACCATACACCGTTGGGTCCCCCTTTATCTTTAGTACTTGGTGACGAGGTATCCATATGGAGAGCTCGTGATTTTTGTTTTATTTCAAGCATTGTATTATTTCAATTTGTAACATGATGTTTTACCCCACTTATGTTTATGAGGTGGACTTATGTAATTGTAACACATTTGTACTATGGCCTCATTCTGGGAATGAGTGATGTAACCATTTGATGAAGTTAATGAATTTGTATCTTGGATGTATATTTCATTATGTTATGTTGTATCTTTATTTTGTTTAATTTCTTATTTCATAATTTCATTAAATGCTATGGTTATATGTGATGTATGTTGTATGGGTTTAAGTAATCTTGGTTACGTACCCTTGGGGGATGTTATCAATTGTAGATGAACATGTATGTTTAATTCACTTTTATAAAAAAAATTAGTACATTTTTCTTGTGAATTGAAACTTCCTCTAGGGTTGCATGGTGGTGCATTACACCCTTTCATTTTCATGTTTTTTGAAGTGCTAAATCACTAAACAATCAAATACAGGGACTGCCCTATTTCGCCTGTGTAAGGTTTTGAGGGCTAAATAGATATGACATCCACCAACTGTCTTAGAACTGTAACTCAGTGGATTGGTGTGCAACATGGTATGATAGAGGTTCATTGCATTTAGGGTTCTGTTAAAGCAAGAAACTTGGCATTGAATTGATGCCCTAGGGCCAATAAGGACATTTTTCTTCTGAATTTGTGGTTGTCAAGTCAGGGTTTATCAATTTGATGGATATCTTGGTAGAGTCATGGTGACACTATTTGATGGTCCAATCCCTACTTCGAAACAAAAATATCTCTAAAATGGGATGGCATTAAAGGAACCTTCATATGAAGTATCTTCTAATTAAGGCATTAAAGGAACCTTCATATGAAGGATCTTCTAATGAAGGACCTTTCAATTAAGGTCTTCATTTGAAGGTCCTTCATGCAAAGGTTCCTTTTATATAGCATTTTGGACATGAAATATTTAAAATAAAAAATACCTTCATTTGAAAGTCTTGACATGGAATCATTTTTGAATGAAGGTTCTTCATTCAAACGTCATGATGACATCACCTTCAAATGAAGGTTCTTCATTTAACTTAAGGTTTTCTCATAATGCCATCATTGGAAAAGTATGATCAAATTCTTCTATTATGAATAATTGGTCTATGTGCCTCTAGTAATCACTATAAATGTTTGTAAGGATAAAATGACTAAATATTGCATTAGATAGGAGAGAATCAACTTTGAGTTCTTCAAATATTATATTCCTTTATTCATAATTTTTAAGGATTGTGTGTGGAGGAGGTTATCACTACCAAGAAGGGAGGAGACCTTTCCGTGCATATGTTTGTGGTGGAGGTATTAAAGAAGAATTGTATGCCTCTATTTCCATTCATTAGATCTAGCTTAGCCTAGCATATACTTGGGCTCCTTTGCCCCTATAAACTTCCATTTTTTTGAGTTTATGTTATGTAAGCGTAATTCCATGCTAGGCATGAAAATTGTAGGTTAAAAAGAATGGGGGTGCCACACTTACAGTACTCATTGTCCCTTGGTCGTCGATTTTCCCTGAGTGCCCTCAACCTCGTCCTTCATGCTAGTATTGACCTTTTTTTCACTCCTCCATACTCTTCCTCAATGATGGTATTGACTTTGTTTTCACTCCTCCAAACTCTTTGTCGGTGTTGGTATTGACCTTGTTATAACTCCAAACTCTTCCTCGGCGTTGGTATTGACCTTGTTTTCACTCCTCCAAACTCTTCCTCAGCGTTGGTATAGACCTTTCACTTCTCCAATTTGACGAGCTAAAACCTAGTTTTGTTAGGTTTTAGAGTATGTTAATTAAATTCAAAATTATGGCGCCATTTAGCTACGTTCAACAAAAATTCAGGTTCGTCAAAATTTTGACGAACTTCGAGGATAAAATTTATAAAAAAAAAAAATTACACATCAAATATCACAAGTACCCGACGATCATCTCATTTTACATCTTTCGTCAAAAATTTTCATCGAATTTTGCAGTTAAATGAGTTAGTGATAGTTCACTACCTTGTCTATGCTACCTCATTATTCATACATATTGTCTACCAAAGCATTTTATAAAATAGTTCACTACCTTGTTGCTATGGCTAAAATCCTAAAGCAAGTGCTTTCAAACAAGCTATGGATGCTTGTAAAAAATATATCAAAGCATAATAGTAAGCAATAGCATAGACAAGGCAGTGAACTAGTTGAAAAAATGCCTCAAAGAAATGTGGTCTCATGGTGATGGAATTCCATGACAATCCATAGCAATTCGCTTGTCATGGCATTCAGCATGGCATTCTATCACCATGAGACCACATTTTTTTGGGGCATTTTTTTCTAAATTTCATTGCCTTGTCTATGCTACCACATTTTTCATACATGTCTACCAAAGCATTTTATCAAACAGTTCACTACCTTGCTGATATGGCTAAAAGCCTAAAATAAGTGATTTCAAAACAAGTTATGGATGCTTGGAAAAAATATATCAAATCATAATAGTAAGCAACAAGCTATGGTCTCATGGTTTTTTTTTGGTGCAAAAATTAGCGTGATTTTATTTGCATTTTTTGCAGGTTTTAAACGAATTTTTTTGGCAATTTTGTTGTTTGAAATGGGGAAAAATCTCTATGGTTAATTTTGTGCATTTTTTAATTGTAGGATTCTCACAATTAGTGAAAAAGGTAGTGTTCATGAAGGAATAGAAAATATGTGTAGATCCTTTGAATTATACTCGTACTGTGCAATGACATTGAATCATTTAGCAAACCATTTTTTCTTCACAAGGCAACATTTTCTTGTGGAACAGTTGAATAAGACAGCTCTTGCTTCAACTAACCACCCTCTCATGAAATTTCATTCATATTATAATCTTGCACGATCTTATCATAATAAAGGTGATTGTGACACCACTGGTTGCTACTAGATGGCATTAGTCAAGGAAATCCAAAGGCCACAAGATTTTGTGTACGGGTTCAATTGAAGCTGGGAGATCTTAAGAGTTCTCTCTCAAATTTTGAAAAGGTTTTGAAGGTCCGCCCTGAGAACTGTGAGAGCTAAAAATTTGTAGGCCATATATATGCTCAGCAAGGGTAGGAAAAGAAGGCTTTGGAAATTTGAATAAATTAAACTCGCATAGATCCACGTGATGCCCATGCATTTATCAAGATGGGTGAGTTATTAATATCAATAAACCCCAGTGCAGCCTTAGATTCTCTTAAGATAGAAAAGTCTCTTATGAAGAAGAGCAGAGAAGAAGTACCCATTGAATTCTTAAATAACATTGGGGTTCTTCATTTTGAGCGTGATGAACTAGATTTGGCTCAACAAACTTTTATGGAGGCATTAGGAAATGGAATTTGGGTTGAATTCATAAATAAAAGCCCCAATGCCACTTTTGCAGTTTATTTTATGTGCTTTAAGGATATGGAATTATTCCATCAATTAGAAGAAGGTGGTGTTTCACTTGAGTTACCATGGGATAAATTCATAAAACTATTTAATCTAGCTAGGTTGTTTGAACAGCTACCTGATACTGAAAAATAAAATCTTCTATACAGGCTAAAATTGTTCAAGTTTCTTGATTATGTGGATGCATATCTACGTCTTGTAGCCATGGCTCAAACTCGGAATGAGATCCAACTAAGCCTAGAATTGATTGGGGATGCACTTAAGGTGGATAAAAACTCATCAAATGATTTATGTATGCTTGGAAATATGGAATTAAAAATAGATGATTGGCTTAAAGAAAAAGAAACAATTAAAGTAGCATGCCAACTTGTCTTGGAAGATGAAGCAAAATGAAAATTTGATGAAGAACGAAGGATTCAGATGAAAAGGACAAAGAAAGAGGAATAACTTTAGTAAGTGATGCAACAAGAGGAGAAATTTTAATGTTTGAAGGAATTATGGAAGAACAATTTTAAGGACAGGGATGATGATGATGATGAGGTTTGTCAGTCTGAGAAGAAACAAAAGAACGAAAAGAAGAAAAAGAATAAGGATAAGGACCACAAGGCTTATGATTCTTATATGGAGGAACCTGATGTTGCCATGAAAGATGAGGAAAATTATATGAGTGATAAGGCACAAGATGATGCAAAAAATTCCCAAGATCTTCTTGCAACTATAGGTCTAGAAGACTTTATGATAGCGAGAAAAATTCTCCAGTTTCAAAAAAATCACGAAGGAGACATGCATACTTTGATTCTGAAGATGATGAACCATTGCAAAAACAAAGTATGAAATAATGTGATCCATATGATGATTATTTCTAGGTTTCCTAAGCTTTAACCAAACCTAGCTCCTACTTTCCAAAAGAAAAATCCCCAAGGCCCATGAGAAATAAATGATGAGCATTTGAGTTTCAACAGACTAAAATAGGTTGCCCATAAAAAACAAGAAAGAGGAAAAATGAGAAGATAACATACAGATGATTCATTTGAGGTTTTTGATAATATCTCATTTAACTATGTCAAATGGATTTGGAAGGGACAAAGCATATTTGATTGACTAAAATTTTGACATAGCCTATCCATCATCATTGTATGCATTATCTTCTCTTGGAATCAGTTGAAACTCAAATGCTCATCATTCATTTCCCATGGGCGTTGGGGATTTTTCTCTTGGAAAATAGGAGCTAGGTTTGGTTAAAGCTCAAGAAGCCTATACATCATCATCATATGGATCATCTTCTCTCGGAATTTGTTTCTACAATGGTTCATCATCTTCAGAATTAGAGTATGCATGTCTCCTTCATGATTTTGTTGAAACTGGAGAATTTTCCTCATCATCATCAAAGTCTTCTAGACCTACAACTGCAAGAAGGTGTTGGGAATTTTTTGCATCATCTTGTTCCTTACCACTCATATAATTTGCCTCATATTCCATGGCAACATCAAGTTCCTCCATATAACAATCATAAGCCTTGTGTTCCTTATCCTCTTCTTTTTCTTCTTTTCCTTCTTTTGTTTCTTCTCAGACTAACCAGCCTCATCATCGTCATCATCCTTGTCCTTATGCTTACTCTTCCATAATTTCTTCACCCTTTCAAATTTATCCTCTTGTTGCATCACCCTTTGAAATTATTCCTCTTATTTTTTCCTTTCCATCTAGATCCTTTCTTCATCAGCTTTTCATTTTGCTTCATCAGCCAAGACAAGTTGGCATGCTACTTTAATTGTTTCTTTTGCTTTAATCCAGTCATTTGTTTTCAATTCCATGTTTCCAAGCATACATAAAGCATTTTATGAGTTTTTATCCACCTTAAGTGCATCCCCAATCAATTTTAGGCTTGGTGCATTATAAAAACAAATTCCAAGAGAAGATGATGCATACAATGACGATGGATAAGCTACCTCAAAATTTTAGTCAATCAAATAAGCTTTGTCCCTTCCAAATCCATTTGACATAGTTAAATGAGATCTTATCAAAAACCTCAAATGAATTGTTTGTATGCTATCTTTTCATTTTTCTCTTTCTTGTTTTTTATGGGCAACATATTTTAGCCTTTATTTTAGAAAATTTTCTATGCCCTTCAATGTATTATGCTTTATCTTTCTATCAAATTCTAGATTAAAACAACCTATAATTGAAACTCGATTAATTCATCTATTTTTATTTTACAATCCCAAATAGGTGGATTAAATTATTCTATTGTTAAAAAAATCTTGTACAATATAATGTCCCATTTTCGAAATGAAACCGAGTTGAAACTCAAATTCTCATCATTCATTTCCCATGGGCCTTGGGGATTTTTCTCTTGGAAAATAGGAGTATAATAATAACTCAAGAGGGTCTTAATGTCATAAAAGGGGCCACTTAAGTGTTGGCACAGAGACTGGGAAATGTTTATGTTGCAAATGGGGTAGCCATTATGCTAGCTGAAAGGGGTCAATTTGATATTGCAAAGGAAATTTTTACATAGGTGCAAGAAGTTGTTGTAGGAAACATCTTTGTTCATATGACTAATGTGTGGGTAAATCTAGCACATGTTTACTTTGCATAAGGATAGTTTTCACTTGCAGTGAAAAATTTTATGTTGCAAATGAGGCATCCATTGTAAAGTGTTGGCAAAGAGACCAGGAAATGTTTATGTTGCAAATGGGGCAGCCATTGTGCTAGCTAAAAGGGGTCAATTTGATATTGCAAAGGAAATCTTTACACAAGTACTAGAAGCTACTATATGAAACATCTTTCTTCATATGCCTGATGTGTGGGTAAATCTAGGACATGTTTACTTTGCACAAGGGCAGTTTGTGCTTGCAATGAAAATGTATCAAAATTGTCTAAGGAAATTATATTTTGGCACTGACACCAAAATTTTATTATATTTAGCTCGAACACATTATGAAGTAGAACAGTGGCAAGATTGTAAAAGAACATTATTAAGAGCAGTAAAACATTATTAAGAGCAGTAGATTGTAATGAGCATCTCAAATTTATGTTTAATGTAATGAGGGTTTTGAATTACCTTTGAATTGGCTGCAGAGGGCGTGCCCAAATCCTCTTTTGATATAGAGGGACTCGACGAATTCAAATTCGTTGTAGCAAACTCCAAATTCCTTTCCCTTGCCTTCCTTTTTAGAAGTCTCCAGGTCCTCTCTGAATCCTTATCGCCCATGCAAGTAGCTGTTATAACTGATCAAAACACCTCATGTCAGGCTAACAAATGAAGTGAGGTCTCCAATGAATGAATGAACCAAGGTCAAGCAAGATGAATGAATTTGCAATGAATGTGAATAATCACGCCAATACATCGTGCCAATAATTGGATGACTTGTTTTATAAAAAATTGTCTAATTTTGATTTGATGACTAACTATTTAGTCATTTTTTTCTGTGACAATAATTTTTTAGTCAACCACCAAATTAGTCATTTATTTACTCATTTATAGCTAACTTATAAAAAATGAGTAGAATTTAGTCATTTTTAGTTGTTGTGACTAAACATTTGTCACCTAGTCATTTATTTTCCAAATTCTACTAGTGGGTTAAGAAACGACCAGAACGGTGTCTACATTCTCGAGATAGTTTGGGCATATTATCATCACAACAGTAGAATGAACTTTGGCTATAGAGAGTCTAAGGTCCAACAAGGAAGCAACAAACCATGAAGCCAAGTTTGAATTCACCTTGTAAGAGGATCCGAAATTCATGAAATTTTCTCCAAGAACCATACTCAAAAAAGCCTTGGTAGAGGAGGAAAAACACTTTTTTGAGCTATTTGCTTGTAATTCTATCCAAAAACTCAGTTTGGTTACAACACTAGTAAGACAAATGGGGGTATCCATATTTCGCAAACAAGAACAAATGAAAAGAGGAAATTGAAAGTTGAAGATAGAAGTGTTGAATTTGGAAGAGAGTGTATTTATAGAAAGCCGTGAGAAATTTGTGGTGCATAGTTTCCTCGAGGTAAAATCTTGGGAATGCAAGTTGAGGTGGAAGAAGTACACTCTCCTTCAGAATTAAGAGATAAATCAAATAAATTATCATAAATTTGGTACTCAGTGCTTCAAGGATGGCCAGTAAAAAGATCATGAATCAAAAGAATTCAAGATTACAAAATTAAATGGCGGTCATTTTAGTTCACTCGATCGAGTTGTGATAATTATGAAATTGTCTAGGTGTGCAGTTTGGAAAGAGAGTTGGATTGGTGAGTTGGCACACGCCATAATGTTGAGAAATTTGAGGAGAATTAATATGTGTGTAATTAGGCATGTGAATTAAATGAAGAGCATGATGGCCGAGTTAAGCCATCATTATGACAAGCTTGGTGCATTAATGTGAGTGCAGAGTCACCAAATTTGAAGTCGACCAAGTTCAATTTAGTGGGTTGCCACAGATTGACAAAATGGATGGGTGGAAACTAACGTTTCTAAATTTAAAGGTGATCGGGTGATTCAATAACTTACAACTAAGTTTTAACTTATGCTTATTTTCTATTGGATAACGAATTGCAATTAGTCAGAATCTAGCATAAGGATGGTAAAATTTTGCTAGAGAGTCTCACACATATTTTGGGAATTGGTGAAAATGATGAAGGATATTTGCATTGTGAAAAATAAAAAGGTAATCTTTGCTACCACTATAATTCCCAACCTAATAGCAAGTTTCGTTGCTTGCAAGTTGAAGCAAAAGAGCTTACAATGAAATATCAAATGAAAAATGAAAAAATGAATATCAAAGAAATATCAAAAGAGAAAATTCATCTCTTTAGGCTATCCAAATATCTCTGATGGGGCTATAGATACCTGACTGGTAGTAGAGCTATGTTTGGGGAAATTACAGAGATAACCTTATCGGGGCTATGGACACTTGACTGGCAACAAGGCAATATCCATGTTGGCTAAGAAGCATTATCAAATTAGGTAGCTCAATGTAAATGGACTAATCCCTTTTCATAAGTCCGAGAGATGGTAATAAATCAGTGTACACATTTGTGCTCTTAGGTGAGATTTGATGGTTCTTATGCTAGAATTCAAATGAAGGAAAGGGGTTTCTGTAGAAAATATGCATAAGGTATGATTTATTGTTGGTGGTTGATTCTCAGGTTTTTCTTTTGAAAGGTGGTTTTGTTGGTTGCAAGTTGTTGTGTGGTCTTACAAAACGCCCCAAGAATGTAAGGCTTGGGGACCCGAGTTAAAAATTATTGCTTAATACAGATGCTATTTAATTGGTGGCCTCATGGAAAATACATAGGAGGTTGAAAATATTCAAAATAATTCATGATTAAGTGTACCAGGTGTCGGGAGTCCGGGTGAACGAATTTTTGAGTAATTCGAGTCTGGGTGAATGATCGAGATGAGTTCGTGGAGAAATTTGGACAATTTACTATAGTTAGGAGTCAAAAAACCCATGTTTCTGAAAAGGCCAATAGGAATCAGAAGTCGGATTGTGATTTATTCAGAGTACAATGCATCAACTAGTCAAATAATCGAGTGTCGAGTACCTAGCTAAATGGTGCATTAGTGCAAAAATGTTCAGGCTTGTTACTAAGCTTTGCCTAAGTGCACAAAATATCCAGGAACCCACCTAAAGGTGATGGTTGTGAGAACCTTAAAGTGTGTTACTTACATATTGGTTTTGGAAAGGATTAATAATAATGATGGTTTTATTTTAATGAAGTTTTATTGATGATTCAAGAGGGAATTGACATGTGGAATTTTATGTGCAGGAGGAATAGGTTGTTCGACAACATTCAGGTATGGACAGTTAGGCAAATTTGGATTGCGAGTAGATCCAACATTATTACCTATTTGGATTGTGAGCAGATCCAACATTATTACCTAGGTTAGATGGCGTACTTTGGGATTTTGTGTGAGGAATAAGCATATGGTGAAGAAACGTGGGTAATCGAGGAACTGGAGATTCATGTATTATGCATGCGAAAAATGAGATGTCAAGTTTAGGGTGTTACATTTACTGGCATTTTTCTCAAACCCATAGCTTGGAGATAGGAACATAGAGCTAGTGGACTAAAATTTCCATATCCAAATGATCACTCTGAATATCCAGGTAGTTCCTACATTTTGTTTGAAGATTCAGTTGATAATTTTCTCAATCCGATTTGATATCCTACATGTATTTTGAAGACATTAGTCCAAAAGCTTTAAGCGTCAAAGAAATTCAAAATTATGTTGAATTATTCCTAAAGTTTCGCTTGCCATTTATCATGTGCCACGTATTGTGTTGCGACTCGTTTCCTAGATTTTATTTCATGTGTTTTGATTGAGCTCTTTGGGTGCCTTGTTTCTATAAAAGGGCCAAGAGTTGTTTTATTTTGTTAAGTTCAAAATTTGTGGATTCCAAAGAACTAAAACTTTTGCAAGTTTCATTATTTTTCTTATTTTCTATTCCATTTCGAACTAAAAACTTACAGTATGTTCTATTTGAAGCTAACTAATATCAAGGCTAATTTAAAGTTATTTCCTAATACAAAATCATACGTAGCTAATTGTTTGTTCCTATCAAAAAAGACTGTGTACTGTGCCAAATTTGGGTGCATACTGAAACTATCTGGTAGCAAATAATCCATGTTTCTTTAAATCCTTGTGTCATTCTATGCTTAGTTGTGAAGCAATCTGCTGAAGTATAGAGTGGTTTTCTTTTATTTAGCTTGTTTCTTAGAGCATGCATGGATAATACTTGGGAGAAATCTTTAAATTTCAATATTTTTATGCTTTGTTTTGAAGTAAATGTTTAATATTTTCAGAAAATGTTTTAAAATTGATGAATGCATGGAGTATTATTTTAAATTTTTCATTTCCATGAAATTTTAGAGTGATCAATGCTAAATCTGCTTGAATGTATGCACGTAATTTGAATTTCATGAGGTATTGTTTGCAAATATTTAATTTTATGAAGTTGTTAAGTGACATATGAGTGATCAAATTGATCTTATCTAATGATCCTTTGGATACCAACTAACCTGCAAAACCATATACCCCTTGTGATTAACAAAAATTTACACAACAAACCCTAAGTGAACCTAGTGCATCAAGACCTAACATTCCCAAGCCTTGGTATCAACCTAAGAACACCTTAGGTTTAGGTTTTCCTGGTAGATCTTTCAAGTAAAGGTAGGTTCCCGCGTTCTTTTGTGATAATTTATCTGCTTGTTGGTGTGTGTGTGCAACATCCACATCAACAGGTCTCGTTAAAGTTTTTAGTCCCAAAAGGACATTTGAACCAAGTCCAAATGTCAATTTTCTTTCTGAGCTCCCATTTCCTCTTTTGGTCTCATTGAAACTTTGGATCCTGAAAGAACATTTAGACCAAGTCCAAATGTCCATTTTCTTTCTAAATTCTTGCTTCCTCTTTTGGTACCGTCATAATTTCGAGTCTCGAATGGACATTTGAACCAAGTCCAAATGTCTATTTTCTTTTAAATCCCCTGCTTCCTCTTTTGGCCCCATTGGAGTTGTTGTCAAATTAAATTATACCCCACTAGATGTGGTGTTCATTATATTTTTATACATTTTCAGTGCTTTGGGATATTTTTCTTGAGAAAATCATGGTGTGTATGTGTCATCTTTGTATAACCAAGCACTTATGTCACTATGTATGGTCTCACTATCAAGGAATCCATCTTAAACAAAGTTTTTTGTTTTACAATAGATGAAATTAGGATATTTTCATTTATTCTATTGAAGTTTACTATAAGACCATGGAGAAATAAGGATTTGTCACACATAGAAGAAATTGTGTGGCTCATATTCCCTACACCTCTTGTCTATGATCTTGACATTAATCTAGGAGGTGGTATTGGTGGATGATGTTGATGCCAAAGTGGCATGACCAACATAGGATTAAGATTATAATGATGGATAAGGAATAGAAAAATATAAAATGAAGAACAATATTGACAATATTGATAATATTGATAAGGAATAGGATAATCATGGGAATTTTTGTAAGGACCTTCCAATAATTTACAATATTGAAAGGGATTAGGATCAATGAGAACTATGATTTATACACTATTGTGTGAGATTTTGATACATTTATTATATGTGGATGGGACAACCTACATGGCATGGATCCATGGACAATGAAGAATAATTTTTTTGGAAGTTAAAGGTAAAGAATTTGGAGCAAGGTTTTCTATAGGATGGGACCTATTGATGTTTCCAACTGATTGTCCAAGTTTCTCTAAGGATTAGCTAAATCCTATGCTCAAGAACCCTAGGTCAATGGCCAACAAAAATTAGATATATTTTATATTATTTCTCCTCTTCACTTTAGGATTTGGAAAACCAAGTTGGGTCCCCCTTTACATATCATCATTCCTTGTACTAAAATAATGATTTCAATGATGTTGAACAGATTACAACTTCACATTGAGAATTTAGAGGATGAGCCCGATTAGCTAAATCATCTTCAAAACCCTCTAATGTTTTGTATTTCAATGGTGTGAAGTGAGAATAAACAAAAACAAATAATACTAAATATAATTTTTTAATTTCAAATTTGATTCAACATTATTTTGAGTTTTGTGGATCTAACTAGGCCATTTTCTTATATTTACAAATTCAAAAGATGAAATAATACTTGTCAACAACAAACTAACTCTATGGTTTCTTATAGCCTCACTACATTACAATGATAAACCCATAAGAAAGAGATAATACTATTACTCTTCTTCAAAGCCCTTATTATAACCATAAGATCCTTAATGACTTAACTAAAAGAAATTTTAATCTATTTTTTGAATAGAAGCCAACAATTAAACATTCATAACAACAAGAGTGGAATGAGAACCATGAATAATTCTTCATTATTAAGATTTGAAAGAAGTTTTATTACAATATGGAGATAGTAATAGCTTGAAATACAATTTGAAAACAACAACAATGTTTGGGTTATTTGTTGTTACCATAGTGAAAAATTGCATCCTTTTTTTTGAAACTTTAGAAGACCTAATTGTACAAAGCTAAAACTATACAGAGACTAAAAATACTAAGGACTAGAATCCTGCAAATGAGGCTCAGAATTCCCTTTTATAGAGACAAGGGAAGTAATAAGAAAAAGCATCACTCTTTGTGTAAGTCAATAAAGACAAAAACCAAGTAGTGACACTATTTACAAAAGGAAAAAAACATTTATACAATGAGGAGAAACCATTCAAAAATCCAATAAATATATTTTGGAGAATTTATATTGGTACATAGATTAGATTTCTTCAAAATTTCTCCTTGAAGGTGATGGGACATTTCGGACATTCCATTCCCTACGTGTTGATGTTGCATTAATGTGCGATTGGTGAGGAAAAATTCAAAGACAACTCAAATATTTGCACCAACACTCTCTTTGTCTTCATCATGACCTACTATCTTCATCATGACCTACTAACATGTTAATCCTAAGTGGAAGAAATTGGTTGACGTTAGTCATGTGTACTTTATATTCATCACCTATTAAAACTTGCATTATGTCAGAAAATCCTATCATGTTGTATTCCAACTTGGAGAGTAAGTCAATACTTAATTTTAATTGTTTTGTATCCACTTCTCCATTTTTATTTATCCTGCTATACATAGGGGTGAGGATATCAACAAAAAATTGACCTCCACTCCCTGCAAGACTTGATCTCTCCATTTTCATTCAAAATTTGAGGCATGTCAAATTCCTCAAAACCCTCAAAATTATTTAACTCCTTCCTTATGAGTTTCTCATATCTATTATGATGATTAATAATATCATCTAAAAAAATCTCTACCAAGAATATCGTCACTCAATTTGTGATCAAAATTGCAGTTCATAGTAATAATCTTCAACAATGTGACTCCATGGGACCAATTTCCTTTGAAGGACTTTAACCTAACTCCTACTTGAGTGGCTAGTGAATGCATCTCTCAAAATTCTATATATCCCATACCTTATCTACTTCACACAAACTATTTGACAAATTATGCCCTAAAATTTTGTCAAAAAAAATAGATATTTGCTTGATTGCCCACTCCTTTACTGCTTTGGCATCTATTATGCTTTTCTTAAGCTTTTCTTTAAGGCTCTTCACCTCATGGGCTATTCTTTCCTTTTCCTATGATCCTTGACACTCAATTATTGGTTAAGAAGGAGGTCGTAATCATGTGGCCACATTCAATTTCTCTTGCAATCTCATATTGATGGCATTTGCCTTGTCCAAGTCTCCCTGTAGCTTTTGTGTTGTTGTTTTAGTGAGTAAAGTTATGTTTACTATGAGAGAGGTTGCTTGGGTGGCACTATTGTACCCTAGTCTTCTAACTATTATATTCCCTATGAGCTCACTAAGGTCATTTATTACTTGAGGTTTATTGGTCTCGAGGAAAATACACCAAATTTCTAAGGTTTCATGCCTTGTATTAAAGCCTAACCCAAAGTAGAAGGCATCAACTTTCTCCTTTGAATTTAAAATTGGGTCTTCTCCTCCTTTCCTCCTGATGGTTTCAAATGCAATGATAGATGAGATGTCCCATCTTGGTAGAAGAAGGAATTATGCACTTCTTACCAATTATATACCCCCCTGAGGGGTCATGAACTCTATGTCTTTAAAACTTTGTCCCAAAACTCTATCATTTCCTTTTTACCTCATCAGTGAGCTTCTTATTTTTCATTTTTAGTTGCAAGTGCTCACCTTTATTTTGAGAACAAAGTCCTTAAACTCTTTGGTGGTAATTAATTTATCATCCTACATGAATTCCATGCAATATTTTACTTTGATATCATCTACTATTTGACCACCTATTTCAAAATTGATGGTCAATCTATCATCAATGGGTCTATCTATTATGACCATGGGTGGAGGATGCATTACCTATACTATACTTGCACCGTGAAAAACTTCATTTGGACCAATGGGATAATCAACTAAGGGTCAATATGAGGGGTCTATTTTTTGCAAGGGAGTGACTTTTTGAGGACTTTGTAGCACATTCCTATGGGAAGCAGAAGGAACAAGAGCACTTGGTGGGGGACTTGGCACATTTGATAGCAGCTCACTTGCATTATCCAACATAGTCATCATTCTTACTATATGATCTTTAATAAATGATGGATCTACTTGCTTTATTTTTTCTCTGTAATTTAGATTTTTCCCCATAAGGCTCTCATATTTGTAGCCTCCTTCTCTACAGGGGTAGTTTCTAATTAGATCCTCCACATTTTTAAAATCATGCAAGTAGAGTGCTAGTTTTAAAATTGTACAATGATCATTGATGAATCTTTCTGGATCACACCTTCTCTTGTCTACCTTCATCTTGTAAGGTGGAAACTTTCCATATAGAAACTCCATCTCTCCCCTTGATGTTACTGAGAAATTTGAAAAAATCACTATAGAGGGGAGAATGGCATGCTTCTTGTTATTTTTGAAATGTGTCTTGTCAAACTCATTTAATTGCCACATTTTCTTTAAGAAATCAATTCAGAAAGGCACATTATTTGGAAGTACATGAGGTGCTACTAGTGACCCACACATTTTGATTATTAGAGCATATATATAGAAAAATCAATCACCCCAATTGTGATTGATCCCCTTATTTGGAATAAGGTCTTTGGGCCTTAAAAATTACATCATTAGATAATCTCCAATCCATTGGCTGACCCAAGTTCTCAAGAACCGTCCTGACAAAAAACTCCTCAAAAATTGTGTAGTTGGCCTTCTCACAATCTTTACCCCAAATGTAAGTCCATTCTTGGATTGAAAATTATCACTTCTACTCATCCAAGGTCTTGATCTAAATATAGGGAGACCAAACCCTCACTATACTATAAAGGTAACTTAATAGTTATAACTTAAAGGATAGGCAACCTAAGTTAAAGATCAATGATGAAATATAAGAAAAGTGTAAGGGTTTTAGGTAGACATTAGGGTTTTAGGTGAAAGTAAAGGTTTTAGAAACCTTGATACATAATTTTTAACATACCCTTGCAAAACTTAAGGATTCTCAAGGATTTAAATAACCAAAGTACCTTATAAGGATGGAATCATAATAAAATAATATCTCAAAGGTAACTTTATTATAATTAATTTAATAAAGTGACTATAATAAAATGATAAATCATAAAGTCACTTAAGTGAATAAAATAATATTTTATTCTATAAGCCTCTTGGAGATGGTTAGAAAAAGCATATAAGAAGCTCATTGCTAGTCATTCAAACACACTTGGATATTTCTATTTCATACATACTTGTGTGGTAGAAGAGAGCTTGAATGCTTTCATCGCTTGAGAGTTTGAAGACTCTAGAGTGACGGTTTCAGTTGTGCAACACCAACCCTAGCTGGATTGGAGGAGATACACCAATCTTCTCATTACTGCAAATTTAGTGGCCAAGGGCCAAATTTGAGTAATTCGATTGGAGCAATATATTCTCAGTTTTGACGAGATATTTTAGTCCTTTGAAGAAGGACTATTTTTTCATTTAAGAGATCGCACTTATCCTTTTGCTAGTTTGATTTATTTATTGGTGATTGATCATATTGAGGAAGTTGATTTCATTATCATCCTGGTTCGATTTCTATCATAAAGATCAAGTCTCATTTGCAGCTTGGACTCCCTTGCATGAGATGTGATTTTGACATAGAAGGTTGCCAACAATCAGTCAAAGCTTGGAAGAGGTTCGTTGGGCTTGCACAAGGTTGGACAAAGCATCTTGAAGGTTATCGACTTCATATACTTGGTGGTTTGAATCTTCTTGTGTGGCTACCATAGTTGTAATCAGGTTCTTATAAGTATTAGTTGCATTTCATTGAGTCTACAACAACATTATGGTAATCATTGTTATATTTCATTCCTTTGCATTAGTTGTAGTCATTGTCCTATAGCAGCAATTTGGCATTATAACTTTTAGCCTTATTCGATGTAAGGAGTGGCATCTTATGTATATCAGTTCAGCATAGCATCATATTCAGACTATAATCAGTATATCAGCATTTTGTATTTGTGTAAGAGAGGAGGACCAACCACTGCAAGGCCCCAAGTCATGGAGGGTCAAGAGTAGTACGCTTCCCTAACTTACCTCAGTTTACAGGAAATGTTAGGAGATGGCAGGATGAGAATGATGAGGACTATAAGGTTCTTCGATCACCCTACAAACCCGAGATTCTAAACGAAACTAGGTGAGTTGGTTTTCAAGGTCAAATCTTTGTCTTGGATAGCTCTCTATCAGAGGATAGAAGCACAGTTCTAGGACGACAGTGTGGCGCATTGGAATATCGTAGGTGCGCTAGTGTCTGTATGGCTGGAGAACCCATAAGACAAGGTTTGACCACTATAAAACAAACTAACGGCCTAGTTACTAGTTTCTAAGGGAGCGGAATAATACTATGAAATATGAAACATATAAGCGGACATGATGAAACAAGTATATTACTGCAAGGGTGATGAAAATGATGTCACACAATAGCTTGTTCACCAGCTCGCTCCGAGATATCTCCACCTACACACAGAAAAGAGGGAAAATGTTGGGGGTTTATTTAGGGGTTTGCCTCAATCAGACCCCCATTTTGGTGTTTCCACGTTCATGGACAGCCAAGTTTGCAACAATGTAGAAATAATATGATAAAGAGGAAATGAAAGCAATAGAACACTAAAACACTACCAAAAATTAATATCCTAACTCAACCAAATAATAGAGAAGATGAGTGAGGAGCTTACCACCTTCACTCAAAGTTCTCAAGGCTAGTGGGGGAGAAAATGAGAGGAACTCAAGCCTTTATTGCAAGGATCCATGAATATTTGGTTAGACCAAACAAAACCTAAACAAAAAACTAGAATGAATATATAATTACATTAAAATACAATGTGCATGGATATACCATATTTTATGAAAAATAGGGTTTCAAGAATTGTCCATGCACTAGCAATTCCAAAATTTATTCATTCATATTTTGTAGAAAATACAAATTTTCACTATGATTGTTAAGCACAACATAAGGGCCTTTCCAAATAGCTTCAAAATTCCCATGCTTGCATTTGTCTTGTATTTTATCATTCCACGTCAAAACCAAATATCTTATAAAGAATTTCCTTTCTGACATTTTCTTGTCAAATAAGTATTTAACCTATAATTGCTTCTTGAGATTTGTACTTTGTGCATCTCTTCTTGATTCATCCAACTTTGTAAGTTTGTTGATTCTAACCATAATGACATCACTCACATCTTCCTCATACTTATGGATGAATTTTTAGATCGAAAGCAAATTGTTAATTGGAAATATAGAATTCAATCCATATACCAATTCATAGGGAAATTTCTGTGTAGCCTTCTTGATGGTTGTTCTATCAACCCATGAAGCCAAATTTAGTTTTGAATCCCAAGACATTTTATTTTATGATCTTTATTAGACTCTTATTACTAGACTCGAGTTGTCCATTCCCTTTAGGATGATATGAAGAAGAGCAAGATATATCAAACCCATAGTTGTAGCAAAAAAAATTAAACTCTTCTGATCTAAAACACAACATTATCTACAACCAACTTGGCAAGAGTTCCAAACCTCATGACAGCATTTTTCATTACAAAGTCCAAGACAAGTTTTCTATTAGCCTTTCTGGTAGGAATAGATTCTACCCATTTAATGAAATAGTCTATAGCCACAAAAATCCATTTGTGACCAACACTAGATCTTTCAAAAAAATCACTAATTAAATTTATGCCCCATTGTTGAAAAGGGGCTTCTACAGTCAATATTTTCAATGGTAGGACACCAAAGTACTTCATTTTCTTATAAAAACCTCTGACATGCATAACACTTCCTTACTATTTTATGGGTGTTAACAAACCAGTATCTAGATCTTAGGATCTTATGGGAAGTTGTCTTGGCCATGAAATTTCCTCCACAAACTCCACTATTCATTTCTTCAATAATATTTGTAGCTTGATCTTCATCAACACGTCTAAGAAAAACACCATCTTTGTTCCTCCAATATAAACAATCTTGTAATATAATATATTTTATGGCTTCTAACTTGACAGTTCTATTTTTGTTAGCATTCATGTTTTTTGGACAATACATGTTTTTCAAATAGCATAAAGTATCCTTATACCAAGGACAATACTGAAAATTATATATCTTTATAAGATTATCATATTGTACTTGGTTAATTTGATTTCCTTCAAGGTTAGATTAAGCCATCATCTTAAATGAACTTTGTCCTCTTACTAGTTTGGTTATCTAGATGTCTATGTTGAACTCTTGGATTTTTTTAATCCATCTACCCCTTCTCCCTATGACTTTTTGTTGAGCAAATTTATCCTTAATTGCACTGCTAGGGACATAGGTAACTATTTTAGCTCCTACTAGATAAGGCCCAAAATTCTTTACAGCCTTGACTAGACCATAGGCTTGTTTCTCCATGATATCATATTTTAATTCTACTACTTGAAGTGAATTGCTAAATAATACAATGGGTTTTTCATAAACCTCCTCATTTTTTTGTAACAATACAACAGTAATTGTGTAGAAAGAGGCAAAAGAAAACAACTGAAAAGGATTTGGAAAATCAGGGGATTTAAGCGCTAGTACCTATTTGATAGCCCCTTTTATATTTTTAAAAGTCTAGATAGCCTCATCTCCCCATGATATAGGTTGACCCTTTTTGAGCATCCTAGAGATGGATTTATTTGTTTCTATAAAATTAGTGACAAATCTTCTAACAAAATTGATTTGTCCAAAAAATTGACTAGGTTCCCTTTTTTTTGGCAATTGGAATTTTGTCAATTGTTGCCACTTGTCATGTCCCCAATTTGGAGGCGGAGTAATTTAATTAAATTAATTAATTAAGTTGTCCAAATATTGATATTTCATAAGGATGACTAATTGATTATTTTAATTTAATTAAAGTGGTTTATTAAATTCATTATTTAATAAAGTTATCTTAATAAACAAATATCTCAAAGGTAACTTTATTATAATTAATTTAATAAAATCATAAATCATAAAGTCACTTAAGTGAATAAAATAATATTTTATTCTAGAAGCTTCTTGGAGATGGATTAGAAAAAGCATATAAGAAGCTCATTGCTAGTCATTCAAACACACTTGGATATTTATATTTCATACATACATGGGTGGTAGAAGAGAGCTTGAATGCTTTCATCACTCAAGAGTTTGAAGACTCTAGAGTGTCGGTTTCAGTTGTGCAACACCAACCCTAGTTGGATTGGAGGAGATACTTCAATCTTATCATTACTGCAAATTTAGTGGCCAAGGGCCAAATTTGAGTAATTCGATTGGAGCAATATATTTTTAGTTTTGATGAAATATTTCAGTCCTTTGAAGAAGGACAATTTTGGCATTTAAGAGATCGAACTTATCCTTTTGCTAGTTTGATTTATTTATTGGTGATTGACCATATTGAGGAAGTCGATTTCATTATCATCTTGGTTCAATTTCTATCATAAATATCAAGTCTCATTTGCAGCTTGGACTCCCTTGCATGAGATGCAATTTTGACATAGAAGGCTGCCAATAATCAATCAAATCTTGGAGGAGGTTCGTTGGGCTTGCACAAGGTTGGATAAAGCATCTTGAAGGTTATCGACTTCATCTACTTGGTGGTCTGAATCTTCTTGTGTGGTTGACATTGTTGTAATCAGGTTCTTAATTATAAGTATTAGTTGCATTTCATTGAGTCTACAACAACATTATGGTAATCATTGTTATATTTCATTCCTTTGCATTAGTTGTAGTCAATGTCCTAAAGCAGCAATTTGGCATTGTAACTTTCAGCCTTAGTCGATGTAAGGAGTGGCATCTTATGTATATCATTTCCAGCATAGCATCATAATTAGATTATAATCAGCATATCATCATTGTGTATTTGTGTAAGAGAGGAGGAGCAACCACTGCAAGGCCCTAGTTCACCAAGGGCCAAGAGCAATAGGCTTCCCTAACTTACCTCAGTTTACAGGTAATGTTAGGAGATGGCGGGATGAGAATTATGAGGACTATAAGGTCCTTCAATCACCCTACAAACCCGAGATTCTAAATGAGACTAGGCGAATCAGTTTTTAGGGTCAAATTTGTGTCTTGAATATCTCTCTATCATAGGATAGAAGCACCGTTCTAGGACGACAACATGGCACGCTGGAATCTCTCAAGTGTGCTAATGTCTGTATGGCTAGAGAACCCAAAAGACAAGGTTTGACCACTAAAAAACAAACTAACAGCTTAGTTACCAGTTTCTAATGGAGCAGAATAATACTATGAAATATGAAACATATAAGTGGACATGATGAAACAAGTATATTACTGCAAGGGTGATGAAAATGATGTCACACAATAGCTTGTTCACCATCTCGCTCTGAGATATCTCCACCTACACACAGAAAAGAGGTAAAATGTTGGGGGTTGTTTAGGGGTATGCCTCAATAAGACCCCCATTTTGGTGTTTCCACCTTCACGGATAGCCAAGTTTGCAATGATATAGAAATAGTATGATAAAGAGGAAATGAAAGCAATAGAACACTAAAACACTACCAAACACTAATGTGCTAACTCAACCAAATATTAGAGAAGATGAGTGAGGAGCTTACCACCTTCTCCCAAAGCGCTCAAGGCTAGTTGGGGAGAAAATGAGAGGAACTCAAGCCTCTGTTGCAATGTTGTCCTACGCTTGCTCTATTGAAGTGATGGAGTGATGGACTTCTTGCTATGGAGTGTAAAATGATGCTTCATTGCTTGAATTGAATGTTGGAATGCTTATGGATGAGTGTGTAGAGATCAACTAGAGATCAACCAGCCTTCAAATAAATGAATGAGAGGTGAATATGAAGTGGAGAGATGAAGAAACGGCCATATTTTGATTGGGTGTAGGAATCTTCTAGGGACGTACGTGTGTCGCGCAAATGTCTACGCTCTGCGCGCGCGCCCCTGATAGTAACTCACCTATCGACGCTCAAAAAAGGTGTCAAGTGGAATGAGAACAGTGGGCTTATGTGGAATTAAGCCTCTGAATTTGGTTTTCTAAAGTGGAGAAGGGAAAAAAGGGAATTTTCATTAGGGGTGCAAATTTGCTCCTATACAATTTGGTCAATATATTCAATAAAGGGAGATATAAGGTTGTATTCCATATGTTTGTAAAATTGTTTCTTGTTGTAGCTCTCTTTCCATTATATCAGTTTGTAATCCAATTGTTCTTCCAATTTTCTATGAGCTTAAATTCATCATTTACATACTAGGTTTACATACCAAGTGTTTGTATAAATGTCCAAAGTTGTAGATGATTATTTTAGTCCTTAGAATGCATGGAAAATGTTTGTATAAATGCCTATAATGTTGTAGATGTATATGCATCATCATTTTCAGTCATATCTTGCATTATTGGTTGTTGCATTTCATTCCAAACTTTAGTATACTTCTTCCAAGTTCATATCAGCATTGCAAATTGGATTAAAAACTACAAAAGCAGAAAGACAAAGCAATCAAAAATTCATACCAGCACATTCAGATTTTGCAAGATAAGTGTTTGACATTATTCCTTGAGCTTCAAACCAACAAGTTAAGGCCAAATCTAGCAAGGTACATTATAGTGGTATCAGAGCATTGAACTCCAAGTTTGGGTAGAAAGACCTTTCTCTTTTTAGGTGAAAGACCCTAGAAGTGTAAGAGAGCACTCTTTCCCTTAAAATTTGTGTCACTTTGATAAACCAACTGAAAATTAGATATGAACTAGCAAGGTAAATTACAATGGTATCAGAGCTAATAATGTTGCTAGCCTATTGGGTAATCAGTCTTGATATCAATTATTCAATTGTTGATCAAAAATTCAATTGGGTTTCATGGCCACTTTTAGCAAGTCAATTGAAGTTGTGCTAAGATTTTCGATTCAACAATTGGATAACATGATGGAAAGAATGAAAGAATGAGAAAAAGGATTGGAAAATTTGGGAAATAGTCTTGAGCAGAAGGCCACTAAAGTTCCTCAAGATAAATTACTGGTTACATCTTCTCTTCAGGAGGATAGCATGTCATCATCTGATGTTTCAACTAAGTGGGGTGATGATGAGTGCATGGAGAAGTCAGATTCCTCATGTATTTGGACACCTATTCAGGACATTGATGACTTTTTAGATGGAATTGGCACAGACCTAATTCTAGATCAACGAGAGAGCATATAGGACTTTGTGGAAAAGGAATTTCAAGCACAATTAAAGGATTCTTCATGTGAGGTTGAAGCTAGACATACACCGCATGGTTACATAGTTTGAGGAACCAATTGAAGGTGAGTGAGGATGAGATTGTAACAGCTTTATCTCATCATGACATGATGCATAAGCTGATTGAAAATCACCTTTGGATTGTTCAGCTAAAGAGAAGACAAAAGGGAGTTATAGCAGAGTCTTCTCATGACAACTTACAAGAAATCAAAGGAGGTATGGGAGCTATGAATTCAAGTTACTTACACCTTCTTTCAAACTGTGACCACCTTCTTAGCCTTTTTGGGATCTATTCAAATGCCTTGATGAGGAAAGAAGAGGAAGTTGATCAGCTCTCCCAAGAACTTGAGGTCACTAGGGATTCTTTGGTGAGCACTCAGTTGGCACTTCAGGATTCTGAGAGACATGTTGATGAGCTTTGCTTAGAGTTAAGTTTGGTTCGAGATTCATCAAGTACAAAAAAAACTCAACCATTTATGGAAGAGAAGGCACAATATGAGGTGAACAGCATAGGCATTTGCACCTAGGATACAAGTACAATGTCTCTTATTTTGGATAAGAAAGATAAGCCAGATGGTGTTGATACAGTCTCTTTCCAGAACATAGATGGCATTCATGATGGTGATATTTCTTTTTCGGCTTTGAGCTATGAGTCTTCTTCTGATGATGGATGGAGTACACATGACTACTCTGGTTGTTCATTGGCTCAATCAGGAGAGTTTCACCTCGATTGCATCTTGAGGCATGCTCATCAGTTTGATTTCAGTCCACATGTATAGGACTTGACTATGTCATTGTTGGTGCAGAGAGGTGGGTTGAATATGTGGTATTCAGGTTCACTCTGGTATGACACATTTTCGTTTACGGGTGATGAGTCCAAGTTTGGAGAGTCTTCTACTAATTACTTGGATACTTGCTACATTTTGGTGTTAGGGGGTATCAGAGTGGAAAAATGGAAAGTGCTAGGTGTTGGATTTCCAACACCATTAATGCATGAGGTTCAACACCGCAATATGGCTAAGTTGACTGATTAGTGGTTGGCAAAGATTCCTGTGGACAATTTATATAGAGATGATATTCAGGTTTGGGGTCCAGGAGTTCTCTTGTTGGATATTTGGCCTCATAGATTGATAGGACTTCACACTGATAGGAGCTTTAGCTATACTCAATGGATGTTGGTTGAAGTTTTTCTTAGGATTACTTGGGATTCAGGTGGTTGGTGGACATATGCAAGTGATTCTCCATTTTGGGCTTCAAGTACTGTGGCAGTTGGATGGTTTGGCAGATGCGGATAGCTTGAGGGCAAGCAATCTTTGGGAAGGGAGGACTGTCATGTCCCCAATTTGGAGGCAGAGTAATTTAATTAAATTAATTAATTAAGTTTTCCAAATATTGATATTTCATAAGGATGACTAATTGATTATTTTAATTAAATTAAATTGGATTATTAACTTAATTATTTAATAAAGTTATCTTAATAAAATAATATCTCAAAGGTAACTTTATTATAATTAATTTAATAAAGTGACTATAATAAAATGATAAAGCATAAAGTCACTTAAGTGAATAAAATAGTATTTTATTCTAGAAGCTTCTTGGAGATGGGTTAGAAAAAGTATATAAGAATCTCACTGCTAGTCATTCAGACACACTTGGATATTTCTATTTCATACATATCTACGTGGTAGAAGAGAGCTTGAATTCTTTCATCGCTCAAGGGTTTGAAGACTCTAGAGTGTCGGTTTCGGTTGTGCAACACCAACCCTAGCTGGATTGGAAGAGATACTTCAATCTTCTCATTGCTGCAAATTTAATGGCCAAGGGCCAAATTTGAGTAATTCGATTGGAGCAATATATTCTCAGTTTTGAGGAGATATTTCAGTCCTTTGAAGAAGGACGTTTTTGGCATTTAAGAGATCGAACTTATCCTTTTTCTGGTTTGATTTATTTATTGGTGATCGACCATATTGAGGAAGTTGATTTCATTATCATGTTGGTTCGATTTCTATCATAAATATCACTTCTCATTTGCATCTTGGCTGCCCTTGTATGAGATGTGATTTTGGCATAGAAGGCTGCCAAAAATTAGTCAAAGCTTGGAGGAGGTTCGCTAGGCTTGTACAAGGTTGGACAAAGAATCTTGAAGGTTATCGACTTCATCTACTTGGTGATTAAAATCTTCTTTTGTGGTTGCCAGTGTTGTAATCAAGTTCTTATAAGTATTAGTTGCATTTCATTGAGTCTACAGCAACATTATGGTAATCATTTTTATATTTCAGTTCTTTGCATTAGTTGCAGTCATTGTCTTATAGCACAATTTGGCATTGTAACTTTCAGCCTTAGTCGATGTAAGGAGTGTCATCTTATGTATATCATTTCCAGCATAGCATCATATTAGGATTATAATCAACATATTAGAATTTTGTATTTGGTCAATATATTCAATAAAGGGAGATATAAGGTTGTATGGCATATGTTTGTAAAATTGAATTTTGTTGTAGCTCTCTTTCCATTAAATCAATTTGCAAGCCAACTATTTGTCCAATTGTCTATGAGTTGAAAGTCATCATTTACATACTAGGTCTACATACCAAGTGTTTGTATAAATGTCTAAAGTTGTCGATGATTATTTCAGTCTTTAGAATGCATGGAAAATGTTTATAGAAATGCCTATAATGTTGTAGCTATATATGCATCATCATTTTCAGTCATATCTTGCATTATTGGTTGTTTCATTTCATTCTAGACTTTAGTTTATTTTTCCAAGTTCATATCAGCATTGCAAATTGAATTGAAAACTACATAAACATAAAGACAAAGCAATCATAAATTCATACCAGCACATTCAGACTTTGCAAGATAAGTGTTTGACAATATTCCTTGAGCTTCAAACCAACAAGTTAAGGCCAAATCTAGCAAGGTACATTATAGTGGTATCAAATCATTGAACTCCAAGTTTGGGTAGAAAGACCTTTCTCCTTTTAGGTGAAAGACCCTAAAAGTGCAAGAGAGCACTCTTTCCCTTAAAATTTGTGAGTCACTTTGATAAACCAACTGAAAATCGGATCTGAACTAGCAAGGGACATTACAACACTCTATCAAGATCAATTCTAAATCCATCCTTTAAGACTATATAACCAATAAATTTACCCTCGGTAACCCAAATGTACATTTATTAGGGTTCAATGATATTCCATATTCAATGGCTTTGGAAAAGACATTCTCAAGATGAGTATAGTGGTATTCTACTTTCTTTGAGAAAGCAGTTAGATCATCCTAATATACTACCATCATAATATCAATTAAAAATACAAATGTAACATACATGGCTCTCTAAAAAACTTCTCCTATGTTATATGGGAGATCAAGGTCTAGGACTTGGAACAATGTCTCCATGGTGATAGGCCCAACTTGTATAGGCAACTTGATGGTTCCTTTAGATTCTCATTCCACATCATCATATGCTTATATGGTTATTCACCTTTGGGGATCCATAGCTCCTTTGGAATATCTCATGTGTTTTATTAATTTTAAGGTACATATATTTCAGCTTGATCCACCATCTATAAGGATGCGTTTGATTTTGATGTGAAAGGCCTTATTATGGGATGGTTTGAAGATGGAAGGTCTTATTCAATGAAGACTAGGTGATGTTGTGAGGATCGGTTCCCTATCATAGCTCAAAATTTATTGGCATTAATGTCAATAGGGACATGTGACTCTTGCAAATCTCGTTCAAGAATTTCTTTATGGATAGGAGAGGTTTTGAGGAGTTTTAAAATTGAGATTTGAGTGGGGGGTTTACTAAGGTGATATAAGATATTGTATTGGGTGGATGGTCGAGAAGATGAGGAAGAATCCCCTTGGATGGTGACCCGACCTTGGCACATGGTTACCACATAATTGGAGCTCTTTATGATTATAGTCGCTACTCAATGATGGCTTTCTTCAATTTGACCCACTATGAGCATTATTAATGCAATTATGGGTGGTACCCTTGTTGGAAGTGGAGGGATTTCCTTCACCATTCTTTGGAAAATTATCATTATATATACCTTTTTTCATTCAAGGAGTTTAATGGATGTCCTTCAACTTTGATCTCACCTCGATTGATTAGATCTTAAATGTAATTCTTAAGTGCATACATTTTGCAATATCATGACCTTTAACCCTATAATGTTCATGATATGCATTATTTGTACAACATAGGTTTCAATTTTTTTGTCAAATGGTCTTGTCATAGGATATTTGACTAAATTCACTTGGACCGATTTCAGAAAACTACTTTCATGGGTTCTACTAATGGAGTATATTTGTGTTTTGGGGGATTACTTTTCTTATTGTTTTGGATATCTTGGACATTTTAATTATTTTTGGAAGATAATGGTGTTTAGACATTTTCAACATGTTTTTCACTGATTACATTTTTGTTTTCACCTAGAATTGAGGTTTGTCATTAGATTGATTTACACTATTGTCCTTGGTTTCTTTATAAGTTTTTACTAATCCTTTAGAGATGAGGGTTTTCCTATTATTACTCCCTTTTCTATTGTCCCATCAAAGTAGTTGGCACATTGAACTTGCAAGTGAAAACCCATTTCCTTATTTAAGTTTTGGACAAATATGGTGACTAATTGTTTTTTAGGAATGGGCCACAATCTACTATAAAGGTGCTTCATCTTAATAAGAATGAATAAAATATCTCACCATTTATTTGTTTGGTGTTACACAAATCTAACATAATAATCTCATGTTCAATGTTGTAGGAAAAGTGTGCAACAAAATTTTCAACTTAGTCCTTAAAGGTGGTGATAGAGCCATGTGAAAGGTTGATACACCATTCCAATGCTTGAACTCCTCAACTTCTAAGAAACAGTCGCATAAGATATATGTCATTTTAAGAGACCTCTTGACATGTTATGTAGAATTCCTTAATGTGTTCTCTAGGATCTCTCTTCCCCTTGTATTTATCAAACTTAGGCACTTTGAAAAAAAAATGGAAGGGAACCATCATGATGGACTGATTGAAAGGATAAGGACATATATCATTGAATATGTAAGGTTTATGTTGATTTCCTATAGTTCTTGTGCAATAGATTTGATGGGGCTAGGATTACAAAATGTATGTTGTGTGGGTGTATGGGGCAATGAGTATGTAGAATTATATGGGGGGATGTATTATTAATTAAGGGGTGGTGTTTTTTTATAATGGGACGTAGGGTGTAGGTTGAATATGAATGTTGTAGGTTTTTGTGTGAGGATGTTGGGTTAATGTATTGATATGAGGTTGGATTCGGTGTATGTGTGAGGTATGTTGTATTTTGGGGAAGAGAGGTATGTGAAATTTGAGAGTTGGTAGGGAGGTTTGAGGTGGTCGATGTTGATTGATATAGAGGTGGTTATGGTGTGGTAGTATGTGTAGTAGCATAAACTACACTTGTAGGTATTAAGTGTTGATGTTGTAGCTTCAGGCTACATACTTCCACCTTGCTTGTTGAACAATAAATTTAATATAGCCTAACTGCTATTTATATATTGCATTTATTAAAGTGAAGAGCCACTTCACTGGGCAAAATATTATAATGTATTTGAGGCCGACTTCCTGATTGTGGCCGAATTATTTAATTATCTTTATTTATTAAGGAGTTCAACCTACATGATGTGATACATTATTTTGTATAAATACAAGGTGATGATCTCTCATTTGATCATAAATTTCATTCATCATATTTGCACTCCTAGAAGAAGTTCACACTTGAGCAGCAAATCATCATCTTGAGCAAAAGATCATCATATTGATGCAACAGATCGATCTCAAGGTAGAACATATTCATTTTTGTATCTACGCATCTAGGAGAGGTGTTATTATTCATTGTATCAAATTTGGCCTTGTGTTGGGCCTGAGTTGTAAGCAGATTTCTGCTATTATTCCTCAAATATATAAGCGATATATTTGTTGGGTTTTCCCAAGGTATCTTGTGGTGTTCATTGTCTTATGTGTTGCATTTTTTGATTTCTTTCATTTATGATTCCTAAAACTAACATGGTATCAGAGCGGGTCTAAGAAAATATCTAATCAAAAATTGATTGCAGTGAGAGTTATGAATTCAACATAGTGCAGAGGCTTCATTGTATTAGAGAAAGAGGTGATACCAAGTAGATCACAGCGATAGCTGGAGGCTTCAATCATTATCAACTTGGTTCAGGCGGACAGAGCATTGTGGATGTGAATATGATCATTATGGGGAAACAAATATAAGAAGTGATAATTGTACTGATCAGTGATTATTTCTACATGGGAAGCAATGAAGATATGGTAGAATGAAGGAATGGATGGGAACGCTATTGAGAAACTACACCATATATGGTGTAAATGATTTTGACAAACCGATGACATCCCAATGTCATCTATAATCTAGTCATGAATAGAACTGCAATGGGAGAGAAGAATTTTGGATGCATCGTTGGTCAACCTGAATAATGAGGAGCTGCCATGATATTCAGTATGATGCATAAATGAGGTACTTTAATATCTTCAAGTTTTGTCTCTGCTTCTTGATTTACTGCTACCTATTTCCCTCTCATAGAAAAACTGTCAATGAGCTATCTCTTAAGAATGAGGAAGTGTTGTTGATGTGGCATTACAAGCATTAAAGAGAAAATTTGTCAGTTGAGAATGTTCGAGAATCAAAGGTTCTCATAAGAAGCCGCTACAGGATTACAAGTGTTGTTAAGAATATCAAAAAATCAATTCATGTGTGCATAGTGAATTATTGTAGCTAAGTATGCCAGCATTCTCTTGTTGTAGGAGATATTTCTTGAAGTAGATATTCCTTGATGGCTTGTGTAAAGGAATGACAAGGAAATTTGAGTACAGAAACTACATACTTGTGCATACTGTGATAGAGCCTTGATTTTATTTATTTTTGAGAACTCTAGTTCTATTTGTTGGTTGCGTAATGTAGCCAAGAAATTTGTGTTGATTAGATTTTCTTCTTGTTGTGTTGAGATTAGCACTTCTGAGAGCAGTAAAGATGAAAGAAAGATATATCAAGGAACAACAAAGATAAGTCCTATTATTTATTTTATTTGATCTTTCTAATATTGTTTGCTACATGCTTCACTTGTAGTTTGATATTTTTTATACATATGTAAACTATTATTAATCCTTTAAAATGCAGGTTGGATTGAGAAGCAAATGAATGATGAATTTAATTATCTGAGATTGTTGAAGGGGTTAAATTCTAAGGATTCAAGGCTTGAGTTGAGAGCCTATCCTAGAAAAGGATTAAGGTTCTGAGATCTAAAAAATTGTTCAGAGATAATGAGCAAATCCCAGGAAAGATAAGTACAGCACTTAAGGAGATTTTGATGACATAATTATTTCATGCTGAATAATGTTAATGAATTTTTTATAGTTATTAATCCATGCTATAACATTGGGATAGTGAATCATGCATGCTTCTAGCATTGGTATTTCTCTTCAAGATAGTTGAGTTCTATGAACTTTTAGTAATCTCTCTCTTTTTATACTTCTGGGACAGAGCAAGAGGGTGATGAGAGATTGTGCAGAAAGAAAGAGCTCAAGGCATCTTGTGAGGAAGTCATGCTGACTGGAGAAATGATCAAGCATGGAGTCATAGCGTGCAGCCATAGGACTGAGTTGGTGGTTGGAGACATCTCTTGAAGATGAAGAATCTATTCAGATTGTCAAAGAGGAGGAATTAACATTCAAAGGGATTTTTGTGACTCGCTAAGAAGAAGTTAAGGTTGCAGTATCCTTGAAATACCTCTTTGGTAGGTGAGATCGAAATTGCTCAAGACAGTCAATCTGGATTTAACATTGTTAGCTCCGCAAACCTATTTAGAATAGAGTGATCTGGGATGAGGTTGAAGAGGATAGCCCTGAATCTCTACAAAGGTGTGCGTTGGAAACTATTCCTCTAAAGCAAGCATTATAGACAATCTTGGACAAGGAGGTCAAAAGGTTGTTGCAAGTACTTGGAGATTCAAAGGGATTCTACTGAACCAGAAGAGGATGATGATCAAGTTGAGCCTTTTTTGAACTCACTGATGGGCCTACCGACATTGTTATTGGTCGAAAGAGACCTCTATAGGCTAGGCAAACAATACAAGAGGCAGAAAAATTTGCAGCCCTTAGAGGAACATTTAGAGAAAGAAAAAGACCTCATTTGTTTTCAAACTATGTTTCATTGATGAGTCAAATCATCGATTCTGAACCTTTGATTGTTGAGGAAGCTTCGAGTCAGCAAGTATGGAGAGATTCTATGGCTGAAGAATATCAATCTATCCTCAAGAATGATGTTTGGGACATTATACCTAGACCAGAAGGAAAATTTGTTGTATCTTCTAAGTGGCTTTTCAAGATCAAGCATGCGGTTGATGGAACCATTGAGAAGTACAAGGCTAAATTTGTGGCTAGAGGATTCTCTCAAATAGAGGGAATAGACTATGAGGAAAGCTTTGCTCCAATTGCTCGTTATACTTCCATCAGGACTATCATTGCCATTGCAGCAGCTAAACAATGGAAGTTACACCAGATAGACATGAAGACAATATTTCTAAATGGTGTAATTCAATAAGTATACATTGAGAAACCTGATGGATTTGAGGTTCATGGGAAGGAGTCTCATGTTTGCAAATTGAAGAAGGCTTTGTATGGCCTTAAGCAGGCTCCTCGTGCTTGGTATGAGAGGATTGATCAATACTTGTTGAGCTTGGGCTTCTCCAAGTATGATGTAGATTCAAACCTATATTTCAAGGTAATTAATGGTGAGGCCTTGATCTTGGTTCTCTATGTTGATGATCCATTTCTTACTGGAGAAGAACATCTCATTACCAAATGCAAGAAGGATTTAGCTTCTAAGTTTGAAATGAAGGATCTTAAGTACATGCATTACTTTCTTGGTTTAGAAGTATGGCAGAGGCCTAATGAGATCATTCTAATTCAAGGGAAGTATACAATAGACATATTGAAGAGATTTGGTATGATGGATTGCAAATCCATGTCTACACCTATGGAAACCAATTTTCAGAAGTTAAAAGAGGTTGCAGCTAGTTCAGATCTAGTGGATCCTACTATGTACAGGCAGTTGATTGGATCATTGATGTATCTAGTCAATACTAAACCAGATATTTGCTATGAAATGAGTGCACTTAGTCAGTTCATGCGTGAACCAAGGACAATACACCTAGTTGCAGCAAAGCATATCCTGAGATACTTGTGTGGCACAGTTGGGTATGGCTTGAGATATTCTTCTGGTGTGGACTTGAAGCTTCATGGTTATACTGATTCTAATTGGGCAGAGTGTGTTTTTGATCGGAAGAGCATCTCTGAATGTTGTTTCAGTTTGGGGTTTGCGATGATCTCCTTATGTAGTAGGAAGCAGTCTTTAGTGGCACTAAGCACTGCAGAGGCCGAGTACATTGCAGCGTGTGTAGCAGCTCGATAAGCAATGTGGCTTCAGAAGCTCCTTGTAGGATTGTTTGGAAAATCATTGGATTCGACTATCATTCGTTGTGATAATCAAATTTGTGTGAATCTTTCTGTTAATCTAGTGTTTCATGATAGAACCAAACATGTTGAGATAAAATACCACTATATCAGAGATATGGTATTGAGGAAAGCAATCCAATTGAGATACATTAGCACTAATGAGCAGACGCCCAACATTCTCACCAAGCCACTCTCTAGAGAAAAGTTTGTGCACTTTCGAGACAAGCTTGGAATTGTGTTGAATGAAGCCCTAGCTGAGAGGGAGACTCAGCTTCAATGATCTTCTGTGATTTTTGTTAATGCATCTTTCTTTGTGAGAGAAATTTGAGGTGTAAGCCCTTGTTAATGCATCTTTCTCTATGAGATAGAAATTTGAGGTGAAAGCCCTTGTTTCCACCCTCTAGGAGTAGCCATGGTGGATGTCATGTTGAGTGAAACCATGACAACAGCATGTGAGAGAGTCTGTGATGATTTTCTTGTACTTGTGTTTATTCACCCTTTGGGAGTAGCCATGGTGAACGCCATGATGATATGACGACATCACATTGAGTGATTCCATGATGGGAACTTGTGCACAGATGCTTTCCATACATGGGAGTATCCATGATGGTTGATATCACGTTGAGTGACTCTGTGATGTGTTCCTTCCCACATATGGGTATAGCCATTGTAGGTGTTATGTTGAGAGATTCCATGACTGTGTGTATCGGAAGTATTCCTCCCTAGCTAAGAGGGAGTGTTGATGTTGTAGCTTCAAGCTACATACTTCTGCCTTGCTTGTTGAACAATAAATTTCAAATAGCCTAACGGCTATTTATTTATTGCATTTATTAAAGTGAAGAGGCGCTTCACTAGGCAACATATTATGATTTATTTGAGGCCGACTTCTTGATTGTGGCCGACTTATTTAATTATCTTTATTTATTAAGGAGGTTGACCTACATGAGGTGATACATTGTTTTGTATAAATACAAGTTGATGATCTCTCATTTGATCATAAATTTCATTCATCATATTCACACTGCTAGAAGAAGTTCGCACTTGCGAAGCATATCATCATCTTGATCAGCAGATCATCATATTGATGCAGCAGATCGATCTCAAGGAGAAACATATTCATTTATGTATCTACGCATCTAGGAGAGGTGCTATTATTCATTGTATCAAATTCAGCCTTGTGTTGGGCCTGAGTTGTAAGCAAATTTTTGCTCTTATTCTTCAAATATATAAGCAATATATTTGTTGGGTTTTTTCCCTCGAGTTGGAGGGTTTTCCCAAGGTATCTTGTGGTGTTCATTGTCTTATGTGTTGTATTTTTTGATTGCTTTCATTTCTGATCCTAAAACTAACATTATGACCCTAAGTTGTGTAAATAGGTTGGGTAAGATTTGTTGTGAGATGGGCTTGATATGTGATTATTCTTGGTTGTTAGATTGAGAAGTTCGTTAGGAATTATCATGGTGTTAGTGTTTGACTCCATAAACTTCTTGGTTTGGGACCTTGTAAGTGGCTTACAAAGGTGGACCTAGTTGGGTTTGTTTTGATGTGGGGATTGATTTGTTTGTGTTTTGGAAAATGATTTTGAAAGTGAAAGTATGAGGATAAGTAATTATCTTTGACTAAAGTGTTTATGTTTTGAGGACTAGATGTATGTATGGTTAGAATGTTTGGGATGATGGTTTTGATTTTGATTGGAAGATTTTGGAATTTTGGACTAAATTGATTTTGGGATAATGTTGCTATGGAAAACTAAGAGGATAATGTTAGATAAAAATCATTTTTTTTTCAAATAAATCTAGATCCTTTGTGATTAGGTATGACAAATTATTTTATCCTTTCTTACTTAGGATAGGCAAGTTCCTAAGAAAAATGGGATGAGAATTCGGATTCCACTAACTTAAAATTTATCAAATTCCTAAGCTAATTTATCCAATATTCTATAAGGGATAACTTAATTCACTACTTGAAATAGGCAAGTTCTCAAGAAACATCCATGCTAGAGTGAGTGATTTGAAGATCTAAATTTGACTTTTACATGAGTTTGACTTTTACTTTTTATAATAGTTTTGGTTGTGTTTGAAGATGATTGAAGATGGAGGTGTAAGTGAATGATCAAGAGGGGATAGAAGATTGAGGAATTATTTGAGTCCTAAGTCTAAAATAGAAGACAAGTGGTTATGTATATGGTTGAAATGATGTAGTGGAAGTTTGGTAATTTTGAAATTATCTATTAAGGTTGGTGGATGTCTAATCTAAGTCCAAATCAAGCTAGGATGATGAAAAATCAAAACAGAGTGGATATGAGAATGTTTAAGAGGTTTTATGGTCAATGAGGGTGATAAGTTTAACTATGTTATGGTATGGAGAAGTGGAAATTATTTGGAGTTTGGGATGGTTTAATGGATATCCTAAGCCTCTCTAAGGTTATTGTTACCTGATTTTTGAAAAAAAATAGAACAAAAAAAAAGAATATTTTTTACAAAATTAATAAAGCATGCAAAAATAATAAAGAATGGGTTCACTAACTTCAAGGAAATCTAAAGGGAAAGGATAGGGATTATAAATATTGTATCCACAAAGGATAAGGATAACAACTCATAGGAAAAAATATCTTAAGTCGAGATGACTTTTTGAGTTTACGCTCTCAAAATCTATAAATAAGAGGCCTATGCTTTGCTGCAAATAATTGGGAAAGTTTATTGTGACAAAGTGACATTTAATCCTTGAATTTTTTCAGTCAAAATCAGGTCTTTACTTCTGTAATTTTCTTCATTGATTGCTTATTCAACCTTGTTTCACTCTAAAATAATGGTTGATTATATGCTTGTAATGCAATCTTTTATTGTTTTTCTAGAAAACAATCATTGTAGCATCCTTTAGTGGATCAAAGATCAGTATTTTTGTCTCTACTTGTTTCAATTTTCTATGTGTATGAAAGAAAAGCAAGTATTATTGTTATTTTTATCACTCCTTGATTATTGTTCTAAGTTTACCTCTAAATTATTGGTGCAAATTATTGTGTGAAGCTTTAGATTGAGATTCATAGGTTGTGTTGTTGAAAAGAAGTAAAAAATCTGCTATATTTCATGTATCACCTTCATTTTTTTTGTTTTAGATTCAAATTATCATGTATTTATTATCTTTTCCCAACAAAGATCTTTAGTTAGAATTAGTTTATAGGTAATTTACCAAGGGGAAACCACCCTTATATCGGAGGTTGACCTCAAGTTTCGCGAGTCCCACAACTCAAGAGGTCATCCCATGATTCATGAGATAGTTGGATTCAAGATTCAACAAGGTGCATATTCTAGGTAATAACAGATACCTATGCCAAAGTTCTGTTCAACAAGGTCCAATGTGTTAATATGAGGAATCTAATTGGTTGTTTTTCATGCAATAGCACAAGTGCTACAACACAATGTGAAAGCACCAAACCTAAATGAAAGGGTTGAAGGGCATATCACAAGTGCATGTGCTAAGAAATAGAGCAAAGGCTTTGATAGGTCCATACACTAAATGATAGGACGCAAGAATTGACACACACAAGTGTTAAAAAATGTATTGAAAGCGTTAGAATAATGCAAATGTTGATTGACAAGGCAAAAGCACTAAACTAGTAAGTTTGATTGTCTTAGTGATTTGGTAAGATATTGTCGCACAAAAATACACAATGTTTGATTTCACTTTTCAAGGTTTAATGTTGAATGGATTTTACTAGTTTATCACATGAAAACATGCCAAGCACGTGAGCACATTCCCTAATATTATTCAAGTTTGTTTCCTAGTGTCAGCCCACAATAGAAATTAAACTACTAATACTATCTACATGTAAATGGATTATAGGGGTAGTCGTGTACATGTCATATCCCTTACCAAAAGTGGTCAAAGGCTTTACCTTTGCTAGCCTTATCTCACCACATGAAAGTACATTGTGAGTAACTTCAAGTAGGTGATACATGCCCTTGCACCACACTAGAAAATGGTCAAAGATCTTAGCTTTTTATTTACTTCTCTAGAGGAATTTGTAAACACTAGACCGTTTAATGTGAACCCCTAAACCTACAAATGCACAAGAGCAACAAAACATGGTTAGATGTTAGATCAAATGCATGTACACAAGTATGAGGGATTCCCCATGAAATCCACCTATTTAAACTAACTATTAGGAAATGAAGAACAAACTCAAATAACATGAAAATAAATCTTAATCTAGCCAATAGATTGATGATCCCATGGGGGAATTGGTGTCAATGGAGTGTTGCAATTGACCCTTTCCCAATTCCTAGGTTGCAATGGAGATGATCTAGAAATGGTCAAATCTCCAAAGATATTTGAGCATAACCTTAGTGCAAATATGAAAATGAGATGAATGCTTGGATGAAATGAGAAAAATTAGTTCTCAATTGAAGAGAGTAACTTTCCATGAAGATTGTGGATGATAAGTGAGGAGAGGAGTCTCCAATTTATAGACTTCAATTTGGAAGAAGTGAGCAAGATTGAGAAATGTGGGACAAAGGATAATCCAATGGCATTGTGTCACTTGTCCTTATGTGGTTGGAGGAGGAATGAGCACATTTTGGCCAATGTGCATGATAAATGAATAGATTTGAATTTGAAATTGTGAGTTGACTTGTTGAAGAGGGAAGAGAAATGGAGTTAATGTCACTTGGCTCAAGGTCAAGGACATGTAAGAGGTTTTAAATGCCTTGTTGGAAGGACTAAGCCCATTTGGCTTTTTGAATTCAAATGAGGGAATATTCCCTTTTGATGCTTTGTGAGGGAAAATAGAGAATTAAATAAATCAAAGTAATTGATTTATTGTGCAAGTTGCATTCTCTAGAATATTTTAGTGAGAGAGATTAGCTTAATTAAGATTTTGATTAATTTAATGAAGAATTAGATGATGTGACAATTTAGACTTAGATTTATGAATTGATTTAAGTCAAGAATTGAGAGGAAATGATTTATTAAATAAATGTTTTGATTTATTTAATCTAGAGGGAACATGTTGAATTAAATCAAATAAGGTTTAATTTATTTAATTTAATAATAAGACTTTAGAGATTTCAATTAAATAAAATAATTTATTTAATTAAACAGGGATGTAAGGTTAATTAAATTACATTGATTAATTTAATCACTGAAAGAAGACTTAAATTAATAAATAATGATTTATTAAATTAAGAGATAGAATGTTTGATGAAATGCTAAGGAAATGATTTAAGAGGAAATGTTGTCAGTAAATCGGGATCACGTGTGCCGAAATGAACTTGTACATTTTCCATGTCTACATTTTGCCCCTCTTTGAAGCAATGTACCTGTTGCATTGATTCAAAGAATAAACTGTTGTGATCGAAGGTCCAAGATTTTTCTTGAATTTTTTCAGATGCCCCATTGCTGCCCCAGTGGGAGAATATTGTTGGATACTGCCCCCTCGAGAGATCGGACGAAAATTCTGAATTTTTTGGATGATCTCGCGAAAAGGATGACAAGGTGCCCGAGAGGCCAGAAATGCCCCATAATGTTAGAAAAATGAAATAAAATGCCAAAAGGGACGTAGGATGACTCTCAATTGGATGAAAATGGGTTCGGGGGTCCAAAACCCTTACCAAGAGGTCAAATTATGTCAAAAAACCCTAATTTTTCAAGTTTAAATAGACCTTGAGGAGTCACTTTCAATACATTTGCACTTTTAACTTTGAAAATTTTGACACCTGAGCTCTGAGTTTTAGAGAAAATGGCACAACGCCAGCTTCCTATGCACGTGTCGAAGCGGGTATGAGTACATCAGCAACCAGTCGCCGCCGGACCCGCGGTATGTGCCCCTTACCGACCTTTATTTTTCTCATTATTCACGCATTAATTAGTTTTAAATTTTGGTCGAGGCAGCGTGGCACGATATAGCATCGTGGAAAAGTTTCAAACAGGGTCCCACAGTCCTATATAGGGCTGCTCGTGCATAGAACGTCACGCGGGCGAGTTTGACTCTTAGGATTTTTTGGTTACCAAAGTTGGCCACTCCTACAAACTGCGTCGCGCAACGCTTTTTGGGAAATTGCAAATTGTGTCGCTTTTGCAAACAGCGCCCCTTTTGCATTTTCAAAAGCAAAAGGCGATACGGACAATAGATTTTTTCTAGGGAAGCTAGCGCGGCACCTTTCTTTGTGCAGGAGAGACACGAGGTCATTCATTTGAGGGAACACCGGTGGCCAGTACTCGAGAGACTACAGGGTATGCATATATTCCTTCAAGAGCAGCTTGGGATGCTTGGTTTGTGGTTCATTGCTTATGTTCCTATTGTTCGAGCACATCTGGGCATGATGCATGCCTTGGCCGAGCAATGGCATAGCGAGACATCGTCCTTTCATCTTCCTACCGACGAGGCTACCATTACTCTCGAGGATGTCTGGTGCATCCTGCGACTACCCATTCATGGAGAGCGAGTGATTTATGATTTGGAGGAGGGTAGGGATGCCTTCTTCAATGTCATGGGTTTGGACGATCTCATGCTTTGCGATGGTCAGATAGATTTGCAGAGGTACCGGGGTATAGCCCCTACCTACAGCCTGATTGTGGCCTCCATTATTTCTGGCCATGTGGCTCCTGATTGGCACGACCGATATTTCAATCCGGATTGGGGACTAGCATGGCAATAGATGTGCACTCGCCGAGTGTGCTTTTCTTGGGGACCAATACTGTTCACCTCCTTGTACCGAGACCTACACGAGTTTGCTTACTTGGAGGGTCGGGCACTTGGGGCTAGATTGACTCTTCTGCACATTTGGACTTGGGAGTGGATTTTGGTGCTTTGCCCGTTTGTGACACCAATTGCTCTAGACATTGATGACCCCATCGTGTGGCGGTATGGTGGGGCGAGGATTCGCTTCACTCACATGGGTACATATGGCATAGCCCATTGGCGGCGAGTTCTAGATGAGATGACAGTGTTCGTATGGAGGCAATGGATGGGTATAGGTCCATGGATGGATGATGTTGAGCAGCTTTTCTTCGCTCACCAAGACAGATTTATGCAGGACCAGGAGCATTTTTGATAGAGAGGTACCTTCCTGACAAGGTAGCCAGGCAGTTTAGCGAGGTGCAGGATATACCTGACAGTCAGTACCTAGCACTCTTTGCGCGTTTGACTAGAGAGATTGCATGGGAACCGCTTATTCCAGCAGATGAGGTAGTTTCCTCATTTCGACAGTTGGTGACTCGACCGTGGCCATATGATCAGGGGCTAGCAGATGCAGGGGTGACTCTAGCGTACAGGTTATGGTTCATTCTGCCAGTGCGATTGACAATTCCTGGGACAGTGCTTCCATGTCGGAGGCCCAAAGGTAGGTTAGCAAGCAGAGGTCGGGGAGGTGTACCACTAGTGTAGCCAGTAGTAGGATAGGATGGGCAGCCCCAAGCAGGCCCACAGCAGTAGCCCACAGTACAGCCAATAGGATAGCCAGCAGGGCAACCAGGTGGACAACCCGGTGGACATCCAGTAGGGCAGCCAGGTGGACAGCCAGCAGGGCAGCCAAGTGGACAGTCAGGTGGACAACCAGTAGGGCAGCCAAGTGGACATAATGTACTGATCCAGCAATTATAGGTTCAGGTATAAGTTCTGACAACAGAGCGAGATGAGGCTCAACGGCAAGTTATTGCGATCACAGTTGAGAGAGATCAGGCACAATCCGAGAGGGATTAAGAGATTGGCCGATAGAGGCAGCTAGAGAGCGCAGCCTCCACATCCTGGGGTCGATCGGTTGACATTCGAGAGTATAGAGAGGCTATCAGAGAGGTCGAGTACTATTGGCAGCACTACCGACAGGTAGTGCCATCGGATAGCAGAGTGCCAGACTTCTCCTAGCAGACAGGGAGGCGACCGGTAGAGGCTCATGGTGAGAGACAGGATGGGGAGGACAGCAACCAGTAGGGCTAGTCCCTTTTGATTACTGGACAGTTTGTTCTATTTTTGATATACGGGCCGCAGTATTTTGGCCCTATTGTACTATGTATTCGATGTACACCTGATCCGATTTGTATCATAACAGTATTTTTTGATGATATATATGAGATGATTTTCCCTTTATGATATGTATGGTGCACATGTATGATATGTAGATGTATAATATGCAAATGTATGATGAGATGTTTCTATTTTTATGCTTATGTGATGCTATGTATGTAATGGATGCATTTATTTTTGTGTATTTTTCGTGTTGCAATTCATTTTGATAGTGGTGTAATGATATGTTAATGGTAATGGATGCAAATGATTATGTATGATGCAACGTTTTAAGATGTTTTTAGAATAACAGCTTTATATTATTCCTGCTATCTTAAGATAATGATATGATGCAATGTGTTTTTATGCTAATGATCATTCTGGATGTAGGGTGTATGCATTAGTGATGTTTTGATTATTGTTATGATACCATGTTAGTGTGAAAAGAAGATAGAAGAATTGCAGAATTAATGAATTAGTTAGAATGGTGATGGCAATTTGCATTGCTAGGAATTGGGATTTTCAAAGGGTTAATTGCATTATGTTTGATAACACACATGGGTACGATGCATCAAGGTATAAAGGACCAAGATGGCGTGATACCTAGTGTGATTGACTTTGACTCAATAATCAGATAAGAGTATTTCTTGTTCACACTTAACATACATATTTTATTCAGGATGTAGTTCAGACATTCTAAACATCTCGGACCAAAACACAGAAAAGCAAGCTTTCTTATGTGGTCAACAAGATACCTAAAATATCCTCCCTACAAACCAAACAAACCATGCATGACTAAGTTATTTTACAATCATATCCCACAAGCATAGCAGATAAAAATATAATGATCATTGCCCCATTCCTTTCTCTCTAACCTGTTTTTGTTTAGGCATCATCGAGAGGTCCTTGGAATGAGCACAAAATAAAATAATTCAAAAAGACCAAATCAAGTAAACAAACAAGCTAATGTTCTTCATACCGCTAGCCAAGACTAACTACTGTGAGGAGTACCTGATGCTTACGTCCATTGCAGGAAAGCTTCATCCTAGGACATGTAGTGATCAGGGTTTTGATGGGACTGATTTGGGTGATAAGCTATTGATACTCTGAATTGACCAACTTGCTTGTTTACTAACTTAGGCTTTCGAGACTTCTGACGATTAGAGCATTCACTTTGGAACCTGCTAAACTTGTTTCTGACTGACACACCAAAAGGTAATGGGGACGATTTACTTTATTATGAATGATGACAATCACGGGTGAAAGCAAGATGAAATGGATGCACCATTTTGGATTTTTCAGATGTTTTGAGGTTGTTTTTGGTATTTTTTGAATTTTTCAATGTTTTTGGCATTTTTTGAGGTTTATGATGAGCAAACTAACTTAAAAAACCTCTCCTAGGGCTCTCGGGAGCTGATCCATAGATTAGCCTTGCCTACATTATACACTCAGAGACCACGTAATTTGACGGATGATAGACTCGATGAATCTAAGATGGACAAACGGATTGCCATTTTATTGTTTGAAGGACTTACATAAGATGCAGACTAGGTGGGCAAATGGATTGCCAATGTGACAGACGCCTAAGGACTGACCTAACTGTCTCGGGGGATGATCAAAGATCAACCTTTTTCTGCGTTCAAGCTCAAAGACGACGTAGTTCGACAAGATGAAAGACTGACAAGACTCAATGATGAACTTTTGAAGAGTTTCCAATATTTTAACATGTTTTTGGATTTTTGATGATTTGAATTTTTTGGATTTTTTGAGTGATTTAAGAGAATATACACGAATCTGATCCATTGCATGTGAGAACATGCCCCCAGTGTGGTGTGATAGACTACTTCGATAAAAGCAGGACAAACTGACCTTAGGAATATGCCAAGTAGTACTATGGTGGAATATGATATGGACACTAGATCAGGCTATGTTATGGATGCGAGTGAATGGGTGTATGGAGGATGAATGGAATGTGATGGAATGAGTGAGTCGTGTAGATCCTGGTGAATAGAGAGTGTTTTATTTACACTTGACGCCTATTTGCCAAGTTTTCACCAAGGTACTTTTCCAAAGCACCACCGAAGTGGTTTTCACTGAAGGACGATTTTATTTTTTTTCTTTACTATTTTCAATTATTTTTCTTTTTTTTTTGGATTTTTTATTTTTTATTTTTTTGTCACTAAGACGGCTGTTTGCCAGGTATTCATCAAAGTAACCATTTTTTCAGGACTTTTTCTGATTATTTTGGTATTTTTCGGTTCTATACCTTGCAAGATTTAGGCATAAAAATTTTTGAGATGAGAGCTATTTATGGGCTCTTGCAAAGGATCGCCTTCTGGTGTTGATAGCTGATATGCCCCCGATTTGTAACTTGTACAGATGATGAACGACCCTAGTCAGTTAGGCTCAAACTTTCCTTTTGTATCCGGATTGGGCACATTCCTTTGATTCTTTTTTAGTACAAGGTCACCAACCTGAAAGATGTGTTGCTTGATCTTCTTGTTGTAGCTCTGTTTCAGTCAATTATGGTAGACTTGTAGATGATTTAGGGTGTCCATTCGTCATTCATCCAGTAACTCCAGTTCATTCAGTCTTGTAATCTTGTACTCCTCATCTATGATGAGGTTTTGCAAAGATATTCTCAAAGATGGGAGCTCGATCTCAATTGGGAGGATAGCTTCTGATCCATAGACCAAGGAGAATGGGGTGACGCCTGTTGGCGTACGGATGCTAGTGCAGTAGGCCCATAAGGTGGGATTTAGCTGCAAATGTCAGTCACGACCAGTCATTGACTATTTTCTTGAGGATTTTCATAATGCTTTTATTTGTAGCCTTTGCTTGGCCATTGCCTTGTGGATAGTATGGAGTGGAAAAGCGGCGTTTGATTTTGAATTTTTCACATAACTCACCGACATTCTGATTCTTGAAGGGTGTCCCATTATCAGAGATAATGGATTGGGGAACATAGTATTGGCAAATGAGGTAGTTCAGGATGAACTTGGATATATGTTTTCCAGTGATGTAGGTCATAGGAATTGCTTCGACCCACTTTGTGAAATAGTCGGCGGCGATGATGATGAACTTGTGGCCATTGGATGAGGTGGGTGAGGATTTTCCAATGAGATCGAGCCCCCACTAGGAAAAGGGCCAAGGTGTAACAATGGGATGCAGTTCTTGGGTCGGTGCATGAATGAGATCTCCATGTTGTTGGCACTGTAAACACCTTTTGACAAAGTTATGCACCTCTTTTTCCATTGTCGTCCAATACTATCCAGTTATCAGCAATTTCTTAGCCAAGGTCATACCACTCGAATGCGAACCACAAGTGCCATTGTGTACCTCAGTGAGAGCAGTCAAGGCTTCCTCCGATTTTAAACAACATAACAAGGTTCTGTCAACACTTCTACGAAAGAAGGTTTCTCCTAGGATGACAAATCGTAAGGACCTTTTAAAAAAGGTTCGCTTTAAGTTTGGTGTAATGTCGGTTGGAAGGATTCCTAATCTCAGGTAGGTGTAGATGTCATGGTACCAAAGATCACCAGAACCAACAAGTTCGCACGCATATTTTGACTCTGGTACCTCAAATGTGGGTACAAGAAGCTGCTCTACCAAGAATTCGTGTTTCGAGACTTTGCAAGGGATATCTAGCAAGGACCCAATTGTTGCCATTGCATCTGCTGCTGTGTTGTTTTCCCTCGGTATTTTCTCAAAAGTAATGTCTATGAATGACTCCTTGAGGCTTTCTACCACCTTTTTGTAGGGTGCAAGCTTATCATCTTTATTTTGGTATTCCCCATCGATTTGGTTAATGATAAGCTGCGAGTCTCCATAAACCTTTAATGCCATGATTATCCATTGTGTTGCAATTTTGAGACCTATAGTTAAAGCCTCATACTCTACGACGTTGTTCGTACAGAGGAATGCCAACTTATAATACCTTGGTATGCAATCTCCTTGTGGGGTATTGAAGAACACACTAGCTCCTAATCCATGTTGCGTGTGAGATCCATGTACACTTTCCAGTGGTCAGTTACATTGAGATTGAAAAGAGACTCATCTAGAAATTATGATATGAGTGGGTTGTCTGTGTAGAGGGGAGCTTCTGCTAGCTGGTCCGCAATGACTTGTCCTTTGATCGCCTTTCGCTCGACATACTCAATACCATGTTCAGATAATATCATTACCCATGTAGCCATTCTGCCTGTAAGCATTGCTTTTGACAATAGATATTTCAAAGGGTCTATCTTGGCAATTAGCTTAATTTGATGAGCTAACATGTAATGCCTGAATTTTTGGGCTGCAAATACTAGTGTCAGGCAAGCCTTTTCTATGGAGGTGTAATTGATCACATGCCCCACCATTGTTCTGCTGATATAGTAAATTGCCCGCTTGGATCCTTTTTCATCCTGTTGGGCTAAAAGGGCACCAAGGGCGGCTGCTGTTGTTGAGATGTATAGAATCAATGGTTTCCCTACAATTGGTGGCATCAACATAGGTGGTGTAAGTAGATATTCTTTTATTTTACTGAATGCTTGCTCGCACTTGTCGTTCCATCTAAATGCTAGTCCCTTGTGGAGCAGGTGTGAATAGGCAATATGCTTATCTGCCAGTTGTGCTATGAATCTTCGCATGGACTGGAGTCTACCTTGTAATCCTCTGAGTTGTTTTAATGTTCTTGGTGCTTTCATATCGAGGATTGCTTTAACTTTCGCAGGATCCACCTCTATCCCTCTCATTGAAACTATGTATCCCAGTAGCTTTCCTCATTGTACTCCAAATACACATTTCTTTGGATTGAGTCTAACCTTGTATTGTTCTAGCCTGTCAAATATTGCACTTAATGTTGCTATGTGATCCTACCTTTTCTTTGATTTAGCCAATATGTCATCCACATAATCTTCGATGGTTTTGTGGATCATGTCGTGCAAGATCAGTGTCATGGCTCTTTGGTATGTAGCTCCTGCATTCTTTAGCCCAAATGGCATCACATTCCAACAGTATGTGCCCCAAGGACACGTAAAGGCCATTTTATACTAGTCTTCTTTTGCTATCATTATATGATTGTATCCCGAGAAGCCGTCCATTAGGGACAACATCTCATGTCTGGCCGTCATGTCCACTATCATGTTAATGTTGGGTAGTGGAAAATCATCCTTAGGACATGGTTTGTTTAGATCTCTAAAGTCCGTGTAGATGCGGATGCCCCCATTCGGTTTTGAGACTGGCACAAGATTCGATACCCATTCTGGATAATCAATTGGTCATATGAATCCAACATCTAAGAGTTTTTGTAATTCAATCTTCACAAGCAGAGCTATCTGTGGGTGCATTTTTCTTAGCTTTTGTCTAACTGGTTTTGCTCTGGGATGAACGGCCAAATGATGAACTACTACTTTTGGATCTAGCCCTGGCATGTCGGCATAAGTCCATGCGAAGTTACCTTTCTTTCTCTTAAGCACGTTACCAACAGTTCTTGTTCTTCTGTTTGAAGTGTTTGAGTATAGAATGTGATTTGCGGCTCTATTTCTGTTCCCAAGTTGACAAGGTTACACTGTTCTGCTAGAACTGCTGACTTTTCTTGATGTAGTGCGGTAGGGGAGAGATTGAATCCTTCATCCTCTAGTGCCTCAGAGAGGTTTTCACCATTGGATGCATCCTTTATTTTTACTATTTTGTGGTTAGAGAGAGCCACAATGTGCTTTTCACTTAATAACCCCGAGCTTATTCTCGATATTTTCCTTTTGCGACTGAAGGACGACTCAATCGTCTCCCCATAGTATGTCTGTGTGTCAAATGTGATGTTGAAGCCTACCTTATGGTCCCCACACGGAACCATATCCCTTAGTCCCATGAATTCCGAGAGCACCTCATCGTTTTCAAATGAATCTAGAATTGGTGGTCCTTGTTGATCGTGATCGATGAATTGTGGGTGTACTAAGGTGATTTGGTGGGTTAGTTGGTTTGACTCAGTTGTGGAGGCACTAATCATTAATAGGGTGGAATCCTCAAAGAGCCTAGGGATACTCGCTATGGTATCATCATCGTCACTACTAGCACAAACATCGGTGACGTCAAAAGTGAAGTTATCAAGTGGGATACCTAGGCATATAGGTGGTCTAGGAATGGTTGTTATTACCTAAGGAGAGGACCTGATTGCCCTTCTGTGAGTACCTCTGCCACGTACGGTTATACTCGGAGGAGTATAGCCAAGGCCAAGGTTCCACATTCTTCTTTCTATAATGATGGGCTCCAACCGTCCATCACTGTTTCTTCCAAGGCTTTCATTCCTGTTATAGCCCATACCAAACATCATTTGTAACCCTCTGTTAGTCTCCTCTATGGGCAGGGTGGGAGTGCGTCCTTCATCTTGGTATAGTGTGTTTGAGATGTCCTCTTCATCCACATTCTCTCGACTGAGATCCCCCCAATGGTGGAATCCAGAAGGTTTTGCTCTAACAGTGTGGACAGGTGTTTCAACTGGCTGGGGTTGTCCATGCGACCTAGGAGATTGTGGTAACTCTCCTACAACAAATGCATTTCTTTTCATTCTGTAATCACCGCATCCATTGTCCTGGATCATGTTTTTAATCTCAGATATGTCAGGGATGGCAGGTGTCTCTGTCGCAGAAGTGGAAGCAAGATTAGTTGGGTCTATGTATAAATTAGATGGTCCTTCATCATTTTTGGGTACTTGGGGGATCTTATAAAACTTGGCTTCCAAGTTTTTGCAGTAGGCAAAGGGTTCGGGATCCCATTTATAGTGACCTCCTCGTTCTGATGTGAGAATTTGATGCATTGGTGATAAGTTGAGGCCACTGCCTTCATTCCATGTATCCACAGGCGTCCTAGGAGGATGTTGTATGGTAGGTCGAGATCAAGGACCTGACAGGTGGTTTCCATAGTTGTCAGTCTCACTTGGATGGGGATTTTGATAGTGCCTTGAGACACTCTTTCTTGATCGTCATATGCCCTTATTGTGATTCTTTTGTTTTTATTAATGGAATCCTCGACGAATCCCAATTTCTTTATGAGCTTCAGAGAACAAATGTTAAGGCCTGCACCTCCATCCACCAGGACTTGTTTGACTTTATTTTTATGGACTAGTACTTGGAGGTGGAGTGCGCAGTTATGAGATGGCTACGGAGGGAAATCTTGGTCCGAAAATGTAATGAGATTTGGGGTAATGATGTTACCCACCATAGCCTGGAATTGTTTTGTGTCTAGGGTGGCGAAGATGGTGGACACAGCTAGTGCTTCATCAAGGATCTTTCTATGGGAGGCAGAGATTTTCAATAGTTCCATGATGGAAATTTTGGCGGGTGTTCTCTTTAGCTGGTCAATGACATTGTAGTCATAAGGGATGGCCTTTGTATTAGAAATGGGGGTCTTAGCTGGTGCCCCGGCAATGGTAACCTTTCCGTCACGTGTGGTGACTCCACAGTCATTGTTGGCTCCCTTGACATTTATGACTGTGACCATTTCATCAACACACCCGACTATCTCCTCATACACTAGATTAGCACTAGCATACTTTTTCTTGCCCTTATTGTTCCCTTGATTATTTCCCTGATTGTTTCCTTGGTTGTGGTTTGGCATCGGATTCGTGTATATTTTTAGGTCTTGGTTTCCGGCAGGTTGCTCAAAATTGATAATTGTATCCTCAATGAGGTCTTGGATGATGTTTTTGAGTCTCGTGCAATTGGCGGTGGTATGTCCTTTGACTTTGTAAAAGTCACAAAGGAGGTTCTCATTATACCACGGTGGCTTGGTCATGAGTTCTGTGTATTGCTCTGAGTTAGAGATTTTGATTAGGTTCTCTTTGACCAGCTTCTTCATTATGGACTCAATTGATTCACCAAGAGCTATGAATTTCCGCTTGGGAAGATACTTGCTGCGAGGAGGTGGTCCTCCTTGATTGCCCAAGTTGTTGATTTAATTGGTGGGTGTTGGTTGTTTTTGTGCTACTACCGCATTAGTCTACACATTGTTGCGATTATGACTTTGTGTTTGGTGATGGTTTTGGGTATTCTACTTACGGGCACTGATGACCACTTTAGCATCGACTACGTCATCGTTTGTGATATTTTTATTCCTCAACCAAGTTCGAAGTTTATCATTGTAGTTTTTAGACGGACGGTTATCCTGTGGTGGAGTGAATGTTGGTGCGCCTCCTCACACAGTAAGGGCTCTTTCGATGTTGAGCGCTTTTGGGATCAGATGGTCATATGATGTGATGCACTGCATTTTCAAGTAGAACGCCAAGTTGTCATCTAGATTGGTTATGATGGTGCAAACTTGTTGTTCTTCTGGCATGGTCCACTTGCTCTGATTGGCCTTGGATTGCCATCTTTTCAAGAAGGATGCGAATAGCTCCCCTTTTCTTTGTTTAAATGCAGATAGTTCTTCCAAACTAACATCCGCACCCATATTGAAGGCATAATTCTTAAGGAAAGCTTCCACGATTTCCTTGAATGTTTTAATGCTCGTGGGTAGGCAAGAAAACCATTCCATGGCTGGACCAGTCAGACTACGAGGGAAGATTCACATTAGATATGTCTCATCGTATGCGACCTCCATGTAATGCACCTGAAATTCCCTGACATGGTTTTCAGGATTACCCGTCCCATTGTACTTGTCAAATTTGGGGATCTCGAATCCTTTTGGGAACGGTATCATGGTGAGACTTATGTCGAAAGGGTAAGGGCACAAGTTGCCCGGTGTTCTCGTGGTTTTTCCTGCTTGTAAGTCCAACACTTGTTGCGAAAGCAGTTTGATTTGTGTTGTGACATCCTTGCTTGGGTCGAAAGGTGGACTGAAGGAGTTGTGAGGTGTTTGAGGTGTTTGATGGGTGGGAAGAGTACTAGTGGGCATTTGTTGTAAGCTCTGTTGTTCGTTCAAAGCCTGTTGGTATGCTTTCATTTGTGTCAACAACGCTTGTTATTGATCTTGCTGTTATTGGTCCATCTGATGTTGTTCACATGAAGCCTATTGTTGATCAATCTGTTGTTGTACTAGTAAAGCTTGTTGTTGGTCTAGCTATTGTTGCGCCAACAAAGCTTGTTGTTGGTCGAGTTGTTGTTGTGCCAACAAAGCTTTTTGTTTAGCTTGTTGTTGTGCTTGAAAATCTTGTAGGGCTTGTTGGTATGCTTGCAGACAGATTGCTTGCAATTGCGCTTGGTATTGGGCTTGTGCTTGTTGTTGGGCTTGTGCTTGAGCTTGTGCTTGAGCTTATGCTTGGGCTTGAGCTTGTTGCTGTTGTTGGAGTACTCTTTGTTGGTTGGCCCTTTGGAGGGTTTGGATTAGAGTGTTGAATGAGTTTGTCGTGTTGGCTTTTCGTGGGATTGGGGGTGGAACGAGAATCATGCCGATCGTTGTGATGGGTGAAAGGATTATGGTGGCGATTGGGATTTGGGTTGTTGGAGGGGTGGTTGAGATGTTTGGTCCTTGAGATGGTATGTTTTGGGATATTTGAGGACCAATTAATGTAGTGGCTTGAATGGTTGCCACTTGTTGTTGTGATGATGTGGGCAAGAAGAGGGAATTGGGTGTGATGTTTAAATTGCTTGGTTCCGAGAAACTATCGATGTTGAGAGGAGGAAAACCCAATTCGAGAGGTGATGTGTTTGTGAATGGAAATGGAAATTGGGGAAGGGGTGGGATGTTACTTTGGAAAAAAGGATTAGCAACCTCAGTTGTTCCAAACAAACCCCCTTCTCCAAGTGGTAGAGAAGTTTGTATGTTTGTTTGACAGGCTGGTGTTGCACGGAACAAAGATGAGCCAGCGTGGTTATGGAAGGTGAGCGGGATGTAGGGGTGGGATGGATTCTCTAGGACAGAAGTATTTGGCGTGGTGGTGATGACTGCCTCCTTGTTAGCCAGCAGGCGGTGCCTTTGCAATTTTTGGAACATGGTACTCCTTGTGTTTACATTCGGCGAGGTTGGTGTGATGGCCAATGTGGTGTGAGTTGTTTCTTGATTGACATTTGACATCGGGGATGCATTTGTAAGAGGCACATTTGTACTAGTGCTTGCGTCAAGGTCGGGAGGGAATTGGACTCCTCCCTCTACTAGCGTAGTCAAGTACTTGAACATGGCATTGACAATTTTGTGGTTCTCCGAATTTTGAACCATTTTTATCATTTCAGATTGTGTCATCCCCATGTCTTCATTTGTGATGTCCTCTTGATGACTCTCCTCTTGAGGATTTTGTGATGATAAAGGAGAATTACTTGGGGGATCGCTTGATCTTGCTAGGTTTATTTCGGAGTTTAACTGACTCATGTCCACATAAGTTGATATTTCTCTTATATTCTCCATGTTCTTGTATTGAGATCTTGTTTGGACCATAAAAAATAGGGATTGCTTGATCCTAACCTTTTAGGCCCAAAAAGAAAAGAACTAGGGAAGTTAAATGATCAAAGATGGTGGTAATGGTGATGGGATAAACGGATGGGATGAGTGAATGAAACCTTTTGGAGGACTCTTTAAGGTTTATGCTAAATTCGTAAGGGCTTAGATTGATTGTGATAATTTGACTAGATGCGTTAAGTCAAACAGGATTTGCAGTGAACCCTAGGAAGTTGCGTTATCTTAGGGGAACTTGCACATGTGGATGAATTAGCTAAGTGTGTTAAGCCAATATGATTTGTGAACTAGTAGACCTTAGGGAGTTGCATTATCCTAAAGGTAAATTTGTCCAAAGGTTTGACTATTTTGGTTAGGTGTGTTAAGCCAAGATAGGGTGATGTTGGTTTAGCCCTTTAAGTTTAGCATGAGAAATTTTTCTAGAGTTCACAAAAGGTTTGTTGATGAAATGAGATTTGGTTGATGGAGGAATGAATGAGAATGATGATTTTGATATTCAACCTTTTCCTAGATACGACTCCCTACAAAACTTCGGTATTGAAGAACATGCTAGACTTCCCATGGGAGAAAGGCAAACCTTTCAAAAAGTTCAGGATTTTGTTGACAATAAAATGCATACAATGTTGGATTATTCCTTAAGGCTTTTTTATAAAAATTGTATACAAGTCTTTCTCTTACTTCAAGGAGCATCTCAAGACGTTCCTCGAGGACTTTTAGACTAATTTTCTTGAACTTTGGTTTTGGAATTTTGATCTTGCGAAAAATCATTAGAAACAACACACATGAAGTTCAATTTGTCTCTTTATCTTGGTTTAATGAATTTCTTTTTATCCAAGACACTTTGCTTGCTTAGATTTCAAACTATATGTCTAGTGTCCCACTTTCTTTCTCATCCCACAAGGTCCATTGTGTGGAAATCAAAGAAAATAGGGCAAGAGTTCCTTATGTTTAACCTTATTGAAAACAAATGACATTAGAATGTGTGCACTTAGAAACCTCTAGGAATATGATCCCTAGGGAAAACAAGAGTGTCTAAATTCGTCAAGAGTATTTGTTTCTCACAAGGAGTTTGAAATTTGAAGGTCTTGTGAATGTTTGTTTTCAAATGTTTTTAAGAACCAAGCAATGTATTTTCCACTTCCAAACATTTTACAAACCTAGAATGATGAGACAATATTTTGTTGGATTCTCACTTGGATAAATCCAACTGCGCATATCTTGTGTGAATGGCTAAATGTTTGACCACACTAGCTTCCCTCCACGACACACACTTCTCGGGTTAGCCAAACATTAGTACCCATGAATCTCCCATGGCATACCTTCCATTTCCACAACAAAACCGCATGTATAACATGGGGCGGCTTCAAAGGACATGACCTTTTACACCAACAAGATAGACAAGGTTTTGGCCTTTTTCTAAACAAAGGGTTCTAATTCGGGCATTTCGTTTGTGGGGGATTATCCAACATCGGCGAGAGTCCATTTTTGTCCATCTCGTCGAAATAATCCTCGTGATTATTGAACTTTCCTCAAGAATCCACACTTATATACTAGTTGGAAGTCGTTTGGCTTTAGCGTGTTCCTGGTTGGGTCGTTCCTTTGGGTGAGTATTTTTTCCCACAAGGCAGACCCTCTAAGATAAATAATAGCGAACAAACATTATTCGTAGTTCGATCAACCTTTGTTTAAAAAAAAAAAAGAGAACACTCGCAATAAGTTTATTCACACGCATGTTTTGTTCATTTTAAGTGCCCAAATTGAAATGTGGAGGCAATCTTTTTAACAAACTAATATCACCAAAATGTTTTCGATTTTCAAGATCGCAATGAAGTGCAAGAGAAGCGCATACACATTTTAAATGATATTAACTTGTAAAAAAATTTCCAAACATTGAAAACACTTGTTCGTTTTAGACCTCAAAGCAATGATAAATTCTTTTTAAGCACCAAAATGAAGTGTGAGATTGCCTTGCTCAATTTTTTAATCCTTTAAACAAAATCTAGTGTGTTTGTCTAAAGTTCTTTTTAGCCCCTTGATAACTTTTGAAAAGAAAATTTTGATTTTGTTTATTTTAGAACCCAATGGAAAATTAGTGTCCTAAGATCAATGAACTTATCAAATTCTTTAAAGAGTGTTTAAAAACACTTTGTACAACATAAAAGGCATTGTGTCATAAAAAAAAAAAAAATTGTTTGTTCTTTTTAACCCAAACTGAATTTAGTCTTCCTAAGGTCAAAGATGTTTAAAAAAATTTTTAAAGAGTGTTAAAGAACACTTTAGTGTTTAAAAACACTTTGGTTTGGTGAACATGATATCATGATAAACTCCTTCCTTTGCCCCAACCTGCAAAATGATAGAAAAACCAGAGAGCAATAAAGATAGAAAACCAAATTAAAGATTAAAAAATCCTAAATTTAAAAAAGCACATATTAATTTAAACTTCGCTATTTTCCCGCAGCGGAATTTGCAAAAGCGATGGATTTTGAAAACAAGGCGACGCTATATAGCGTCGCGCGATCGACTTTGGGCGGCACTCTGCAGAAACAACGAGTGCAAAAGCGGCGCGACAGAGGCAAGCGGCGCAGTTTGGGGGTGCAATAGTTTGAAAATTTAAATTTTTTTAGGCGGGAAGGATAGAGCGACGGAGTTTGGAGAAAACGCGGTGGGATACTGCGCTGCGGTGATGGATGCGGTGGAATATTGCGCCGGGGGGGGTGGGCGCGGCGAAGTTAGAAATTTTGAAAAAAAGGCAGGCGAGCGGGATACGTGATGAAGTTAGGGAGCTAAGCGCGGGTCAATAAGGCATCGCATGTCTGAAAGCGGTGAAGTATTGCGCCGCGGTACTGAAAGTGACTCGATATTACGCCGCGCGGTTGAGTTTATTGTGTCTACGCATAAAACATTAGAAACTGCGAAAAATAAAAATAAAAACGTGATTTAAATGGTTTCACGCCCTCCTCCTAGTGCCAAAATGTGAATCCCTAAACCTGCAAATGCACAAGAGCAACAAAACATGGTTAGATATTAAATCAAATGCATATACACAAGTATGAGGGATTCCACATTAAATCCACCTATTTAAACTAACTATTAGGAAATGAAGAACAAACTCAAATAACATGAAAATAAATCATAATCTAGCCAATAGATTGATGATCCCATGGGGGAATTGGTGTCAATGGAGTGTTGCAATTGGCCCTTTCCCAATTCCTAAGTTGCAATGGAGATGATCTAGAAATAGTAAAATCTCCAAAGAGATTTGAGCATAACCTTGGTGCAAATATGAAAATGAGATGAATGCTTGAATGAAATGAGCAAAATTAGTTCTCAATTGAAGAAAGTAACTTTGCATGAAGATTGTGGATGATAAGTGAGGAGAGGAGTCTCCAATTTATAGACTTCAATTTGGAAGAAGTGAGCAAGATTGAACAATGTGGGACAAAGGATAATCCAATGGCATTGTGCCACTTGTCCTTATGTGGTTGGAGGAGGAATAAGCACATTTTGGCCAATGTGCATGATAAATGCATAGATTTGAATTTGAAATTGTGAGTTGACTTGTTGAAGAGGGAAGAGAAATGGAGTTAATGTCACTTGGTTCAAGGTCAAGGACATGTAAGAGATTTTAATTGCCTTGTTGGAAGGACTAAGCCCATTTGGCTTTTTGAATTCAAATGAGAGAATATTCCCTTTTGATGCTTTGTGAGGGAAAATAGAGAATTAAATAAATCAAAGTAATTGATTTATTGTGCAAGTTGTATTATCTTGAGGATTTTAGTGAGAGAGATTAGCTTAATCAAGGTTTTGATTAATTTAATGAAGTTAGATGATGTGACAATTTAGACTTAGATTTATGGATTGATTTAAGTCGAGAATTGAAGAGAAATGATTTATTAAATAAATGTTTTGATTTATTTAATCTAGAGGGAACATGTTGGATTAAATCAAATAAAGTTTAATTTATTTAATTTAATAAGAAGACTTTAGATATTTCAATTAAATAAAATAATTTATTTAATTAAACAGGGATGTAAGATTAATTAAATTACATTGATTAATTTAATCACTGAAAGAAGACTTAAATTAATAAATAATGATTTATTAAATTAAGAGATAGAATGTTTGATGAAATGTTAAAAAAATGATTTAAGAGGAAATGTTGTCAGTAAATCGAGATCAAGTGTGCTGAAACGAACTTGTACATTTTCCATGTCTACATCTACAAACGTGGACAGAGAGCAATACAATCGAACCAACCCTTCACCTTGTGTCTCGAATCACAAAGGGCCCCAAGCATTCACCAAACATGATGTGACTATATTGAGCTACAACTTTTGTTTTCCTCCCTTTATATACCCCATTGGAAAGCATGGTTGAAGTCATCTCTTGGAGTGATGAAATCCCCAAACAAGCCTTCTAATGAGAAAGAAAATGTTAAGTGATTTTTTATCACTCAAGATCGCACAAACCACAAGTGGAAAGCAAGCATATACATAATGAACAATCCTTGGGATTTAATCTAAAACAAGAAAATGAGAGTGAGAATGTGTATCCCCAAAATCACATTAGACACAAGGTGAGAGCATACATCTACACTAACTCCCAAGACACAGTAACGAAGATTAATTATCCCACTAACTAGTTTAGTGCCTAAACTAATGGAAAATGAAATGCTTTGACATGCAAACCTGCAAGAAATATGTTAATGGTTTGATTTTTATCGCTTTGGCAAGCGAAAAACAAGAACATCACTTGGTTAAAGAACAAATTCGATAAAAGGTTAATCAAAATCTAAAATCACAAAAAAAAATAGCAAGAGCATCAAAACACAAAGCGTAAGTGTGAAACGCTTTGTGAAACTGTGCAAGTGCTAAAAGACACATCAAAAGTACTAAAATATTTATACCTATCATGGAAGTATTGATCCACTGGTATGAAGTGCTAAATCAAAACATAAGCACTAAAACCAAAGAACAAGCACTAATCTACATAGACACAAAAAAGGTTAAATATTTTTTGTATCAAAAAACAAAAACAAAATGGTGAAAATGATTAATTTTAACAAGAGACCAATTAGGCAACACAAAAAAGAAAAAATGATAGAAAATAGAAGTGAACGCGGATATGGTTGTGGAAGGACTAAATTGTGCAAGCACTGCTTCACAATGTGCAGACGTTGAAGGAGGTCAAACAACATGACCTGTAAGAAAAATTTAATTTTCTTGCAAAATAAAGAGTTAAAACAATTAAACAAATAAAAATACACAGGAAGCACACAAGGAATGTTAGAAACCTACAAAAACAATCAGAAACAAACTGCAAAAGAGTAGAAAAAGGAAGCAATGAAATTGATTGTAAGCATCAAAACCAATGCATAAGCACTGAAATCATAGCACAAACACTAACGTTCAGGGAAAAATCACCATTCACAAAGCGTAAGCGTTGAAACACAAGTTGAATGCATTGTTCCAAGACATGGGACTAAAACCCCACGAAAAACTCGACAAATTGTTAGTAAACAAGAATAATGGTGAAAGGCCAAATACATAAAAATAGAGCAATACAAACTATATCTTATACATGTTACCACCTTGCTCCTCCAATTGAGCTTGAAGTAGAAGCACCATTTCCTACTTGATATGCTCTCCAATGTGGATACTTGGTTGTAGTAGTCTAATAGATGTGGATTGCTCTCAAAATCAGCATAACCTTTGTAGGATAGATAGGATTTCAAAGACAAATTAACAACATAAGTTTAGATTAAATGGATTGATGGAGAATGAAGGACAAGGCTTCAGTTTATGGCAAGAATGGATGGTGGTTGATATTCATTGTGAGATGGAGGGTTGAGATTGCTTGAGAGGATGGGGTCTTAGCCTTGCGACAAGTGTCACAAGATAAAGGCTTGAGGAAATGGCATGTGGCATGGGAAAGAGGGCTAGGTGTGCTCACACATTGTGCAATGTAAGAGGGGAGAATTCAAGGAGAGATATGTGAGAGAAAAAGAAAAGTATAGGGTGGTTACATGTGTGCGAGAATATCACACATATGAGCAACCAATAAGAGTTGTCAAAGGATAAGGTGGAAGGTGATGGTGACTCATGCATGTTCACATGTGTGGGCATTGAAGAGGGTTAGAGACACTTGTCACATGATAGCAAGTTTGGGGATTTGGTTTAATTTTTAATTGAAAAAAATATTAATAACAATTAGTGGAGATTAATTAATTAATTAATCATAGATTAGAAGAATTAATTAGTGGGGGCTAAAGTTGATTTAATTAAATTAATCAAGAAGAAGAGGGAAACATAATAAATTAAATATAATTTAATTAATTATGAGAAAGAAAAATAATTAATCAAATAAATTATTTAATTAATTTTGAAAAATTATGAAATGAATTACAAAAAATTAAATTAATATTTATTTAATTAATTATGTGATAGGACCAATTTCGAGGTGTACATATCACACATTCATACTTTACATCATGTATGTCTTCTTTACATTATTTCTCTTTTTCCTTCTTCCCTCATATATATCATTGTATCTAGTATATCCTTATTTATGTGGTAGATGTATGTTGCAATTATAGCCATTATAAGAATAGGGATATGCCCCTAGGCCTCTACCCTCATAGTTGTACCCTTTTGGATCACTAATAGCTTTTGATTGTACTTCAGTGTTATGTTGTGGTTCCTACAATGACCTACGTTTGACTTGCCCTTAGCGAATGGTCTTGTTTGGTTCCAATATTTGGCACCCTTGTAGGTTTTCACTATTGGCCTCCATTAGGCCACCCTTTCAAGTTTTCAACCTAATGGAAATAGATCAACCACCCTTGTGGGTTTCAATTGATCTATTGGAATCCCAATTAGCTTCTAAACATGCTGGCATTCTCCCTAGCTTAAACAAATGCCTAATCATTAACATCTTTAGAGATTTCACAAAATTGAAAAAAAACTTAGCATGATCCATCTACTAGCACTTCAAAACCTAAACTAGTAGTTCACAATGAAATGCAAAAAAATATCATGGTGAAATAGGCATACATGTTGCCTAGAGTTGGTCATAAGTAGTATTCCATTGAAGAATGGCTTATTGAAGGTGTCACAACTATATTGTGATATCAACATAACTATCTCCAATTGCACTAAGAGAAGGTGGCATCCTAAAGGACTATATAATTTGTTTAGCGATGAGGAGTTATCATTTGTGAGTTTTAGATCCACCACCATATGTAACTCCTTTCCTGAGCAATTATCCCTAATCATTACTTTTGTATCTAATGATGTGTTGAACGAAGAGCTTCCATTTGTGCCCTTTGTATCCCATCAACATTAATTCCCACTCTTAAGTATTGGAGGACTGAAGAATTTGGTCTTCCAAATTATTTAATTAAGCTTTTAAGGACATCATCAAAATAGGTTGTCTCAAACAAAATCAGTAGATGGTGTTGATGTCATTACTAGTGTTGCACATATACATTATTTCTCCTTTTAAATCCTCCAAGCCTTTGGAACACTTGGTTTTTATTTGCTTCAATAATTCTTCCTCGTCTACTTTGAGAATATCTACTTTTACTTGCATGTTCTTCTACTCATGTGAATTTTTCTACTCATGTGAATTTTAATGGAATACCAACATTTACTATTACCAAAATTATATAAGCCCTCTTTGCAAGCTAAATTGTTTCATCACTTAATCATTCCTTTGTATAGGATAAAAGTGTATATGATCATTGCTTTAATATGAGCTCAAGATTTTTTAATGTTTAAACTCTAGCCCTAATTTTAGGAGACAAGTTTACTTCCTCTGAGAACCATTTCAAAGCATTGTTTCTCATTTGAACATCAATTTAAGAAGTCTTTCTTTTCTTCTTAATGTGTTGTAATAGTTCCTCTAAAAAAATATTCAATTAAGTTGTTTAGGACTTGTAGATATATAATCCAAACATTTTTACAAGGATCCCTACTTTATTTGTTACAATGGTTGTTGAAAAACTATTCACTACTTCCATGTGGTTTCCTTGAACAAATAATGACCTATACAAGGTTTGTGCATCTATTGCTTCTTCTTTTTCTCCTTTCCAACTTGGCTCCTTGTAATCCTTGGTTGTATTGATGATACCTTTTTGCCCCTCTTGTTGGCATGCCTTGTTTTTTACCTTCCTTTTCTTTTTTTCCTTTTTCATCCTTCGTAAGATGTTTTGCAATATCAAACCAGATCCTTTTTAGCTTTTGTTTTGAATTTTGTCACCATTTAAATGATTTTCCCCGTACTCTTATTTTTTCATCACTCATTTGTAGGAGAGCTTCTCAAGCTTATGTACTTAAGGATTCAAGGAATTTTTGTTTTTTTTTTCTCTAGTGGTGTTATTCAAGTTTTCTCATTACCATATAATATGGTAATAGATCCTCTTCCCCTAAAGATAGTCATAGAATCTTTAATTTCATATGTTTGGGAAGCTCATGGTTCTTATATACTTATTCTAGGTGATCATCTTGGTAACTTTTTCTTTCGCTCCCTCTTTTTTTGTAAAGGCGGTGAATATGTGATCTCAAATATGCGTAGAGGCTCTAGGTCTTTCATTTTTATGTTTCTTACTCCGCAATTTTCTTTCTTCTTCTAGTACTTTTGAGTTGTTTCACCCAACTTTTTATCAATAAAGTCCCGAATCTCTCCACTTTTGGGTCAGCAATGTCAATAAACCATATACTATGGCCTCCAATAATTCATTTCCAATCTCGTATGATAGAGCAAGTACCCATGATGTCATACACTCAATTGCTCTAAAGTTTTGTATGCTCTTAATTACTACAAATGTAATTTGAGTGACAATTTGTCTTTTTGTATTTTGTTGTTCTTTGGAAGGACCCAGCATCATCTGAATTGATTTTGAAATTCCAAGGACAAAACCCAATGAGGCATAAGTTGTATTGTAACCATTAATTGACACAACAACAATATGCAAATCAACAATTACTAAAAAAAACATAAAATAACTTTTTATTTAAAATGAAGAACTCACAATTCAACAAAATCGGAAGAAATGATGTATGCCTTCAACTTTGTCTCGTTAATTCAAAAATAGCCAATATATACAATTTACAAAAATGAACCAAAAACTTAGTAACTAAACTATGGTTCCAATCAAAAAAAACTAAAAAGTATCTACACTTGTGTTCTTAGAAGTTGAAATGAACACTTAGATGAGGACACATTAAATAAAAAGTATGAAAATATTTATCGAAAATTGAAGTTGTTGGATGTGTTAAAAATATCTCCAAAAGATCTAAATAGAGTTAAAAATAGGATTGGAAAGCCAACACTCCTCATGAACTATTCAAGGGCCATAAATTATTTGAAGACCTAAAGATGTAGATTACTAATAAATAAAAAATATTTCCTTGATTCGACCATGCAAATGCCATCTAAATCCTCTTGTATCTCTATGGAATTATTCATACCCCTTGAGAAGCAATGGCCCCATAGCACCAAGGCTTCACAGCAAATGAGGAAACCATTTACCAATTTGGTCCCTGGTGAACCACTTAACCTAGTGAGGAAATTATCTGGCCTATAGTATCAAATGGTAGAGAGATATATGTTAATTGCTCTATCTTTTGAAAAAACATCAATACCTTGATCTAAGTTTAGAGGAACAATAGCATATAGATTCAATTATTTACTATGAATGCATTCAACAAATTCTGAGGTATTCAAGAACTTCTGAGGAGTCCAACAATGGTGGAAAATGCAGATGCTACAACTCTATATAGAAAACTAGATGTAGTTCAAGAAAAGGGGGTAATTTGAACTCAAAAGCATTTTCACCTATCTATTTGATGATGTCGTACAATCCATATTGAAGAGGATGACATTTTATCATGTGGCCCCTAAACCCAGTCTTTCTAGAAATGAAGCCAAACCTTGTCTCTTACCCAAAACTAATGAGGAATACAATGTTGGATCATGTCTTTCTTTGTATGTCTAGTAGGTGAGGATATGGTGGATCCTCTCATCAAATCTAGCTGCCTTATCTACCTCCTAAGTATGTGGTGATGTCTCATTCAACATAAGGCTACATTAATGGTTGTCAATGGTTGGTACCCAGGACATTTTGAATGAACTATGCCTTGTGAAGCTATGCAATGCATCGTTGTAGCTATGTTGTACATATGGCAAACTCCCATTTCATGTGGGTATGCTTTGAATGATACATCCGCAAAATTTGAATGATCATGTGATTCACTACCTTCGTTTCCCCATTTGTCTACCAGTGAAATGTAGTAGACTTTGTCAAACTAGTGTCCATCATGGCACATAGCGACAACTCACTATGCAACTTATTATGTGTAAGAAATGATATTCCACAGCAAATTGAAATGGATCCAAACAATCTCAAAGAAAAGCTTGGTAGTGTCTTTTGTAGACCTCCTTCTTGCAAGCTACCATGACGGCCATTTTTTTGAATATGTCAACCACCACGTACACACAGTCATGAGCATGTTTGGTAGTTGAAGGTTTGAGATAAAATCCATGGAAACGAAGTGTCATGGTTTATCAGGAGTAGGAAAAGGTGTGAATAATCTTTGTTTTCAATTTGTGAGCTTTGCAATGGCACAAGCATGATTGAATTTACACAATAACATGACTGCATTTTTCGCCACCATAAATAATTTTAGAATCTTCTCCATTTTAAAGTGTCCTACGATGTGACTAGTGTGTTTCTCGTATCATCCCTCTGTTGTTCCCCCATAGGAACACGCGTGTGATGAAATTTAAGGATGCGGAAATGAGGTAAGGCAGATATATAGAGCTCTAATTTTTGGCAGAAAACACTATTATTGAAGCACTAGCTCATTAGTTTCCTCTCCATGCACATTCCAGGTTTTCCATCATGTGATGAGCATTCTTAATATTTCTTACATCATGTTGCGACACTAGGAAATAAATGATAGGTGTCACCAGGTGACACTTTTGGGTTTTCCCATTTAGAAGGGTTGACTGTTTCCTGCTGCTATTAGGTGCACTACTGTATCTACTCTTGAAACGCTGAAAAATATATACATTAATGTGGGGTTCTAAACTGTCAGCCCTAACCAGCACAAAGTTAGAAGCCAAATTCGCTAGTTTTCAAGAATGAGAATCTGTTGTTTCCAGCTTCATTTAAGAAAATACAATAAACCATATTTTTGAAGCACTAGCTCATTGGTTTCCTCTCCACGCACATTCCAGGTTTTCCATCATGTGATGAGCATTCTTAATATTTCTTACTTTCATGTAGTTGCGACACCAGGAAATAAATGATAGGTGTTGAATTTCAAACACCACGTGACACTTTTGGGTTTTCCCCTATAGAAGGGTTGACTGTATCCTGCTGCTATTATGTGCAATACTGTATCTACTCTTGAAACGCTGAAAAATATATATATTAATGTGGTTTTAAACTGTCAGCCCTAACCAGCACAAAGTTAGAAGCCGAATTCGCTAGTTTTCTAGAATGAGAATTTGTTGTTTCCAGCTTCATATAAGAAAATACAATAAACATTACTTTTGAAGCACTAGCTCATTAGTTTCCTCTCCACACACATTCCAGGTTTTCCATCATGTGCTGAACATTCTTAATATTTCTTTCATGTAGCTGCGACGCTAGGAAATAAATGAAGGGTGTTGAATTTCAAACACCAGGTGACACTTAGAGTTTTCCCCTTTAGAAGGGTTGACTGTATCCTGCTGCTATTAGGTGCAATACTGTATCTACTCTTGAAATGCTGAAAAATATATATATTAATGCGGTTTTAAACTGTCGGCCCTAACCAGCACAATGTTAGAAGCCAAATTTGCTAGTTTTCTTGAATGAGAATTTGTTGTTTCCAGCTTCATATAAGAAAATACAATAAACCATACTTGTTGGAGCACCCACTACATGTAAGCACCCACCCACCATAAAACCATGATAATCCATCCACTTCCAAATGATAAATAGTCCACCATTAGAATATGCAAGCATTGACAAATATGAAATACCACCAAAACTTCCGAAGCCAAACCAATTGCCCCCAGCCCCTTTCTTCAAATTAGAATCAACGCTCAGTACCACTGTTACTCGACCCAGTCAAAAGCTGTTCCATATATAAGAACATATTGCATTGACAAACAACACATCAAAATTCTGAATCATGACAAAAACAGCACAATTTCCAAAGCCAAAACAAAATCCTCGCCCACTCCCCACCCCCTTGATACCACTGTTCACCCCTACTGAACAAAAGCTAATAAACACAGTTGCTGGAAGCAACTGCCAGTAGATTTTAACACAATAAAACCGGATATAGGGTGGCAGAAAATAGAGATATTATGCACAAACTAATAAATAAGTGCACAAACTGGTTTTTTTTCCTGTACGATAATCAGCATTTCTATAGCTGCCTTTGATTTACACAATTTTTTCCCTACACTAAGTTCTAAAAATCTTATACATCATACCAAAAATGATATATTTTTTCCCATCAATAAACTCTAAAAGGACAAACATGCCCAAAATGAAACTTATTTGAGAACTACTGGTGCAAAGTGCAAAAAAAAGTAGCATAGTTGTCAACAATCCTCACATGAAGTTAAACTGATCCACTTCAAAGTACCCAATTTCAAGCATTTACAGGAAAACAATGAAATGACAAAGTGAAGAGTAAGCAGTGAAAGCAAATAAGTAGGGGGAAAAAACAATACCCTATTGACACTTCCACCTCCATAAAAGCACCCATTTCTTTAGGCCTTAACCTTATGAATCTCAAAGATGCAGAAGTTAGCAAATTCCAATCGCCTCCACAATTATAACCCTAGGTCCCACATTCAGAATTTCAAGCATCTATACAAAAACATACAACTCATCAATTGAGTTACAGCAAATAAGATTCACAAACACCTCTTGCTTGACCTGGTACCAAAAGTTGGCATGCACCATTTGCACCAGAAAGAAATACTTCCTCGAGATCATGCAGATATATCCCCATTTGTTTTTGTTAGTTCAGAGTTTGTGCTGTGAGTGAAAGATGATACCAGCCAGCCATTCAATTTTGCCTGTTCAACATAAATTACAAACTTTTCCCTTGCATTGGGAATGTCCAAAGCCAGATCATCAAGGCCATCTGCAACTCTTGTGAAACCCTTCATCATTTGGTTGATTGTAATCAAACCTTCACTTGAACACTCCTGCAGCAAATTCAACAGCCTGTCATTTTTCTTCTCCATTGCCATAACCAACGCTTTCTTCACAACCTCATGGTGGAAAAATGGCATGTCCAGATCTCGAATGCATTGACATGCCTCCCCAAGATCTCCTCCTGCTTCATATTCCTCTAGAAGCTTATTGATTTTGTCCTTTGCATCTTCGACTGCCCAACCAGTGCCACCACCCCAACACCTAAGAATTCGTTCCCCAGCAAGGCGAGCAGATAGCAGAGAACGAGCCACACGAACAATTTCATTCCCGATGGAACCTTGCTTTAGCCGGTTGTTCATTTCATCCAAATTCAGTGGAGCCAAAATATCATCTACAACAGCTCTAGCCAGAAAAAGAGCTAGTTCATTTGAGGCATGAGGTATGTCCAATGCCGTGTCCTCAGCTGATTCTAGCAGTAAAATAAAACCACTAACAATATCATCAACAGGAAATACCTCTGTATAGAGAGCTGACAACAAAACAGAAGCCATTTCTTTCTCTCTGTTCTTCCGGTCCATAGCTAATGTTATGAGCTTTTTCACAAAAAGTGCATTAAAATCAGGGGCAGCAAGATCCTCCAAACTCCTGACAACTTCCAAGATGTCATCAGACAGAAAGTACTCTTGAATAATAGTTACTGCTCTCTCCTTGAAAAGCCTCACGATATCCTCTTCAAAAGTTCCATTTAGTTGGCTAGGGCTGGTCCTAACCGAATCTGTACTGAGCCAACCCTCTGCTGTTGCCTTCAAAATTAACAACTGAAACATGTCCTTGGCATTAATTATGTCAAGTGACAGATCATCGACGGTATCTGCAAGCCTGCCAAAGCCCTTAGACATCTGACTAGATGATATCAAACCCTCCTCAGCAGCTTCTTTTAGAAGATTTAAAATAAAAGGCTCCGCATTTCTCCTTTCCATAGCTAAAATCAAAGCCCTCTTAACAACTTCATGATGAAAGAAAGGTACATTCAAATCCCTTATACACCGACAAGCTTCAGCCTTGTCTCCACTCTCAACATACTCATTTAGCAAGTCACTTATCTTTTTCTTCATTTCCTCTACTGTGATATGGGTACTACCACCCCATCGGCGTTCAATTATTTCTGCATGAAGAGGTGCAGATAAATAGCTTTTCTCTGCCTTCTGAATTACTTCAACCCCCTTTGAATCATCAGGTAGAGATTTCAACATTTTTGTCAGAAAGGCAGGTGGAAGTATGTCATCGACTACTGCACGAGCAACAAATAATGCTAAAACATCTACTGCATCAGGGATATCCAAGGCCAAATCATCAGCCGAGTCTAGTAATTTGCTGAAACCTTTTCTAACCTGATCAGGTTCGATCACATCTGCATACAGTGAGGACAAGAGGACTGCAGCCATCTCCTTTTCTCTGTCATGCCTGTCCATGGCCATGGAAATAAGTTTCTTGACAAAATAATGGTGATAACTTGGACAGCCAAAATCAGTAAGATCAGCAGCAGTTGTAGCCACATCATCAGTAGCAAAATATTCCTGTATTATTGATCCAACTTTGCCTTTGTATTCCTCAAGAGACTGCGACACAGTTGTTCCCACCAGTTGGTAAGGTTCCTGCAAGTTGAACATACATCATCTGTAAGACTAAATGATTCTGAATAGGCAACACCCTAACTAGGTGCTTTGTAATTGTTAGGAACAATAACATCACAACAGGTTACCAACACGAACATCATTAACATGAGTAATACAGTAATACTAAAACCAGGTTATACCAAAATAAAAATTATATATTTGAAACCAAAAAAGTAAAGACAGTTAAAGTCCTAGTAAAAACAAAACATTATAAAGATTGTAATGCAAAAACATTAATATGTGGGCCCTGACGCCAACTTCATTAACACAGTAGTACTTAAACCAAGTTATTTCAACATCAAAATTATACAATTTGAAACTAGTGTTAGAAAAGGTTCAAAACCATATCAGCAAAAATATTTTGGGGAAATTATACACAAATCAAAAAATTAAATCAGAGACATCGGTTTTAATAGAAAAAAATGTAGAAAAACACAAGAATCAAAAAACCTGCTGATTTTTTTAATTAATAGTATTCTAATAACATAGAAACATAGAGAAAATTAAAACAAGAGTTTAGCCCATGAATAGTGGAAATATTAATTTTCTCATTTATGTTCAATCACTAATTACATTACATTGCAAAATGCATACTCCAGAGTTCATAAATAATAACCAGATACTAATAGTTTTCAATTTTTCAATTACAATCTATTTGTACAAAGTCAACCTACAAAATAAGTACATAGTTCCACAAAATTAGACATAGCCAAAGACTCTTGGTGCTATGAAGAGAGCTACTCTAGAGGACTGCAGGTCCTAATGATGAAGCTCCTAAGTCAGAGCCTCTGACATGTTGTTCAACCAGATCACTGTCAAGGTTAGCCTCCATTAGGATATCAAAATCATCAAGATCTAAAAGGACATCACCATTTGCAAACAAAAAAAGAAGGAAAGGCAAGGCAAACAAATTAAAACTCAAACAAAAAAAGGAAACCCTAGATCAAGCTAAGATAGGGTCAATAAACTAGTTTTTACGAAAATTAATTTTCATAAAAGAGGAGCAAACACAAAGATTTGTTCACCATAAAAAGATGATTTTGAAGGAAAACTACAAGAAGGGTTTAAATGAGGAAATGCTACATGACATAAGAAATGAGTCATTCAGTTACAGTTTCCAAACTCAGAGATCTAAAAACACCCAATCTTACATCCACCATTGCATTAGGACTTATACTTCATCCACCACATGAAGGGAAATATTTTTAGAGAATGGCTGCAAATTTAACATAAGAAAAATCTACAGCGTAAAGAAATGATAAACAGGCTCATAGTCCAGCAATATTCTTCTTTGTTGAAATTCAAAATAGAAGAGTTCAAAGACTCTTTCTGCTCCTGAACAAATGTGGGGATCAAAAAGTCTCCAACCAAGAACCCCCTACACTAAGCCTTTCACAAATATTTTTAGGCTCCTTTTGAGAATAGGGAAGACAAATAGTCATTCACTCCGAGAGTTAAAAAATGACAGATTACAATGAGTGTGAAGAGTCCCTTTGACTAGTCCTTTTATTTTGTATTTTGCATTTTAAATATCAACCTTTATGATTAAATACTTGATAAATTTGACAATTAGATGACTGTTACAGCATTTCACAATCCACTGAGTCTTCAACAATGATCTGGGTTAATTCCTTCTCTAAACTTTCTATAGAGAGCAGTGTTCCACGGGGATACACCCCCCCCCCCAAAATCCCCACGTTTCCAAGACGGGGACGTCACAGGTCGAGGACGTCCCCCCTGCCATACCTCCACCACCACCAGAATGTCGGGGATGGCTCCGAGACGTCCTGGGGACGCCCAGAAGTCTCCAAGACTAAGACGTGCAAAAGGTGTTTTTTTTCCAAATTTCTTTTTAATACTTGGAAATTCATGCCTTGGGCCAAGTCCTAAAGGCAAGTGAGACCCCTCTGTTGCTTCTAACCTCTACAAAACACTCTCAAATACTCTATTTTTCTCACATTTGGTTTTTCATGTTTTGCAATAGAGGTGAAGAGAGAAAACAGTGAGAAGAGTGAGTGATTAGAGGCCTCCCTTCACTATATTTTGACATTTTGTACTTATTTTGATATCAATGTATCATGCTACTAATTGTAATCATCTTTATGATCTTTTTGATATAATAAAAATCTCCAATTGGCAACTTGACATTTTCATTTGTCAAATTTTATTTAGTATTCAAGTATTTAAAATGTTAGCATTTGCAATTTTGCTATTTTACTAATTTGCCAAAGTTTAATTTGAAATGTAATTCTTAAACATCTATTTATAACTAGTTTTTCAAGTACTATATGTTCACTTTAATAATATAGAAAAACATGAAAATCCCTTAAGTTACATAAGGAATATTGAGGAAACCTAAAGGCTAAAAATGTATTATCTTTTTAAAATTACCTAAAATAGACAAATTTGAAAAGAAGACTTTTACCTTTTAATAAACCCCCATGTATGGTGCCTTTATTTTCTTTTACTTGCAATATTCTCTAGAATCATTGACCGCTATTGCAAAGTCCACGTGGAGAGGTTCATATTGCAAGTGGACTAATCAATATTCAATGTAAGTGTTCAATGCATTAAAATAAGGCTCCAAATTACCAAGAACAAAGACTCCATACAAAAACCCATGAAAATCAATTAATAACATGTCAGGTATCATAATAAACTAAGAAAAAAAAAAGTTTTTGAAATGGGCTCTCTCGCTCCTATTGCTACTCATTCATCATTTGTTGTAGGAATCCATGGCTCTTCCACGTTTGTTGCTAGCGCCCCATTGGTCTCTAGGTTGTCTACTACTGTTTAGTCTACCACAAGTGTGCTTCCTATTTCCTAGCACCATCTATCACAATATCGCTTCTTGTTGCTATTTATCTATCGCTGTTGTTGGTGCACCATCTACTTTTAGTGCATTGCCTTTTGTTTTCGACCTTGGTGCTAGTGTTGTGCTCACACCCAAGGTTTGTTTGCCTCCCACAACTGGTGGTGTTGGGGTTATTGGCAACCCTCTTCCCAATTCCTCTACTGCCACTCTCAATGATGTGGCAATACCTTTTGCTGCTAGTGCACCCCCTTTGGTGCCTGCTTCTATTGTTGCACGTAGATTTGCTCAAGCTGTTGGTTCTAGTGTTGCTCACCCTTTGAGGTAGAAATTTCACCCTCTTTGTTATGCCAAATCATCCTTGTTGGTGGTTTGTGGCCAAGATGAGGTGGAAAATGAGGAATTCTACCAATGTATGCTCTAGTGTGCAAATTCTTCACTCTTTAGCCTTCTCTTCCTAAACTTCACAAGTGGGTGCTAAATTCACAGAGGCTTCTTGTGGCAAGTAAGAGTGAGCCCTTCCCCTATGCTAAAGGTTTTTTCATTTCATCCTTTGCCTCTTCTGAGGAGTGAGATTTGGTGTTAGATAAGTTGTGGGCTTGGAGAAAGCATTCTCTCTCCGTTAAGCCATGGTTAACCTACTTTAACCCTCTTATTGAGCCACTAAATGTGTGTCCGATGTGGGTTTGAGGGATAAATCTCATCCTCTTCGTTGTGCCAAATCATCCTTGAAGGTGGCTTGAGGGATAAATCTCATCCTCTTCGTTGCGCCAAATCATCCCTAATGGTGGTTTGTGGTTAGGATGTGGTGGAAAATGAGGACTTTTGCCAATGTAAGGGTCTAGCGTACAAATTTTTCAATCTTTGGCCTTCTCTTTGTGATCTTCACAAGTGGGTGTTGGATTCCTGGAGGCCTCTTGTGGTGGGTAAGGTTGAGCTCTTCCCTTGTGCTAAAGGCTTATTTAATTCCCTCCTTTGCCTCCTCCAAGGATAGAGATTTGGTGTTGGGCAAGGTGTAGGCTTGGAGGGAGCATTCTCTCTCTGTTAAGCCTTCATCAACCTCCTTTAACCCTCTTATTGAGGCACAAAATATGCATCTGGTGTGGGTTAGACTTTTGAACCTCCCTCTGTAGTTTTGGGAGGTTTCATGTTATGGGGCCATAGCCTATTAGGCAACTCTATTGGTCACTTCTTGAAAGTTGATGATTCCACTTCCTACATGGGGCACTCTACTTTTGCTCGCATTCTAGTGGATATTGACATCTCCAAGCCTCTTCACAAGGATGTGGTTTTGATGGTCGGGGATAGGCCTTAGAGTCAACCTCTTGATTATGAGAGCCTCCCCTTCAGATGTCGTTGATGCTTCTCCATTGGTCACTTAGCTACAAATAGTCCTATCGTGTCGCAAGGGCTTTGCTACGTGATGGAAGGATGGTAACGAAGATCACTTAATTGTTCATGCTCTTGATTCTCGGTCAGATGACTCCTCTCAAGAAGAGGACAATTCTTTTGCTTCTAATGCAGCTTTGATGTGTCCCTTGGACCCTATTGAGGAACCTCCTTGCTGACCTCACAACCTAATATGCCCTTGGCTTTGAACCAGCTCCAAACTACTCATGTGGTGGAAGGCCACCCTTCACCTCCTTGTTCTATGGTTCTCTCCTCGCATGCTAACAAGCTTTTTGTGGGGGAATCCCCCCTACTTCTTCTCCTTTAGGGAATTTGGATGCTAATGTCTCGTGGATTGTTGTAAGGAGAAAGAAAGGTCTTCCTACATCACTTCCCCAAACTCAGGTTCGAGTGTTAGGTGAGAGGCCAACCCGTCCTAGGCCTGATAAGAGGGACCTCGGAGGTCCCAACTCTTTTGGTTGTGTTGTTTCTTTTTCCTATTTGGCCAGCTTGGGCATATTTTCAAAATCCATGCTTACCTTAATCGAAAACATGTCGAGTATCATGCCAAGTATTTATTCCATGAAATCCATGTGAGTAATGGGGGATGCTATGGCAAGCATTGAAAGGATAGTAGTCAAGTGCTATTAGTATTAACATTCCATGCACAACAAAAAACACACACCAAATATTTGTCATTATTTTGACTAGTGAATGCCACACTAAGAAGTATGCCAAACAATGAACTATGGAGCTACTAGCAAGATACTGTTAGGAGAAGAAATGCCAACAACTTCAAATACACAATGGTTGTGAACGAAGCCAATAGAATATATCAAAGCCCACCACCAACAAGGCAGCTAATGTTGTAGACATGGTTGCTACCAAAGCACAAAGCTGAGGAGCCTCAAATTTCACAAGAGCAAGTAACTTTGTAAAAGCAAACCCCATACTTCAATGATGCCTCATTCCATAGATCTTTGTTTAGATACTGTGCGATTAGCCGAGTAATTGCAAGAATTTTTCCATGGCAAGTAACTTTTGCTTTAACTCACCACCAAACAGGGAAGATTACTCGCCAATTTTTTGCAAGTACTCACACAAAAAACCTCCTAATTAGTCACGAAAACCCTGGACGCATTTTGCACGCATTTTTTTCTTCTTTTCACACGAATTTTGAGCCATTTTTCTTGCGTTTCGGATGTGTTTTTGGCTTATCAAACCCTCATTTTTGTTTGTTATCAAACACCTGTGATTTTCCCTTCTTGTTTGGTGCGATTTTCCCTTCTATTTCCGTGTGAACCGATTACTAATTTGCTATTGGCATCGATCAAAAGAAATATCCGTCATCCATTTCGATTGACAACACTTGATGTCTTATTTGCTACGCGCACTTTCTTAACTTTGTTGGCTTCGAATTGAACTAATGGTTTTAGCATATGTTTATGCACAAAAAACATAAAATCTATAAATAGAGAGTAACCCCAATGGCTAGCTATAAGCTACAACCACATAGGTATTACCATATTTGCAATTACAATCTTATATCGACAATTAAGAATCTTAAATCTAGATTGAATTTGATACAATTTGTAATTGAATTTTGCAAACAAACAAACAAAAAAGCGTTTTTATATGAAATTTTGCTACTCTAAGTTGTCGAGTATTTGCCGAGACAAAAATTTGGGCTTGTCAAGTACTCTCTGAGTCCGAGTATGTAAACCATGCCATAGACAATGAATATCCCACCCAAGTAACCTTGCCCTTCACAAACCAAGTACCACAAACCAATGATGCAAAAGATTCTTTATACCAATAGAATATCCTTTGTACCATGCAAATTGCACAACATCAAGCTATGAACCTAGGGCTAAAAAATTTTGCCTCTTATAGCAACTTTCTCCAAATCAAGCAAATCAACAAGCAACCTTGAGCTTTTTGGTCACTCTAGATGCAATGGTACCTCCAAAAACTATCAAACTACCCCAGAAATATGTTGACCTCTAGTGCCACCTAGAGCTCTATATAGGCCAAAACAAGCTCCCAACCCCCTAGCAAGAGTATTGAAATATGCCACATGTTTACAATCAAACTTAGGATATTTTGTCTCATTGAGTCCTACAATGCAGATGAGTTTAGGCTAGAATACTCTAAAATTCAAGCCACTTGCAAAACTCAAATGACAACCTAGATTTGTAGAATCAAAATTTTGGTGAAATTGAAATCAATCTTGACTATCTCAAGCCTTTCAAACACAATGGTGCAGCCAAAAAGGTTGCACAATATACTAAAAGTCAGCTCACACCTACAACCCAAAAAATTATGATCTCTCAAAAGGTTGTTTCTTCTATCAAATTGTTTTGATTCTCAAGATCATCCAAAGATGCAACAAAAGAGTATATCGGGGTTTAAAAAAAACACAAATGCACGTTGGTTCAACCCTAAATCTCTCAAAAAGCAAGAAAGATATACTAGACTAGGATATCATGGCTCAAATACCATTTTAAATTTGCAATAAGCAAGAAATCAACAAAGAACAAAAGATATACTAGACTAGGACATCATGGCTCAGATACCATGCTAAATTCGCAATAAGCAAGAAATCAACAAAGATCAAATGCCACAATGATAGCCACAACACTACTCGATACCCGATGATAGGTTGAGCAATGCTATTTTGTAATGTCCCCATTTTAGCCATTCGCTCTTCGGTGACTGATAGCCTATTTCTGGAAGCCCGTAGGCTTGTTAGAGGTAAAATTAGGGTTTCCTATCTTATTGGGGTTCTGAGGCATTTTTGAAGGTTTGCATGTATGAGTTTTTGATGCATGTCTGGTAGAGTTTTCTGGGTTTTTGGAGAGCTTCAGAATGGTGTAACATGCATCTCCATCTAACAACTTTTTCTGAAACTTGCTATTTTTAGCCTATACGTTGGAGTTTCGAGATTTGGATTGCGGATTGTTTCAAAGTTTTCAGAAAGCTTCACAATGATATGACATGCAAAATCATTGGGCAACTTTTCAAAATTTACTATTTTTAATAAGTTATATTTCTGGCAATATCCCACCCAAGTAACCTTGCCCTTCACAAACCAAGTACCACAAACCAATGATGCAAAAGATTCTTTATACCAATAGAATATCCTTTGTACCATGCAAATTGCACAACATCAAGCTATGAACCTAGGGCTAAAAAATTTTGCCTCTTATAGCAACTTTCTCCAAATCAAGCAAATCAACAAGCAACCTTGAGCTTTTTGGTCACTCTAGATGCAATGGTACCTCCAAAAACTATCAAACTACCCCAGAAATATGTTGACCTCTAGTGCCACCTAGAGCTCTATATAGGCCAAAACAAGCTCCCAACCCCCTAGCAAGAGTATTGAAATATGCCACATGTTTACAATCAAACTTAGGATATTTTGTCTCATTGAGTCCTACAATGCAGATGAGTTTAGGCTAGAATACTCTAAAATTCAAGCCACTTGCAAAACTCAAATGACAACCTAGATTTGTAGAATCAAAATTTTGGTGAAATTGAAATCAATCTTGACTATCTCAAGCCTTTCAAACACAATGGTGCAGCCAAAAAGGTTGCACAATATACTAAAAGTCAGCTCACACCTACAACCCAAAAAATTATGATCTCTCAAAAGGTTGTTTCTTCTATCAAATTGTTTTGATTCTCAAGATCATCCAAAGATGCAACAAAAGAGTATATCGGGGTTTAAAAAAAACACAAATGCACGTTGGTTCAACCCTAAATCTCTCAAAAAGCAAGAAAGATATACTAGACTAGGATATCATGGCTCAAATACCATTTTAAATTTGCAATAAGCAAGAAATCAACAAAGAACAAAAGATATACTAGACTAGGACATCATGGCTCAGATACCATGCTAAATTCGCAATAAGCAAGAAATCAACAAAGATCAAATGCCACAATGATAGCCACAACACTACTCGATACCCGATGATAGGTTGAGCAATGCTATTTTGTAATGTCCCCATTTTAGCCATTCGCTCTTCGGTGACTGATAGCCTATTTCTGGAAGCCCGTAGGCTTGTTAGAGGTAAAATTAGGGTTTCCTATCTTATTGGGGTTCTGAGGCATTTTTGAAGGTTTGCATGTATGAGTTTTTGATGCATGTCTGGTAGAGTTTTCTGGGTTTTTGGAGAGCTTCAGAATGGTGTAACATGCATCTCCATCTAACAACTTTTTCTGAAACTTGCTATTTTTAGCCTATACGTTGGAGTTTCGAGATTTGGATTGCGGATTGTTTCAAAGTTTTCAGAAAGCTTCACAATGATATGACATGCAAAATCATTGGGCAACTTTTCAAAATTTACTATTTTTAATAAGTTATATTTCTGGCAATGCCATCTTGGGCAGTAGCATCAACAATCACCTCAGTTTCCATTTTCAGCAGTGCAGTTTGGAGCATAATTGGTTTTCAACATTTTGAGGCTCATTTTGGTGAAATGATTTATTTTAAGTCATTAATGTTTTAAAATTCATTTTAGGCCCATGGCCTAGATTAATGAATTAATGTTGTTTTAAAAAGGGGCCATTAAGGGAGGACGCCTCATGAAGGAATTAAACAAATTAAACATTTAAATGTTTAATATTTCCCTAAGGAAACTTGGACGCCAAAATAAAAAGGAGAAAAAGGTGAATTAAATTATTGCAAAAGTAAAATGGGCGTCCCTTTTGGAGGAAGATGGAAAGCAAACAGTCATCTTCAATTCTATAAAAGAAGGCCTTTGCTCTCTCATTTGCATCTTTTGAAAATTATATCGAACTGCTGTTGATTTGATTTCAAAACCTGGCTACAGGGGAGCTTAGTTTTTCTACACCATTCTTCGGGCCTGAAACTTTGGTCCCCTAGATGGTCAATTGGGAATGTGCTTCATTCAAAAGTGCATATTGAGCTTCATCGTTGGAAGATTTTAAAGATTTTGGTAATAATTTCCAGTTTTGTACTTGTTTGTTCAAGCATGGCTGAAACGAGTTTTCATTTACAACTTTTGAGGTGATTTTAATTTGGTTGTGGGTATTTGACTAGACATTTTCTATGCTTGTGGCGACCCTTTGGGTTAAGTTTCAGATTTTATACATAAGTCTCCAATTTTTAAGATTGGTCGCCCTCTTCCTAGGGCCGTACCATCCCCATAGCTGTATTGGGATTCAAGCTCTTTCATTTGTGGCTGCTTTGCGTTGCTTAATTCATGTTGTTTGGTCGCCTTGCTTTTAGGAAGCATTGTGTTTCAGTTTTGGAGAGTTTTGAGGGAGTTTGTGACAAAAGTAAGCATATTGGTGGTTGTAATGCTTGCTGGTCTGTACTTTGGTTCCCTGAAAATTTATATCAGACTTAGCACTTTCCGAGTTTTGCTATATTTCATGTGTGTTTATGCTTCTAGTTTCATGTGCACTCGATTTGGAGGTGATTGGAGAATTTTGGATGAAGATAGGAGCAAATTGGTGAAAGTATTCTTGCTGATCTGAACATTTAATTTGCTGATTCAGCTAATCAGGTCTGGTCATTCCCTTTCATGCTACGTTTCTTTAGCAATTCTATTCATGCTTGTAATTGGAGATATAGTGTGAACTTTGCAGTATGTTTGGAATAGATTCCCTTGAGAAATCATTGTAATAAACACTTGTAATTTGCAGACAATATGTATTGTAAGGCTGAGAATTAGTAGTACTATTCCAGTCAATCATGTTCTGCATTTACTTTGTGATTTTAATGCACACATTGTAACCCCTGGATGGTTTACCGCCAGTGTGGAGGAAATTATTGTATTTTCATTTATCACCCACTGTTGAGTGGATGACCGCCGCAGCAGATGAATTAGTTTTGAATTGTAATGTTTTTCCCCCACTGATAAGTGGTAGCGTAGAAATCTCTCATGGCTGGTTCACCGCCTCTTTCTATTTCAGTTGTATTTACTTCCACTTATAATTCAATTCCTCTGCCATATGTTAGCACCTCACCCACATCAGGTCTTGTGTGCACATTCTTGCCGTTGAGTGCTTTTCAGTTGATTCTCTTTTGAGGCTAACGCTAATCAATTGACGTAGTGCTGGTTTGTGTTGTGAAAGTTTAAAGAAAAAATTGGTTGGCACATTCCAAAGTACAGACCAGCAAGCATTACAACCACCAATATGCTTACTTCTCTCACAAACTCCCATGGCTCGAAAACCATTTTTAAATTGCAACAAGCAAGAAATCAACAAAGAACAAACGATATACTAGACTAGGACATCATGGCTCAGATACCATGCTAAATTCGCAATAAGCAAGAAATCAACAAAGCTCAAATGCCACAATGATAGCCACAACACTACTCAATACCCGATGATAGGTTGAACAATGTTATTTCCTGTTAATCAAGAAAGTACAATACAAGGCAAACCAGAGAGCATGAGTGCATGAATGAGAGAAAGGAAACAAAGCCAAGTGAGTGCATTTATAAGAAATGCAATGGAGGAGAAAGGTGGACAAAGCAACCATAAATTCCTAGGATATGAATGAACCTCAATATACAAATAGAGACTGTTACCTCCAAGGGAAAAAAAAGGTACACCTATCACTCCATTCACTATCACTAAGGCTAGGTAAACAAGATGTAGGAAGACAATATGTAAACTTAAAGAAAATAAAAACCCTACACTAACAAATCTCATAAGTCATAATTATAGTCATCCAATTGACTACTACAAATTCCAAAAGAGCCAAAGGATTTGTGTATATCTACAAGATTGAGTGTCTATTAGAAAATAACAAATTAATAACATTGGCATGTTCATATATAGAGAGTTAAAATAGTTGTGTATCAAAAGGCTAAAAACTATTGTTGTCCACAAGAGCATATGACCGTTGCAGAAGAATCAAATGGTCATAGTGAAGTGCACACGCTTATACTGAGGAGTTGGGGAGGGTGGGTGAATCGGTATAAGAACAAATTTAAACTATTGGACAAATTTTTTATCTTTACTACTTTTTTCTTTTCTTTTCTTTTTTGATGTCACATAGGATACCTGGTTGCCAAGATTTCATCAAGGTGACAATTTCTTTTCTTTTCTTTTCTTTTTTAATTTTTATATTGACTTGATGTTTTAAATGATCACTGATTGTTCTTAACCCTTTGATAGTGTTGATGTACATGTTGGTGACATGATATGCCAATAGTGACCTTTATGGAGTAGTTGCCTTGTCAAGATCATAGCACTTACACACAACTGATGGATGTCATTGTGATCCTTTCTGATACTAGGGTTGGCCTTATCAAAATACACACATCATGATAGAGTTCCATGGGAGTCCTTGTGATAAAGAGTTGCTGCCAAGATGCAACAGATTTCTGAAGTAGGATTTTTGGAATGTAGATGAAATGTTGGGTTATGATGGATGAGGGTAGATGTGGATGAATTATTTGGACGTTTGAAAGTAGCAATTTTTATTCTCCAAACTTGGGATGGTGGATGACGGAATTTAAAATTTTGATGGGGACAGTACTTGGAACCAACACTTTTGTATGTCTTACGTGATGATCATTTTGAAGGAGGTGGACATTTTGATTGGAAATTAGATTTTGACTCCTTTCTTTACTTGATCCATTTTAACTTCATTTGTCCACATGGATTTTTGCATTCAATAGCCTTTGACGATTTGATTTTAGACTTTAGATTTGTACGATCTTTGTTTTTCTTGGTTCCAATTGATAGGTTTAATTAATTGGGAATGATGGTCTATGGTGTGGATGGTAGGAGTGTTGGCAGCAACCTTATCATAAAGACTATACTCATGGCCCTTATTTTGATGTTTGTATTGGATAAAGTTACCCCCAATATCGTGGAGGCATTACTAACATCATTAGATTCGCTGATTGAAGAATAGCCAAGACCTTAATGTCTAGAATTTGCATGAAAATGTACTGGTTCTAGAATGCCTCACTCATGTAGACCTAGTCCTCTTCCTTGATACTACATGCTTTAAAATATTCTATTTGTGATGGGGTATTTTTTATTTTGGAAACAAGATGCGAACCCATCATTGTGTATGTGAAAACCGTTGCTTGGAATTTCTTCTCTATGAGAAAGCCTGATTTGACAAAAATAGATGATCCTAAATGATAGGATATTTTAGCTATCATTCATCATGCTTGTTTCTTCTTGATCATTTGGGATGTCAATTTGATCCATGGTAGCTATTGTATCTTGTTGTTTGATTTGATAAATAGTAGCTTTGGTATCATCTTGTTTGATTTGATCCATAGTAGCTTCTTTATGCTCTTCTTTGATGTTATCCATGTCATTTATTTGATTGTCTATGTGTCCAAAGTTGATAGGATATTTTAGCTTTATCATTCATCATGGTTGTTTCTTCTTGATCATTTGGGATGTCAATTTGATTCATGGTAGCTATTGTATCTTGTTGTTTGATTTGATAAATGGTAGCTTTGGTATCATCTTGTTTGATTTGATCCATACTAGCTTCTTTATGCTCTTCTTTGATGTTATCCATGTCATTTATTTGATTATCTGTGTGTCCAAGGGAGGCAAGTGTCTCATCTTGGGAAATGGAGGTGTTTGGAGTTTGGATAGAATCAAGTACAAGTTTTTGATCAAGGATGGTATAAAGGTTGATGAGAGGATCATTTTGTATTTCTTGATCAATGGTAGGATCTTGATCAAAGATAGGTTTATCTTGGATGACATGATTGAAAATAGCATCTTGATCAAAGATTGGATTAACTTGGACATCATGATCATTTATAGGTGATTTTTGGGTAGACTCAAGGATTGGATTATCATGAATGCTATGAATAGAGTATTGATCCACGATTGATTTAACTTGTATATCATAATAATCTATAGGGACCTTTTGGGTAACTTGATCTTGATTTGTCTTGAGTTTCATGCTTTGGAATTTTCTCTTATGGTTTAGACAATGGAATGTGATCTTGGAAAAAAAATATGATTCTCTTTGATGGACTCAAAAATTTGGCATGGCAATAATGGAGTTCCAATAGCGTAATTAGTTCCATCAAATATGTCGACTTAGCTCAACATTTCGTGCGACTTATCCATAAGTGGCGCTGCAACGGGGAATATATCTATGCATGTTATTTATATATAGTTGCATGTTTCCTTTAACATCAATGACAATTTCTAACACATAGTATATCAGATAACAGTAAAATATCAACAAGTACAAGAATTTACTGCCCAAGAGCTAAAGGTGAATCAGTATAAGAACAATTTTAAAAAAATTTAAAAACTAAATAATCAACTTGATAGTGCAAATGAACCATAAGCAAAATAACACCAATTTTACGAGGAAAACACTTTCAGGAAAAAACCATGGCAAAATATTTGTTTTTATTAATAAGTAGGCACCAACCTATAGAAGACACCAATCTTCAATTACAAAAATGAGCACCAACTCACAGCTGAGCACCAACCCAATTTATCAAAAATGATAGGCGCCAACCTTCATACTAACAGGTATAATATCTTTTAATGAAAAATGAATAACAGCAAACCCCTTCTTTGAATCAGCTTCTTCAAAACTGAACTTTATTTCTGCACTTATCTTCTTGTCCAAACCTACCATTTACACCATTGTTCTCCTTCTAATGGCGACCTGCTATCTCATGTCTGTTGTGCTACTTTTTTTTCACCCACCCCTTTTTCTGTCTTATCAAAAAAAGTATTAATCTTCTTTTATAAAATTAAACCTATGAGGCGCTTTTTAAGTTTTGCATGCATCAGATTTTGCATGCTATCTTTCTTTTTGCATGCTTTTTTTTTCATGCATAAGGGGTGCTGCTTTTTTGCATGTTGGCACTGCTTTTTTGAATTTTTCTGCTTTTTTGCATGTTCTACTTTTCCCCGGTTTTTTTTGCTGCCGCTGCTTTTTTATGTTTGACTCAACTCAACTGCATGTTGACTTAGCTTAACTGCATGTTGACTTAACTCACTTAACTTCACTGCATGTTGACTTAGCTCCACTGCATGTCAACTTAGCTCAACGTTTCATGTAACTAACCAAAAGTGGGTTTCATGCAATTTATCCAAAAGTGGCGTTGCAACGCAGAATATATCTATGCATGTTATTTGTATATTGTTGCACATTTCCTTTGACATCAATGACAATTTCTAACACATAGTATATCAGATAACTGTAAAATATCAACAAGTACAAGAATTTACTGCCCAAGAGCTAAAAGGCCAATAAAGATCATCAACTTTTGTATCCCAAGACTGTTGCATGTTTGAAACCCCTGACGTTTTCTATTCCTATCTAGGCTAAGAGGCCATATTGTTTTCTTTCCCAAATGAACTATAATACCTCTTGTTCACTATAATATATGATTGACATATCAGTCGTAGGGGTCATGGGAAAAAAACCAGTTTGTTCTCTTACATTATGTCTCTTGCTAATTATCTTATGCATTTGAGGAAGTGCTGTGTTTGATAGTGACGTGAGAATGAATCAAACTGTGGCATGTAGTTGAGGAGAGCAGCAGCTGAAAACCAGCTGATGTCCAATCTGCAATAGCAGCTAAGGCCTGCCAAAAAGCCCATACAGCACCTCAGCCTTAATAAAGTTCAAAATTTAATTTAAGGTGAGACATTTGTTTTAGTTTATCAAAATTTAAACTAACAATTAAAATATCTCCTTTTATTGGGCAGCAGGCAAACTAGTTTTGTATTTTTTGATCCAGTGGGTAACTTTCCCTGAAAGCTTGTCAACTTGTATGAAATAATCATACAAACTCCCATGTCAATTTGTTTAACTCCAGCGTAAACAAGTCTCTCAACTTAATTCTTTCCATGAACCCATAGACTAGTGTTGCCTCTCAAAATGGCAGTTTCTTTTGCCTGACTCTCAAAAGCTGACCAGAGAGAAATTCAAGCCAGGGAGTAACAAGATACTCACTATTTGTGAGTATTGTGACTCCAATCAGATAATGTTGAAGGAGGAAAGACCTAATGATGATCCAAAGACTATTACAAAAGGCATAAAGAAGTTTTAATGCTTTTAAAGTTGTCTATTGTAGATACACTGATTCCAGAAGTTCAAAATGCCACTAATACAGCCATTTTTTGGGAGAAACTCAAAACCAAATACCAGACACCAAAGGCTAGCCAGGCTTTGTATTCAAAAAACTTAATTCTTTTCTTCTAAGGTCTGTCACCGGATCCTCCTGTAGACTGGCTGGATCCGGGTTCGGTTTGGATTTGTCTGTGGATTCGGTTTGGATCCGGCAGAGTGGGGTTGCGTTCGTTTGGGAAGAACCTGGGCAGGATCTGGGGGAACCTTGGCGAATCTGTCCATATTTCTTCTTTTTTAATTTTCCACCTTTTGGTGAAGCTGTGGGATATAGAGCTAGAGAAAATTGACTTAGATGCTTCCACTTTCCAACATCTTACTCTTGAGTTTGAAAAGTGAGAAGATTTCTAGTGCAAATGGCAGTGGCACTTTTTGTGATTCTACAAATATTCTTACATCATCTAATGTCAATGATGATGCTGGTGTTGATGATTTAGAAAATCCTTATGACACTGAAAATTGATTGTTGAACTTGAAGTTTGAATGATGGATATTTTATAATATTTATCATTTATGTTTTAAATGACATTAGAGTTTATGGTGGTTTTGTTGATTATATTATATTATTATGCTATGTGGTATTCTAAACTTAATTCTTGTAATTAGTCTGCATACATGCATACATACATATACACACACACACACACACACACACACACACAATTACATGGTTTTTGTACAAACGAACCCAAAACAGACCCAGCCCCAAAACAAAATTGCCAAATCCATGAACCCAAACCAGGATCCATACCAAAACCGTCAACTTAGCAGTTCTAAGCCACAGGAGGGTGGATCTGTCTAAGAATACTTGTTGCTATTTGGAAGCCAATGGGTGATGAAGACAATAACTTTAGTTTTACGGAGTTTGCATCATCATAACAATTCATTTATTGAATCTTTACACCTGATTTCGTGAAGGAATATACATGTCTCTTTCAAAAGAAGAGACAGGATCAAGTGGATGTTAGAATTATTGTCATTGATGTCAAAGGCATATGTACGAGATTATCATTGATGTCAGAGGCAATGTTAAAAAAGAGCTAATTACCATTCATATTATGGATAAAGGACATCAAATAGAGGCCAAAGACCACTAATCGTTTCAAGGGTAGATTGCATTATTTCAAGGTGATTAAAGACAAATTTCATTTACTATTGCTGGTCAACCTCCCTCCTTTTTGGCGCATTGGGAATTAAAAAATACTTAAATTGAAATATTTTATATTTATGGGCCAACCCCCTTTATAGTGGCACCCCATTTTGAGATTAAATCTACATAAATTTATAGTGCCCAAGTTTACTATTGAAGGGTGAATTGAAAGGTGTAAAAAGATGAAAAGTACCATCTTATGTCAAGCATTGTATCCCTCCAAAAGGTCACATATATTGGTGAAGATATAAGAGGAGTTTGTGGAATGTGGAGAAGTGAGTGGAAGATAAAGAGATATATCATATATACGCCAGCAGATTTGTATGAAGAGAATATAATATAAGATTATTCAAAGGCAGATTTTTTAAGGAGAATTATCAAGAAGAAAAATACTTTGTTGAGTTAGAGGTTGTTGCCTCATATTGGAGAGGTTGGTGCCTCATATTAAAAGAGATTGGTGTCTCTTACTGAGTTGGTGCTCAATGGTGGGGATTGGTATCTCCAATGGGTTGGTGCCTACCAATTGTTGTAAAGATTATTTATCTTGGTGGTTGGATTTGGAATTGGATCCAAGCAGTCCTTATTTCATGGTTTTCTCCGAAATGGGTTTCCACGTAAATATTGTGTTCTTATTTGTTGATGATGTGTCTTTGAAGTTATTGTAGCTGTTAATTTGAAAATCTGAAAGATAGGCTTATACTGATTCAGCGTGTACTCAACAATAGAAGTATCAACTTCAGAACCAACAAAAAGTGCATTCACTACATAGATGAGAGGCAAACACAAGCAAAGCACTAGAAGTAGATCAAATGATTCATCAAGAGGCAAGTGTTTTGTTGTAATGAGGTTAAATACTATCGAAGAAATTGCCCTAAGAGAAAGAGTGACCAAAAAATATCAAAGGATGCAAATGTTGTTGGAGGTGCGAAGCATGTGAATTGACTGAAGTTGTTGTATCACATGATTAACTCATGGAATCCACAAACCTGATACTCTGATTCAAGTGCATCCAAACAATATATATGCCACAAATCTTGGTTTATATCTTTTACCAAGGATAGAAGTATAGATGAATCTGTCATTTTAGAAGATATAGTGGGTTCATTTTGTTAAAGGATGTAGTGATGTCCATGCCATGTTAATCAATGTTGTCTATAAAATCGCGAATGTTCACTATGTTCCTAGGATGAACAAGAATCTTCTTTTAATCCTATGTTACTGGCTCATCAGCCAAAAGCCCTAGATCCAGTTCCAATTCACTGTAGCTGGAGGGTTGTACAAGGGACAGCAAAATCACTAAGGATTTGTCTCAAATGAACCCAAAATGAATTATGACACATTTTCTTTCACAATGCAGCAAACTCGAGGGATTTCTGATTTCTTTTGCTTTATTTTGCCAAGATTTTTTTGGTTGGAATTTGTTGTTCCACACAAACTAGTTCGATTTGTACATTTACCTATGATGGTGTTGGGCTTACTAGGTGGGCAGTAGTATAAAAATTTAAAAAATTAGAAGGTCATTCGCTCCAAACACATAAGGTGCAAATTGTCAATCCTTTGCTATTTGATTACCGACTATGGGCAAGGACAAAAGCATAGGGGTTAGTCTTGAGCGACAAACGAAGGTCTCAAGCTAAGAATTCATTTAATTTATTATATTATAAATATTATAAGGGTCGAGACATTAGTGATAATAATAACAATTGCTAGAGTTAAAAATAAGTTGTGTAAATAGGAAACACGATACTTTGAATCCATATTAAACATAATATTTGTAAAACATTTAGTTTATTAACACTTCAAAGATATGTTAATTTAGGTTAATATCTAAAATGTATAGATTATATTAAATTTTAATATTTTTAGGTTTAATATTATATTAATATATTTTTATTTTTATTTTTTTTATTTAATATAATTATATTTAAATTTTAAACTTTTTAGTTTAATAAGATGTCTAAAGTTTAATATTATTTAGTTTGATGTAATATATAATAATTTTAAATTTAATTCTTGCTTTTAGGTAGTAAATATGTATATTTTTTTATATATATGTATTTCTATCGATGAACCAAAAACAAACTGTAATGTCTCCATTCTCAGAGTAACTGCTCGGAGATGAGTTCTAGCTCATTCACCATTCCTGTGAGCTAGTCAACTTGGTGAGGGAATGATATTGGCCATGAAAATCATAATTTTGGTAGGATGTTTTTAGAGAATTAAGTGAGGAATTATCCTTAACAAAATAAAGCATTATGCTGATCATATTTTATTAATATCTCATGGTCCACTTGCAAGTCAAAGCAAACAAGGAGGTGAGTTTTAAAATAGATAAATATTACTATCCTCCTTGGTTGGTTGACCCACATCAAATCAGATCTGATTTGCTCTTTGCTTCTAGAAGGTCAATTCTCTCTCCTAGGGCGGTTTAGGAAACTTAAGGGAGAAGGCAACCAATATTTTAATAAATAAAATCAGATCCTTAGATAATAAGGACAGCTTAAGTGCCTTGGTGAAGAAGGCAAAGAATAATTTAATGAATAAAATCAGATCCTCGGATAAGGACAGCTTAGGTGCCTTGGTGAAGAAGGCAAAGAATATTTTAATGAATAAAATCAGATCCTAGGATAAGAGTGGCTTAGGTACCTTGGAGAAGAAGGCAAAGAATATTTTAATAAAATAAAATCAGATCTTCCCTAAGGGCAGTTAAAGTGCCTTAGCCATGAAGTCATTGAATATTTTATTAAAAACAAATCAGATTCTTCTTCTAAGGGCGGTTTGGACTAGAAACCTTATTTAAAGGCATGGAGGGCTGTGAGATCATTATGTTGCATTGATACTTACTTTCTCTTGTCTGAAATAAGTTTTCAGAATTTCTTCGAAGTGATGCTCCCTTGAATTGGGTTTGGTGATGCTCCCTTACCCTTGTTTGAGAGGTGAAATCACTCAGGTTTCATCATAGGGCAGAATTGTGCAAGCTTGGTGCATTTTTATAGCTAGGGTTTGAAGACAAGTTCTTGGTCAAAAATCAGATTTGGAGGTCTACAGATTTCTCTAAGCAAATCTACCTTGGGCAATTCAAATTAGGGGCATTTTTGAATGAAATAACATTTGTTTCATGAAGTTTGAAGATTTTGGGCGACTAGGGTTTCCAATTTGGTGGCTGGAAATTGCATCTTCAGCTGTACTTCACATCTTCAGCCTTGGGCATCCATTTTGAGGAGCTGTTAGAGCCCTTTCTGCAGCTCAGTCATAGCTGGAGACTGTAGCAGCAGCAGCTCCTATCATTCTTATTTTGGCATTATTGTATCAATCTATTTCATCTAATATAAGGAGCTATCAACGAGTATGTTTTGTGGTTGTCATCGGTATCATTTATAATCATTTTCTAAGTATTGTGGAAGTCTGAAAATAAAAGTTAGACCTGCAAATAATTGTATCAGACTTGTTATTGCAAAATAGAAGATTGTTTCAATTCCAAAAATCATTGTATATCTTCAATATCTGTTATCTTAATGTTTTATGCAAATCTGGGCAACAAAACATTCATAAACCAAACCAAAAACAATTCAATTTGGGTCAAGATCTAGTTGGGATTCTTACACAAACCCAACCCCAAAAAATTTTAATCAAATCCACAAACTGAACTGGCAAACCCAAACCAATACCAAGATCGATAACTTAGTTTTAATCGATAAAATAACTAAGAATCATGCTCTTTTTGTCAAGTTTAAAGGCACCAAATCTATAGTCATAACCCTCCACAATGACAAAGTGATTACAATTGTTATTGGTGAGAAGGGATTGTACAAACCTATTGATCTAAAGACTAGAGACTCATGCACTAGCATTGATGGAAAGAGTGGTGCAACTTGGTATGAAAATAGTTGTATGCTTTGGCATAAAAGTTATTGGCACTTCAATTATCAATATTTATCCATACTAGAATGTCAAGGCATAAAGGACTCAATGAGTCTTGGACCTTGTTCATGTTAATTTGTGTGGCCCCATGAAGGCACCCACCATGTTTGGAACCAATTATTTCTTGTTGATTGTTGATAATTTTCCTAGAAAGATGTGAGTAGAATTCTTGGAAAAGAAGTATATGTTTTTCAAATTTCTTAGCCTTCTCAAAACCATGGTTGAAAGGAAAGCAAGAACACCTATCAAATCGGTGAGGCGTAATAATGGAGGGACTTCAATCAATTTAAGGAATTCTACAAGGAGAATATCACACAAACAGTGTAATAATTTGCACACGACACCACAAAATGGAATTGTGGGACCAAGGAATAGGACGGTTGTGGAGATGGAAAGGTGCATGGTGCACCACCAAACTTACCATATTGTTACTAGGTAGAAACAATGAATATAGTTGGTTAAGGAGGATATTGTTATTTATCTTTAAAAGTATTGTAGAATATTACTCCCAAGGAAGAATGGTTAGTAACAAGACCTAAGTTGCCGAATCAGAATCGGGTACGATATGCCGGTACGACAATTTTTTTGGGAGGGGTTGGGTACATTTTAGGTACATCCGTACAAAAACATATAAAAATCGTATATATATATATATATATATATATATATAAAATTAAATATATTAATTATAAATTTATATATATATATATATATATATGTATAAAATTAAATATATTAATTATAAATTTATATATATATATATATATATATATATATGTATAAAATTAAATATATTAATTATTAATTTATATATATATATATACATTATAAATTAATAATTATATTACCTATATTTATTATTTAATAATGCTGTATAAATATACAAATTTTTAATTTATGATTTTATTATAAATTATTAAAATATAATTTAATTAGCAATATGCTAATATAATATATAATAATTTAAATTTTTAAATTATTTTACAATATGAATTAATTAATTAATTTAAATTGGGTTGGGGCCCTAGCTCAATTGGCTAAATCTTTCCTGTTGCAGGAGGTTGGTCACGAGGTCTAGTCTCCCCACCCCCGTGGTACCGGAGGGCGTGTCGCGCCAGCGTCGCCGGTCATGTTAAAAAGTTTACCAGGCGCACTGTAGTTTATAGGGGATCGTGCTACCCGATTCCTACAGTCTAATAAAAAAAAAAAAATTAATTAATTAATTTAAATTATATATTAAATATATATTACATAGAATATTATAACACAAAATTAAAACATTAAAAATTAAAAAACAGTTTATAAATATATTTATAAAACTTATAAAGTTTATTAACATACACGAAAGGAGTAATACATTCGACCGCCGAGCATGGTAATTTCAATGTGAGTGCGTAGGTGAAGGGTTGTGAGAGGCAATCATCGCAGGAAATGAAGGCCTTTGTCCGCTTCAGTTGTCACCGCGCTTCCTTCCTCCGTGAAAATCAGCACCAGAAAATACACGGAAATAACAAAAAACAGCACCAAAAAATACACAGAAATAACAAAAAACAGCACCAGAAAATACACGGAAATGACAAAAAACAGCACCAAAAAATACACGGAAATAACAAAAAACAGCACCAGAAAATTGAAATGGTAAAACGCTACTCATTAATAGAAAAAAGGATTACATTATATAGAAGTTACACAATAAAGTAGTTAAATACTGTAGATATTAAATATATCTAACTACCTACCTAATACTATAGAAATAGTAAAACTAAACCAACTTAACAATAATATGAATATTATATATTAAATATATCTAACTACCTGCCTAATACTGTAGAAATAGTAAAACTAAACCAACTTAACAATACAATTGACCATTAATATGAATAATATAATATTCTAACACCCTCCCTTAATGGTCAATCGGTCAAAAACACCAAGTTGCCCCCCTGAATTTGACAAATTTATCCGGGCTCAGAGACTTGGTGAGAATATCTGCAGTCTGATCCGCTATTGGAACGTAGCTGAACTGATCCGTCTTCTACCAGCTTGTGGATTTAGTGACAATGAAGCTCGACATGCTTGGTACGTTCATGGAAGACTGGATTTTTGGCCAATTTGAGCACCCCTTGATTATCAGTGTACAAGGGAGAGGGTCCTGCTTGTGACATGTGCATGTCAGAAAGCATCCTGCGGAGCCAAACTACCTCACATGCTGCTTTAACTGTTCCTCAATATTCTGCTTCGGTCGAGGAAAGAGCCACTGCTTGTTGCTTCTTGCTGGTCCATGTTACAGCACCGGTACCCAAACTGAATACATATCCAGAAGTAGATTTTCGGTCATCCACTAAACCTGCCCAATCTGAATCTGTATAACCAATCAGCTTTGGATCCTTGCATCTGCCATACAGAATGCCAAAATCTGAAGTGCCTTTAACATATCTTAGCATGCGCTTTGCTGCAAGCCAATGATCAGCTTTTGGAGCTGTCATGAAGCGAGAAATGTAGCTCACTGCAAAACTGATGTCAGGTCTAGTGGCAGTGAGGTAGATGAGACTGCCCACTAGTTACCTGAAGGTCGTTTCATCGACCGAAGGTGAATCAAAGTTGGTTGATAACTTTAGCCCCTTCTCCATAGGTGTGGAGGCAGGTTTGCAATCCTGCATCCAAAATTTGTCAAGCAAACTCCGAGCGTATGTAGACTGAGAGATAAAGATACCATCAGCGGTCTACCAAACTTCAATACCCAAACAATAATGGAGAAGCCCCAAATCTGTCATGTCAAAAGCCTGACACAAATCCTGTTTGATTGTTACAATCAAGTGTGTTGAATTGCCAATAATGATCAAGTCATCAACATAGATAACAAGAAACAAAACATTGTCACCAGGGTGTTTGACATACAAATTAGTGTCAGAAGGGCTGCGCTAAAAACCATGATCAACCAAGTACTAATCAATCTTGATGTACCATGCACGGGGAGCCTGTTTCAGTCCATAGAGTGCTTTCACGAGCCTACATACCTGTTGTTCTTTGCCGGCAACCTTGAAACCAAGAGGCTGCGTCATGTAGACTTCTTCCTGCAACTCATCGTTGAGAAAGGCATTCTTAACATCTATCTGATGAACTGTCCATCCGAATTGGGCTGCAATAGCAAGAAGAAGATGAATTGTGCTCATCTTGGCAGTAGGAGCAAAAGTCTCCTCGTAGTCAATGCCCTCTCGCTGTGTGAATCCCCGAGCAACTAATCTGGCCTTATATTTATCCAAAATGCCATCTGCATGATACTTGACCTTATAAACCCATTTGCAACTGATGGGTTTCTTCCCAGGAGGAAGATCAGAGAGAACCCAAGTGTGATTCTTCAGAAGACTATGGTATTCGGACTCCATAGCCTTTTCCCACTTTGGAATTCCTTTAGCCTCGGAATATGTTTGAGGCGTCATGTAGACTTCTTCCTGCAACTCACCGTTGAGAAAGGCACTCTTAACATCCATCTGATGAAATGTCCATCTGAATTGGGCTGCAATAGCGAGAAGAAGACAAATTGTGCTCATCTTGGCAGTAGGAGCAAAAGTCTCCTCGTTGTCAATGCCCTCCCGCTGTGTGAATCCCCGAGCAACTAATTTGGCCTTATATTTATCCAAAATGCCATCTACATGATACTTGACCTTATAAACCCATTTGCAACTGATGGGTTTCTTCCCAGGAGGAAGATCAGAGAGAACCCAAGTGTGATTCTTCAGAAGACTATGGTATTCGGACTCCATAGCCTTTTCCCACTCTGGAATTCCTTTAGCCTCGGAATATGTTTGAGCCTCATAGATGTTGTGTAGGTTGGCCATAAGAGCAAAATTGACTGTGTTTGGCTGCTTGCTCTTGCTGCGAGCTGATCTACCCTCAATGAGTTCATCATTATGAAGATCTCTGATAGTCTTGAGCCACCACTTAGGCCGACGAGTAGAAGTACCAACATCTGGAGTAGGAGAAACAGCATCTTCTGGGATTGCTGGAACAAAGTCATCTGGATGTGAATCCTGAGGAAGATCAAGTGGTGCTATATCATGACTGGTAGACTCCTCATCTTCAGAGTCAGAATGCTTTGAAGCCCTCCCATCAAGGGAACCAAGAGGAAGACAAACACCATCATCAGGAACCTGCATAGGCTGGTAGTAGGAACAAATGGACTAGTAGTCTCATCAATCACAACATCACGACTAAATATGAGACGATCTATTTCCGCATCAATCAACCTGTATGCCTTGTGATTGTCGTTGTAACCAGTAAACATAAGCTTCTGGCTCTTGGAGTCCAACTTGGCACACTTGGCGTCTAGAATCCATACATGAGCTATAGAACCAAAGACTTTCAAAGGGCCCACTTTAGGCTTACGTCCTGACCAGGCTTCTTCTGGAGACATCTTCTTAACGGCCTGAGTAGGTGACCGATTCAAGAGGTAGACTACAGTATAAACTGCTTCAGCCCAGTATTTCTTAGGTACATTCCTATTCTCCAGCATAGAACGAGCCATTTCAGTAATGGTGCGATTCCTACGTTCAACGACACCATTCTGCTGAGGGGTGTACGGTGTAGTGAGTTGGCGTTTGATGCCGTGTTGAGCACAAAAAGAAGAGAAGTCAGCTAAACAAAACTCCCCCCCATTATCGGACCTTAGAGTAACAATGTGAGAACCTGATTCTTTCTCAACCAAGGCCTTATACTGCTGAAATGTACTGAACACATCTGATTTGTTTTTCAAAAAATACACCCACATTTTCCGACTGAAATCATCAACAAAAAGTAAAAAGTACCTGGACCCAGTAACAGATGGAGTGTTCATTGATCCACATACACTGCTTCAGCCCAGTATTTCTTAGGTACATTCCTATTCTCCAGCATAGAACGAGCCATTTCAGTAATGGTGCGATTCCTACGTTCAACGACACCATTCTGTTGAGGGGTGTATGGTGTAGTGAGTTGGCGTTTGATGCCGTGTTGAGCACAAAAAGAAGAGAAGTCAACTGAACAAAACTCCCCCCCATTATCGAACCTTAGAGTAACAATGTGAGAACCTAATTCTTTCTCAACCAAGGCCTTATACTGCTGAAATGTACTAAACACATCTGATTTGTTTTTCAAAAAATACACCCACATTTTCCGACTGAAATCATCAACAAAAAGTAAAAAGTACCTAGACCCAGTAATAGATGGAGTGTTCATTGGCCCACATACATCAGCGTGAACCAATTGAAGTACCTTGGAGGCTCGCCAAGAATCACCATCCGAGAACGGTGTTCAATGCTGCTTTCCAGCTTGACAGGCTCCACAAACTCCATGATTTTGAGTTTGGATCTCAGGTAGGCCAGCAACCAAACCCTCCCGAGACAGTTGAGAGAGATAGTGCACATTTAAGTGCCCATAACGCTGATGCCAAAATTTGCTGATGGAAGTACTCCTGGCTGCCAGAGCGTGCTCTTGAGAATCACCGAAATCAACGAGTCTATACAGACCATGATCCTCAAGTCCCATAACAATCGTAGTACGAGTGGCCTTATCAACAATATTGCAAGTGGACGAACTGAAAATAACATCCAAGTGGGGAGAATGCTTCGTGATCTGGCTAACAGAGAAAAGATTATGTTCCATGCCTGAAACATAGTAGACATCAAGAAAGAGTAAATTTCTTCCACCAGAGTGAATCTGAACATTGCCCTTACCGACAACGATGTACTCTTCGCCGCCTCCAAAGATCACTGAATCAACGAATGGTTCATATTTGGTGAACCAATCTCGACGATGAGTAAAATGCCGAGAAGCGCCTGAATCAATATACCAAGCAGAAGATTGGACTGGATCTGCAGTTCTCTTGGCCATAAAAGCATAGAATGCAAACTCTTTCTACTCAGTGTGCTTTGCGACATTTGCCTTTTGTTGAGGCCCTCCCTGCTTCTATTGTTCAAAAGCCATTCGAATGCGACAATCAGCCTTCATGTGACCATATTTGTGACAATAATTGCACTAAACGTTCTTTTTCTTCTTGCTGTCCTGAGAAGAACCAAAGCTTTTCGGCTGAGAAGATTGAGCCTTCCCTTTGTTCTTAGCAAAAGATTTGGCAAAGAACGCTTGCTCTGTGGAGGTGGAACTGGTACTGCTTCCAAACTGTTGTCGCCATCAATCCTACTGCAATAGCTTGTTGCAAAGATCTTCAAATTTGAGATCAACATTGGTGGAGGTGATATTCAGCGTCTCGACGAAGTGCTCATACGAACGTGGAAGACTCTTCAGAGTAATGACGACCATGTCTTCTTCCTCCATTGTTTGACCAATCGCCTCCAACTGATCATGAATGTCCTTAATCTTCGTGAGATGTTCCTGTAAGGACATTTTCTCATCCGTCATGATGGAAAAAAGCATGTTCTTGAGAAAGAACGCTCTGCTCTTGTCGGAGGTTTCATAAAGGGCCTTCAAATGATCCCAAATTTCTGAAGCAGTTTTGCCAGACAGTACCTGAGGTAACTGCTCATCTATGACTGAGAGTTTGATGAGCATGACAGCTTCCCGCTTGCATTCATCCCATTTGTCCTGGTCCTTTCCGACTACAGTGGGCTCAGGCGAGTTCCCCAAAACGATCTGATCGAGGCAACAATATTCGAAGATCGTAATCATGCACTGCTTCCAGGTGTTGTAATTCTTTCCATTGAACTTCTAGCTGCTTTTCAGCATTATGTTCGTCAAAGATGCCATCACGTACACTCAGGCTGAACTGGTGAAGGCAAAATGAAAACAAAAGATGCACAAACTCAAAACGGAAACCCTAACACGGATTTTGAGGCACGTTGAAAACAAAACCCAAAAGACCTAAAGAGTACCAAGAAAAGGATGCTGAAAACTCAGAAACTTTTCTGAATACTTAGAAAATTTCGTCAACACCCAGTTGCACAAATTTTGAGGCACGAACTTCAAGACACCTAGAAAAATTTAACAACAACCCAGTTGAGATCGCAGAAAACCCACCAAGAATATGTAATCGAAAAAGAAACGACTTCAGAAGACTGGTCAAAACCCAAGTCAAAATTTTTAGAGGCCCTAGGCGACCATGAAAGCTCTAAAATTTGCAGAAAACAGCTGGAAAGGCCATGCAAAATGCAGACCCAAATCGCGTCTATAAAAGAACTAGGAAAAATGACCACCTTCAGAAGAAAACGCGGCTCTAAGGCAGCTAAAAAACGCAGAAATCGAGCACAGCAAAGTTAAGAAGTCGTGCCCAGAAATGCGACCAAAAGACACGAAAAACGCAGCCAGTAAACCAAGAAGAACACGCCTCAAACCAGGAAGAACACGCGCGACCAAAGAGAGCCCAAAAATGCAGCCCAAGACAAGCAAATAACACGTCCAATGCGCCAGTAAACACACGCTCAAAAAAAAACGCGAAAAATGCGTCTATAAGGATCTTCTCTTCTCAAAAAAAAACTTTCGTTCAATTCCACGAAAATTTTTGGCGCCCAGGATCTCTAGCTTCTCAAAAGACACAGAAAATTTTGAATTACAGCTATGAAAAGCCCACAAATTTTTTCTTAAAAAAAAAGTGCCCAGAAACCCTAGTCGGCTCTAATACCATGAAATGGTAAAAAGCTACTCATTAATAGAAAAAAGGATTACATTATATAGAGGTTACACAATACAGTAGTTAAATACTGTAGATATTAAATATATCGAACTACCTACCTAATACTATAGAAACAGTAAAACTAAACTAACTTAACAATACAATTGACCATTAATATGAATAATATAATATTCTAACAAAAATACCCGACTCCCAGCCGATTCCAAACGGTATCCGATTCGGATACGTCTCGTACCCAGAAATGGGGGTTATATACCGATGATTTGGTAACTTAGAACAAGACCATTGGTAAGTGCCTTACAGATTTCTGGTTGTGTTGCTTTTGCATTAATTCCTGAAAAGAATAATAGTATATTAGATGCAAAACATAAATGCTATATTGTTGTTGGATATAGCGAGCAGTCAAAGGCATACAGGTTACTTGATGTCTCTATGAATATGATTCCAATCAGCAGAGATGTGGTTGTAGATGAGATGTATTTCTTCTCACGTACTAATAAATCTACGTATATTACTGTTGCTGATTCTAGAACAAGTTTTGGTGTTGAAATCAAACAAGAAACATCAGAGGTTGGTGAAGAAGAGAGTGATTCTTCATATTCGAAGCAAGATCAGGAGGGCCAACAATAAACGAGACCAAAGTGCTATTGTGCGGCAATGAAGGATGTTTGAAAAGATGAACTGCCAGATCCTTCTAATTGTTAAGCTGTCTTTGTTGAGCTGCTTCTATAATTTTTGGTTGTTTCTGTTGTTTGTTTATGGATTTATCTTTTTGGCATGATTGATGTCTTCGACATTATAATCATATAGAGGCAGTTTATACCTTGTTGGCATTTTCCTGTTCTATTGTTTGTTGATGAATTTATCTTTTTGACACGATTGATGTCTTTGACATAATAGTCATATAGAGGCAGTTTATGCCTTGTTGGCCTTCTCCTGTTCATCCAGTTCAATTCTTGGTTGTTTCTGTTGTTTGTTGATGGATTTATCTTTTTGCCACGATTGATGTCTTGGACATTATAGTAATATAGGCAGTTTATGCCTTGCTGGCCTTTTCCTGTTCTTCCAGCTCACACTGTAATGATCTTAATTCCAAATTGCAAGGACCCCTATAGAACTCTCAAATAACTTTTAAAAAATGTGAATGCTTGCTTAACAATCTTTGAGGTAACAAGATTACAAGTATAAAACAATACTCTTGAATTAGGATTATAGATAAGGTGAATAAGGTTTTTAGGTATATCTCAAAATGCTAACTTCCTATCTTGGATGTGATTTTTCATTGAAAATTAGAAATGCAGAAGTACACAACAAGCCTCATGAAGTATAAGAATTACAAAATAGAACACCAAAAATTATGGCAACTCCTAAGAGGGGACATTTTTAAATACTCAAAAGCTGATTGAACAATTTTCAACTTCTCACACGGCCAGCACACAGTCTCTCTACAACTTCCAGTCAAGTGAATCAGAATTATGGCACTAGATATAAAGGACAGAAATGCCTTTAGCCAGTAATCAGATAGAAGGTAGAAAAACAAGTTAACATATCACCTGCAAATATAAGACAACTACCAGACAAGTAAATTTTATCCTAAATTTATATGTATTATTTGCCAGCAACAAACATATTTCACTCCTTACAAATCCCTAAATATTTTATGGTTTTTCCTGGACAGTAAATACAAATATCTTTGACCATGCAGGAAAATGTAGAGTATACATTCACTCAATAACACAGCTAAATCAACAACACTTCAGACTTTAAATTGTTTAAGAACTGAGGACATTGATTTTATAGATGCACCAAAGGAATTACAAATTAAGACAGAGAATGAGAGAAAGGCCTGCTCAAGAAAAACTTTACCTCCTCACTGTCATAGTTTGGATCATTACGATCAACATGTAAATCCCCAGCAGTATCGAGTATTCCTCCCCAGGTGCCTTTGCCACCATGTCCACCTGCAATAATAATCTCACAAATCCTAATAAGCCCTTGAATGGAAGACATAATACTCCATATTTATCAGAATGTGATCACAAAATTCAATTGCATCCAGACTTCGCCATTTTTGCATAAACATAATACAATTGAAAATTAAACCAATTTCGAAAGAAACTGTTTACATATAGAACCATGGAAAACTGTTGCTAATTAGTAATTTCTACATTGAATTAAAATACTGATCAAAGCAAGCCACAACTCATTCAGCTGAAATTAATCCATTGCTTGGTTAGACATGTGACTTATGTTCTATATTTCACCACACCATTACTTCCCCTAGTTATCATTTTATCCCACTGCAGTCTAAATCTGTATCTTATGAAACTTTCCCTCAAAAATATCTACCAGTGAATAACTTTTTGTTCAATAAGTGCAAACTTAATACTATGGCCTTAACTATAATGTGCATGAGAATATGTGTAGCTGACTTGTAGCTAGGATAACCCTTAACTAATTTATATGATCATTTATACAGTCTTATACAGGTAGTTAAGTCAGCCTAGGTAGCATCAATGACATAAGTATGTATATATAGGAAGCAGCAGTTAATTTATTATCATCATACTGTGTATTCTGTTCTTATTGAAAGACTATTGGAGGTAGCCCCATCTAAGTGTCTTACTTTAGGAGGTTGCTCCCTCCAAGTGATTTATTGTTGTCAGTTATCCGTAGCATATTTCCTATCATATTCTTCTCTTGTGCAAGTTATTTCATTAGACTTAATAACACACTTATTACTAGAATCCATTCTAAGATTTCATGTCCAATAAATCAATACACTGTTACCATAGACTTTGACTATGGCTATGAAAAACTACCTTACAAGATGTAAGGTGTAATTGTTGTATGTGTATGACACAAACTTCAAAATCTAATTTGAAGGTTTGTTTCTATATGTATATATATATATATATATATATGCTGACCTGACACACATAAATACACACCATGAAGTATGCACAACCATGATTATAATCTTTTTTGGTTTTATCTCCATATGTCTTGATTTTCAAGCAGCTTTGCTACTCGTTTACAAGTTCCTCTTTTAAGCATCTGAAACTCGTGTCATACTTCTTATATTTCAAATTTAATATATAGAGAGTGGGCCCCTTATTAACATTTTCTAAAGAATGTGTTAATTGAAGCGCTAGTGACTCTTCACATTTTCTCCTACACAAATGAAAAAAACCTGAGTTGAAGCCATAGCAACAAAAAATAGCTATATTGAAAAAATGCAAAGGTTTCTCATTTTCTTCAGCTATACAAATCAATATGACTAGAGCATGCTGGCATTACAGCAAAGCAATAATCTTCATCACAAAAAAGCCCCTGCACAATGATTTATCCAAAGGTGAAAAACCACTAATCTAGCCAAAAAAAAGGACTAGAGCATGTTGGCATGTCCAAAAAATTTGGTCACTTAAACCATGTAATATGGCCATGTCACATGAATCAATAATTTTGTAATCAAATCAAGTATCCAAATTACCAACATGGGATGCAGTTAAACATGACTTTGTGCTTAAAGGATCACATGTCATAGGCTTTTATGTGCAATAATTTACAAAAGACCTGCACATGTGAACATAAAGCGTTTGCTTCTTGAAAAGTAGATTTCATAGCAAAGCAAGTAAAGGCTTTTATGTGCAATAACTTACAAAAGACCTGCACATGTGAACATAAAGCGTTTGCTTTCTTGAAAAGTAAATTTCATAGCAACACAAGCAAAGGCTTTTATGTGCAATAACTTAAAAAAGACCTACACATATGAATATAAAGCATTTGCTTTCTTGAAAAATGGATTTCATATCAAAGAGAGCATTAGCTATGAAGTTGAACTATAGCTAAGGCCGTATGTGTATAAAGTATTTAACGTGTTGCAATCTATGCATTGCCAATCTCAACCTTTAACTAAATATCTGATGAGCCCTATAAGAGTTGGTAAAGAATGTTCTATTCCATGCAAGATTTGGCTGTGGAGATAGCCACCCAAAATCTAGGAGCTTCAATGAAAGCACGAGAGAGACCCAAATGAGAAAATAATTATATTCTATTAAAGGATGCAAATATACAACATGAATACATTAATAAGATTACAATGAGATACCCTTGGTTATATAGATCAAAGTGAGTCATCAAACAACATAAGATTATGACATGCATCTTAATCTTATGACTCAAGACATAAAGTAAAAATGCACTAAGAATGCCCTAAGTAAACTAATGTGAATAGGACCTAATAGGGAAACTAGTTAGGCAATCTACTTTTTTTTACACCAACACACCCCCTTAAGTGCAACTTAAGAAGAATGAGAAAACATGCAAAGAGGGGTCCCAACTACAAGGCCATGTTAGGCATCCATGTACAAATGAATCTCTCACATACCGAGAAAAAAAGAAAACCCATTGGAAAAACACCCTTTTAAAGATACAAAGCACTAAACACTCTCTAAAGGATAAAAGGGATAAAATCCATGTGAGGAAAATGTCTCCCACATAAGAAAGAAGAAGAGAGACCATACAACCGACCCTTAATGTAGAATCTCCTGCAATGATGGTAGATGCCCAACAATAAATGTTGAAGATTATTCAATCCCATTGAACAACATTCCTCCCTTTGAGAAGAAACAAAGTCAAGTATGTATGCAAGAAGTCTTCCCATTATTGAAAGGAATACAAGTGAATAAGACACAAGATGTTTGATGTTTCTAAACTTTGCTCAAGTGTCCCCATGTTGGTGCCACAAAGCGCCACAATCAAAACAAGAGTTCCAGGCCTAATTGATGAAGGTAACAATCCAAAACCTTGTGGAAACAAATGTAGAACATGATCCAAAGACAAAGATGATTTGTCCAAATGTTGCTTAAGGATCTCCAAGCCAATGCCAAACTGTGTCCATAGAAGATGCCTAAGTGTGAACATCAAATAAATCTGCCAATGCTAGAACATAATAGTCCTCAAACACAAGATACTAACTCATAGATAAAGAAGATGAACTCTTTGAATCTATAGTAGGAGTCACAAAAGCCAAAGAATCAACCAAAGTCTCTGAAAGAGACGTAGTAGCAAGGGAAGTAGTAGCAAAAGAAGTCACTAAATCATCCTGACATTCATGACTTTCCCAACAATCAAGCACCATAGTTGTTTTATAATCATACAATAGATTCTAAAAAACATTTGGAGGAACAAGAGAAGTAGTAGCAAGGGAAGTAGTAGCAAAAGAAGTCACTATGTCATCCTGGCATTCATGGCTTTCCCAACATCAAGCACCATAGTTGTTTTATAATCATACAATAGATTCTAAAAAACATCTATAGGAACAAGATAGTCCAAAGTAGTATCTTTTGGAAATGGAGGATTAATTGAGTATCTATCCGAAGAACACAAGGGCACTCAATGTCAATTGTGGCAGAGGTTGTGTAGTAATCAATATTACAACCAATAAAGCCAAGGACATGATCAAATTTTTCTTGTCATACAAAGTACTTGGTTTGGGGACAAATCCCTAGAGATAGGGCAAAGGATTAAGCAATTTGAAAAGCTTCATAATTCCATCTCACCAAAACTTATAGTTCCCTCTTTCCAAGTAAAAGACAAAAGGATGAGTTGAAATATCCATGACTAACAATGATATTCTTCTCGAATTTTCGTCACAAAATACACCAATCAAAATACTCAATCCAACAAAAGCACAAGACTATTCCCTCCAAAAATTTACTTAATCAAAGATCCCCCAAACAATATATGATCTTAACTCTTATACTTAGACCTATTAAAGTTGTGACTCGCCACATCAGCAAAAAGGTCTTGATCTTAATACATTACAAACGACAAATTTGGTCACAAAAATGGAAGTACATTTTTTGGATAAGTTGAGATCAACCTAATTGCACCACTATTAAGTACAAAAAAAATTATACCCTTTCAAAAAAAATTGCACTAGAAAATGTAGTTACTATATGTGTGCCCAAACGGAGCCCTAAAATTCTTAAAACAAGAATTGCTTGACAACACTTGTGAGAATCTGTAATTTTTTTAAAATCTAGACACCAAAATTAAAAACCATCTACACCATTGTGGAGCTCTCAAAATTCTACCCCAAATCAAAACAAATTGCTCACAAGCAAAAAGTCAAATAGGAGTTCAATTGAAGCCTACAAATGTTAAGTGTCAAAACCAAAAATAAAATGGAGCAAGCAACATATTGGGGGTGAAAAGCCTATTAGTGTAACCCTAACCAAATGTTGACATTCATTAGCAAATGCCATGTAACTGGAATATTCCTACTGGATGAAATATTCGAGATGACCATACTGCCATCAAATAACCTCCAAACCACCAAATACAAAAAATACCATTCGCAAAAGGAAAACCCACCTAGTGGGACACAACCAGTAACAATGGATACAAGCAATATTGTGGTTATTGGTTATGGAGCCCAACCGATATATTCTATTATCAAAAAAAGTAGTTGGAAATGGTTGTTGGTGGTGTCCTACACCAAGTGATGCATCACAAATGACATGCACACCCTATGACTGCGAATACAACTTATGCAACATACCCTACACTACACCCTATCCACATAAAATCTACAAAGTAAAATGAAAAACCAACAATCCACCTAAAGATCCAATAAAGAAAAGGATGCAGCATCCATACTTTCTATTGAAGCCAATACTACATGAAATATTCTATGATACAGTATGAATTTACAATCTATATGATAGTCACAAAAATATTCTCTAATGGTTTCAAACAAAGTACTCCAAATTTGACAAAAAGATAGTTGATCTTAAAGTTATTAGACCTTCTAAAACAATGGTAGTAACCGATTTGACCCAAAATACTCCAAGAGATCAGGTACCCAACAAATTTGATATACACCTCCTAACTTTCAATTCAAACCCTTGTAGATCTAGCCTCCAATTTCCAATTTGGACAACTCAAAAAACTAAACTAACTTTTTCAAACACCTTGAACACAATGGTGAACTCAAATTTACTCTAAGAATCTCCCAAACAACCTACAATACAAAGCCACAAAGAACCGATTTTTTGATTCTCCAAGTCACCATTGGATTCAAGAAAAGAGCATACTCTACTTTTCAATAACAACTATAATTTACAACTAAGATCTCTCAAAAAACTAACAAGAAGCAATTTTGCAAGCTCTAATACCATGTAAAAGTTAGTATAGAATGCTCTATACCGTGCAAGATTTAGTTATGGAGATAGCCAACCAAAGATCTAGAAGCTTCAATGAAAGCACAAGAGAGACCCAAAATGAAAGAATTATTCTATTCTATCAAAGGATGCAAATATACAACATGAATACATTTATAATATTACAATGAAAAACCCTTGGTTAAAAATAGGCCAAGATGAAACATGGGATAACATAAGATTATGGCATGTGTCTTAATCTTATGGTTTGAGACATAATGTGAAAACAAGAATACCTTAAGTAAACTAGTGTGAATAGGAGTTAATAGGAAAATCAGTTAGGTAATATACCTCATTCCACCAACAAATCAAAACCAAAAGTCTTATATCAAATGCAGCAGCCATAATGGTGATTTCAATAAGGGAACAAAGAGGATGAACTAGCAGACTCAAGAAATGGAATATTGATGACAGATACAAGAACCAATAAAAATTTTGCCTTTTATTTTCTTCTTCCTCACCCATTACTCTTGATTTTGTGCTTCTGGTTTAGCAACTATACAATCTAAATACATTAACAGTGACTACCAACATAGCTTTCAATATTAACATAAGATGAAACATTCAATCAACTCTACTGAATGTCTCAAAATATTGATATAGGCAAACAACGATTTCAAAAAGGATTTAAAGATACATAAAAATAAATAAGATAAGATGACAAAATATATACCCTTTTTGGGACGACCAATTTTCCCTGAATGGGAACGCTTCTCATATTTTCCTGAAGCGCCACCAACATGATTCTTTGCATTTCCTGCACCATGTTTTGCATGATGTTCCTGTTCAGATCTTGGAGACTTGGGTAATACCAAAGAAGAGACTGAATCCCTGCCCTCAGATGCAGATCTTAAAAGTTGACGCTGTTCTTCCGTTAAGAAACCATCATTGGAAGCCATTATACAACTTCCAGTTATTGATTACGCAACTTTATAATAAATCACAACCAATGATTTATATCTGCCTTGTCACTCTGCAAATATCAACAAAAATCATAAATTAAAGCTCCCATGGTATACTACTCTCCTCTCTAAAATATATACTAAACCAAAAACCAAGCTCCAAAAAAGTAAATTAAACAGTAATCTAATGTACTAATCAAATCTCAACTACAATTTTCCCAATTGCTTTAGACTTTAAAATTTTAAATACTATTGACAAGATCTAACCTAACCAGCTGTGTAAGGAAAATATTCAATGAATGCAAAGTTGCACCTCAAATCAGGGAAAAAGGAAATAAAAGTGAAATATGTCATAAATAATTTGGAGGTTCAGTCATTTGACCAGACACACTGATAAGGGGCACTATTTGGATAGAACTCTTGGATTCAATCCCCAAAGGATAATCCTGACAAACCCCATCAAGGAAAAGATGAACAGCATAAGAAACAACTTAAGCCCATAAAATCTCCAGATTCTCTTACTGAAAAACAAGAATTTGGAGGGCTAGGATCATATTGACCTGCTTAAGTAAAATCCAGTCAAAGTACAACTAAAGATTTTAATTATTTAACTTTTTCCAAAAGAATTTATTTTGAAACAAAGCTTAAACAAACTCCTTAACCTCCAAGACAAGCACCTGATCAAACACCCGTAGCTTATCAAGAAACAATTAAAACAAAACACTCATTTCAGCTTCAAAAAACACAGCAATCAATACAATCTACTTCAAGTTTGTTACTAATACCTTTCAGTCTTTGCATTTAGAATTATACATATTGCATAAAAGATTCAATACTGCAAGACAAAAAGACAGAAAATTAAAGAACCTTACCTTCGTCTCACAAGTATTGACCTTCTATTTTGCAGTTAAAACATTATAAATAACCCAGTTGCAGAGGCATACCCATCTCAAGGCTCAGGGAAAGGGTTCAAATTTCAGTTAAGCCCCAATGTGAAAGTTATGATGCAAAAATAGCAAGTGGAGATAATCTCTGGATCTCTAAAGAACAATAATTTTGACAGGCAAATCTAAACTGAAGCCACAAGCAAGTACTGAAGCATTAAAAAGTGAATAAGTGATGGAAAAAGAAGCAATTCAAATAAATGTATAAAGAAAAAAGCCATATGTAAAGGGAATAATTTTTATAACATTCTGAAAATTCATTTTAGTTTATAGGGCATTTCAGAATAACAAATTTCATTGAAGGGAATTACGCCTCTCCACATGGACACACTGCTGGTCTCACATCAACCTACCAATCTGAATCACTGATATATGTTTATTTTGTCAAACAATGGGCTAGGATAAGTTTGTGAAGATCTAGACGTCACATTTTAAAAAGGGTGAGATAGGACTTCGACTGTTCAAAGATTTTGATAGGTCTTTTGGAAGTAAAAAGTTGGTTCTTGTAATCTAATAGACATCACTAAGGGCTAATGTGATCTGCCTGTACAAAATACAATTTTTTCTGTTCAAAACTGCTTTTCATCATAGTCTATCATCATTTACTTATTCATTCATTCTACCAGCCCTAGGCTAAACACTACCCCAAAGCAATGCATGCTTGAAAAGCTGATGCCTACCCAGCCCACAGATTAAATACTCATAAAGTTCACATTTCTAGAAGATACTCAAAGGCCAAAGCTTCAATGATGGATATAACTAATACTAATAGGGCACTCATTCCTAATTTCTCCCTGGCACCCTTTAAGGCCTTTCTATTCCCCTCTTTGTGACAATCTTCGAATACTCTGTACCCCCAGAAGCTTCCACTGCCAAATTCATCTTGTGTTCATCAACCACTCTTTGGTTGCTCTCCATTCTGTTCTCCAACATCTTCTATGAACCACCCATACAGTCAAACTCTTTGCCAATACAAGGTTTTGAACATCCTTCAATTTTCTGTTGGAAAGATCTTCCTCAGCATAACTCGCCTTACCTGAATTGAATCATTTAGGCAACAGCACTAAGGAATAATTGCATTATGCCAAAAAGGAAATGCAAAAAAGAGGAATAAACAGATAGATGGCAGGCAAAACTCAAGGAGGGATGCACATGAGAGTTCCCCCTCTTTGTTCAAAGCTTGACCATAAATATAATGTCAGCCCAACTACTACAACTCTTGGACCGAACAATGCACATCACACAAACAGCTGAGATCAATAAGCATGTGCATTTCCTAAAATAAAATATCATAAGGCCCAATACTATTGCCACCAATTTTGCCGCACTTCAGGAAGATCTTAAACTCTTGCCTTCCAAGTTCATGGACCAGGTTTCACTAAGATTCAAATTGAAATCTGCTAAATTGAAACTTAAGCTCTAGAATAAAATCTGCTATTGCTGAAACTTGAGGTCAAGGCTGTTCTTTTGACCTCCTAGACTCAATTTTAAGCTTGCCAAGTAAAACAACCACCTTCTTGGTCCTCTTTCTTGCAAGAAAGCATGACATGTTTGTCTGAGTGATATAAATATTGCCTTATATTCCAAATTTGAAATAGGAGATAATCCATCCCAAATATTAAGTGTAATGCTAAGAACACTTTTTCAATTTGAAGTCTACAGTACTGGATTCCTAGATTTGTTTTTGTAACATTATTAGCCTTCAACTCTCTTGCATTTTGATGGCATTCAAAATATGAGTAGATGCTTCCTATGTTCATCAAATTCAACTTTTAGGACATTCAACTATACTACGTGTGGAGGATTAGCAAGGTTCAGTTTATTCATGACCTTATTCATTAATGTGAAAACCCATGAGCACAAAATATGAATTCGAGGCAACTATCAAGAAATTCACTTGTGTATTCAAAGGGGTGTTTTGCTTGGTTGTGAACTTGATGATGAAAGCAACTCCACATACACCCCATGTCTCGGTTCTGAAACATTTGTAGTTCTGGTACTAGCCCTGACCCTCAAAGGATCTCTTTCAAAAACTGGAATTGCCAAGCTGTTCCCCAAAACAGACCAAAAATCGTATAGATTACAAATAACAGCCAAGAGTATTACTAGATTGGATCTGCAAAGTTATGTGCATCAAACTTCAAAAGCAACACAAAAATTAAAAACAATTTGAAATCCCAATCCAGCCCTAACCCCTCTTAACATATTTGCATTCCCCCTTAACATTGTTTCAGAGAATCAAAACATAACAAAGAAAAAAACATACTCTCATTTCATTCCCACAACCTACCTATGACTGCTGCTGTAACTAGGTTACTAACTAACTGATCTTCATTGCTGCTGTAACTAACTAACTTATCTGTATTGCTGCTGTAACTAACTAGCTTATCTTTATAGCTGCTGCAACTACCTCACGGGTGCCCACTCATTTCTCCCTCAACTTGCTGCAACAAAAAGAGTGTTCAGAATTAAAGTTTCAAGTTGATTGTTGAGTAACCACTCAAATACCATAATATGACTACTTATTTATCAAACTCTTGACTATAATTTAGCATGTGTTTTTAGAATATAATTCACAATTTATAAACCTGTGCTGTAGACTAAACCTTATTTGGATATTGCAAATGCCCTTAAGGTAGTTGCCAAAAAAGATCAAGAGATGGATAAGAACCATGTCAAAAACAATCAGAAAATTGGCAATACCCATTCTAAGGCACAGAATGGGTACAAAGGTGTAAAGAACGGTTAAAAGAAGGAATGAACTCTTCAATTACAAGTTTTTTGTCAATCAGTTTTCTAATTGATCTATATTGCGTTACACACCCACACACCTTTCAGCTGTCAGAAAGGACAAAGAGATGTAAAATACCAATGTAAAAATAATCAAACAAATAGACCATAGTTGATATCCAGTTTTGGAGACAAAGGGGGGAAATGTAAAGAGCAGTGAGAATGGTTAAACAGAAAGTGCACTGCTAATTCACATGCATAAAAAGAGTCAGACAAAAGTTTTAACAAGTCCTCTAAGTAACAGAAATAGAGTCATCTATATTACAAACTCTAACCTGCAAGCCAAAGAGATCTTATCCTGAGAAGGATCAGACAGTATGATCCAAACAAGTCGTGAATGTATTCTCCATAAGCTTTAACAAGTCCTTTTGCTTGGACAAGGGCAGGGAGGAGGAGGCGTGTGAGCAATAGCAAACTTGCCAACCTTTATACTAATCTCAGACCTTCCCTCAACTAATATTTAATGCTCAAAAAACTCAACTATATTAGGATATTTATATCTGCAATCAGGACACTATTTTCGTCCATATCAAAAACTCAATAGACTCGCTTCTATGAAGAGCTTTAATCTGCAAAAACACTATTTTCATCCTGATTATTTGTGCTAAATAGGCTCAAACGTTCAGCACTCACCCATATTAGAAGCTGTAATCTGCAACCCAAGCATTATCTTCATCCTGATGACAGATAACACTCATACAAGTTTTTCCAGAATCATTTTCTTTTTTATCTACGTTATCTTTCACACCTACTCACTTTTATATATGTTCTCAATCATGTTTCACACCGACGTAACCTTTTAGTTATCAAAAATGATCTAAAAAAGTACAAGTATCATGTAAAAGTGATCAAGAAATGGATGATAATCGAAAACAATTAAGAAACGAATAATACCCATATCAAAAACCATCAATTTAAATTTAAAAAACGGAAAACCTAACTTCAGGCCACAAGAAAATAAAAAGAAAAGGAGAAAAGACCGTAAAATATAGTTTAAAAAGAAGCGGTAAATCCGCCTAAAAAGTTTTGTAAGGTTACACGATCCTAACCACCAACAAGTTCCTTATATGAACAGATAATTATCCCACCGTCAAGCTCTAGGGCTCTTTCCCTCATCGAACAAATCCTTAATCAAGAACCTAGGGTTTATCAAGAAACGGTTAACAGAAACACTTCAAGCGCACCTTAAAACTACCATTGCCCTCATTATCTAATCTCTGCATTCCATTCAAATCAATTAAATATTACCCTACTTTATTCCAATCATATCTTTGCACTCGCATTTTTCTTTTTGCATTAAAGCAAAGATCCGAAAGAACAAATTCTTAACATAAAGAAGAGAAAGAAAAAACCAAGAACAAACTTGCTCTCCTTTTTTTCAGACAGTAGAAATATGAAATGAAATACAGTCAGAACAATAATAAGAGAAAGATTCATACCTTAGAAACAGTGGAACAAGCGGAAGCCTTCAAATTTACAGCAAAATCTTTACAAATAAACCTCGTGAGATTTCGATTTTGCTCGAGGCTCAGTGAAAAGACTGAGATTTCGCTCAAGCCCCGAGCCAAACAAGAGCGTCTGTTAAAACTGTTTGAAATATATATCTATTACCTAGTTGATGGTCAGAGCAAAAACTGAAGCCGCACGCAAACGTAAGAGCCAAACTTAATACGTTTGATGAAAGGGTCTCGAAATCGACGTATTTAGAAGTGGGAGAATATTTATTTATTTATAATATCTTTTATTTAATATGAGTTTATTTTATTGGGAATTACAGCTGTCGTTTTCGGGTCTGATATATGTTTAAGAGAGACCACGTAGATGGCTGTGGATAGGCATCGCCACGTAAGCATGTCGTTTGGATTGACTGAACTTAATGGTTTATGGGTCTTGCTAAAGTATGGGCTCACATAAAGAGATATGGATTCTAGTTGATGTGGTCTTGGATTTTGGATTTTGGATTTTGGATTTTGAGTTTTGGTTTTTATTGATTTGGATTAGATTTGTTGTGTGGCAATTGATTTCCAAGGGTTAGGGTGGTACAAGGTATTGAGTTTTATTAGGATAGGGATGAAGTTTTCTTAATTGGGGTGGGGTCAAAGGGGTTTTATTTTGGAGTATATGAGATTTATTATGTTAGGGTTTTATAGGAGTAGGGTATGTTATTGGAGAATTTCGGATTTGTTATGTTAATTTTTGATAAGTGTAAAGATAAAAAAAAGTGTATTTTTTTATTTTGGATTTATTTTTATTAGATTGTTTTAAATGTAAATATGAGTGTATAAATGGTATGTTTTATATGAAAGTTGGTCTAAATTTATCTTTAGATATCTTAATGGTTCAAAACTTATTTATAAATTATTTCATAAGGGTCTAATCATTGGGCATAAAGTTTCTCTTTAAGATATTTATACACAGAGTCAAATAACATTGCCCAATTTCCACTTTTGAATTTCTTCCTTTTGATATGTTGGTCATGCCAAGACTTCTTTTGTAGTTGCACCGATTCATTTTATTTAATTGCCTACAATCTAAGCTTGTCCAACTCATTAAGTTGCAAAATACTCTCTTTATATGCTAGTTTGAGGTCAAGGCCAATTTTCATGATTATTCAGAGTGTTTGTAATTCAAAATCAGTATGCAAGATTAGTTTTTTTTTATAAACCAACTCATAAGGTGTGACCTTGTAGTTTATTTTCATGTAGTATTATAGGCTCATACTACTATTGATTCTTAAAACCCTCACTTCTAGGCAAAAAAATGTCCTATGGAGAAGTTTCACAAATGTGGGACTTAATTTTGTTGTCTGTGAAACAATCTCCAAAATTTTAGAAGCCAACTCTTTGAATGCTTTAAGAGGAAAAGGGAAAAGGGAAAGTAAGAAAAACTGAAATAAAACTAAGTCGATATGCCAAAAACACATTTGGTACTCACTACTCGTTTGCATAATATAGATCAAAACATTCCAAACATCACAAACAATTAAAAGAGCTCTCGCATGACTCAAAGTCTATAATGTTTATGAAAGCTTATACTATAAAAGCAGGGAACTAGAAATAACAGACGGATATTAAGTTCACATAGTTTGGCATAGAACACCGCATCCTCTTCATTGTTGGGGGAGAACAAATTACAAAGGTCCAACGGTACAATACAAAATAATCAATCCTTCCTATGAGGGCACCTGCTAAGGCCTTTGAAATGATAATAATAAATTGTTGCTATTTCTATTCCAGAACTAAAAGCTACAACCTATTATCTCTGAAAAATGGTTAAATGAAGTCTTGTCGAGAGAGGAATTGAAGTTGGAATCATAATCAAATTACCAAAATCCATTGAATCCCAAAAACTTAACCCTTTACAATGATAACATCCCAGAATAAATAGGCACCACTTCCTTGCATGGTTGGGACTCTTGAGGTCAAGAAAGCTCGACACTTGGAGCCTCTGAGAAACCTATAGTCTCGTGCATGTTTTCATCATGAAGGCTTAGTGATGGAATCAGATCAAAGAAATATTTTGGTGTCACCATATGTGATATGCAAATCCCAGGTATGGTCTTACCTTAATGCTCAGTGGCCTTCAAATGTTAACGCATGCTTCGTCTGACCTATCATGGCAACTTTAACCAATGGCACACTCCTTTCTTGTAAAGAGAATTCCTTCACTCCTCAAGAGATGTTGGGATGCCACGTGGGAATTGGGGTCTATACCTGGAGATTGCCTACCTTTAATGTATCGGCAGCACCGACACCACCATGTGGTGCCATGGCGCTACCCCAAGAGAAAGTTGGGCATTGTTTGCAATGGGTGAGCATGGGAGCGCCATGTGCCTATGGTGGGGAAACCTTCCATGAAGTAAAAACTACCAAAGTTGGGTAGTAAAAAGGATACTAGAGTTGGACACCCAACTTACAGTCGCACCCAACTAAGCGCTAAGGCACACAACTACCTCATGCAATTTTCTTCCATAGTATTTTTTCTTTTTGAAACTATCTTTGTCAAGATGTTGTCTAATCCCTTTTGGTAGCTTCTACCTGACCATTTTCTTGTGGGTGATACGGTGAATATTTCCTACAAATTACCTCATAATAGTTTGTGAAAGTTAGAAGTACCTTAGACATAAATTAGGGTCCTTGATCTATAACAATGGACCTTAGAGCTCCAAACCTCAAGAATACTCTGTTATACAAGAAATTAGCTATTTGTTCTTCCCTTGCAACCATTAGCACTTGCACTTCTACCCACATAGTGATGTAATTTATACATACTAAGATGTACTATTTTCCTTGGGATGGTGGGTCATTTGGCCTAATGAAGTCCAACCTCTATTTCTCAGATGATTTAAGGACCACTTAAGAATGAAGGAGAATTTCATTAGATGTTATTGGTTATCCCATCCTTTGGCATTCATCACATTGTCTAGCATGTCTCTTTATATCCTTATGCATGGAAGCCTAATAATATCAAACCCCAAGGATTTTATGAGCTATCCTCTTAGCCAAATAATTTCCTTTAATGGAATTGTCATGAAAAGCTTTCAAAATACTAAAAAGATCATATTCTTGAATGTATCTACACAACACAATATTAGACCACATATGAATAAAATGACATCACACCATTTAAAATTTATACAACTTTTGACAAGTTTCTCTCTTTTCTTAATAGAAAAGTGAGGTGGAAACTCCCTTGTATCCAAGTAGTTTGTTATGTCTACAAACTAGGGCACGTGAAAAGAAATAACAAAGTTATTCATCCAGAAAGTCATCATTAATAGGTTCTTATTCATCATCTACGTAATGGATCCTAAATAAGAAATCGACGAGTATATTAAATTTTTTAGGTTTATCTATTATGGTCATATTAAACTCCTACAATAATAATAATCATTGAATTACTTTTCCACTCACTGCCAATTTATTTATCAAGTATTTGATGGAATAATGATTTATATAAATGATTACTTTGTAGCTTGTAATATAATGGAAAAACGTGTTAATCACATGATCTACAACAAGAATGCATGCTTATAAAATATAATGTGTACTTTCTCCCATTCTAATATTCCTAACCTTACACTACACCTATAACATCATTCAGTGCATCCAAATAAATATAAAATGGTAGTCTATAATCGGGGCCTCTCAAAATCAGAGTAGTTGTAAACTTTTATTTAATTCGTTTAAAAGAAAACAAAAATTCCTTCATTCAAGCAAATTCAACATATTTCCAAATGAGGGAAATATCAAGGTTGTTATTTTACTAATGTTTTATATGAATCTTCTATAGTACCTAGCATGTCCCAAGAACACCTTATGTTAATTTGAGTTTTTGGAGGCTCCAATTGAGTAATGACCTCTATTTTTCTAAGATTTACCTTAATGCCTTCAGTTGAAATATGATGACCCAAAATAATTCCTTGATCAATCATTATAAGACACTTTTCATGGTTCAAAGAGAGTTGTTTTTCCTCATCATTTTAGGCCTTTGCCCGAGTTTGGGAGGGCCTTATCAAAAATACTATTCTTGGTGCTCATATTTTCTAACATTTGAATTTGTAAAATTGGTTAAGCAGGATTATCCTTTTGCGTACTTTAACCTTATTATTCCTATCATAGATAACTTGTCTTTTTAGAACACAGTAATATATTGAGAGGGGGGTGAATCAATATATATCATAAAATAATCTAGTTAAACTTTATCAACCAAATCTTCTAACAGATAAAGAATCAAACTATGCAATCCAAAGCATCAACACACAACCATAACACCAGATTTACATGGAAAACCCTAGAAGGGAAAAACCACAGTGAGTAAGTTGCTTGGAACTAACATCCAAATATATCCTCGCAAATAAAAACAAAATTTACAACAATTTTTATGGGCTACAACCCAAAGGAAGCTACAACTCCTTGAAACAGTTTTTTATGGCTTCAACCAAAGGAAGCTACAACTCCCTATAGCTTACAACACTTATAGAAAGAGGCTACAACCTCAATACAACATACTTGACATAATTTGTTGACAAAACACCACCGCAACAACAACACCCTTCACACTGGCATATATATTCAACACCTCTACTTAGCAACCTCTAGTATCTTCAACTCACTTCCACACACACATATACTCACACATACCTCCTTACATACTCACACACGCTCATCTACTCTACAAAAAACTTGTTCTTTTTATTTATATCCTCTGTAATCTTCAAAAAAAATCTCCTTTTTGGCCAAGCTAAAATGTATGACATGAAACATGCAATGACCACAGCAAGTTAGTTCCAAGACATTTGTGGTAAGAGAAAACAAATGTGGTTCAAACCAAAAGATAATCAAGACCTATTTTACCTTAGCACACAACTCCACATTGGTGTACACTTCTAAACATTTGGTGCAATCATCTCAACATACCAAGTCAACCCAACAAATAATCAACCTTCCATACATTAGCTCCAGACCAAAAGCTAAACTAGAGAGATCAAATAACATCATGAAAATCACTTTACAAGCATTATATGATATTAAAAAACATCCCCACTCACTCCTTTTATAATTTCATGTAACTACATGTTGGCGCAAACAAATGGATACTAAACTCAGCATCACTTGCAATCCCTGACAACACAGACTTCAAATAAAACAATGAAAACTAGGCTTTTGGTACTCTCTTCATATGTGAATAAATGTGGAGCATTCCTTTGACCCTTTTTTACTACAACCACACTGTACTATTGTCTTCACTTTGCTAGCTTTGGATCCTTCTATAATAAACTTTATGCACTTAAATCAGAAACATACATACTTCACACATGTATTTGTCCAATTTCTAAACTGCAAGGCCATATCTTCAAATGTGGAGCATTCTCCCAAGCTTCTTTAGTACAACTTCTTGTGCCTTGGACTGCATGAAACCTTACATGCTTTCTTTCATCACTTATGTAATTCTTTACATCAAGGGACAAAGAATACAACATTCATACTACCATGGACAAAATTCTTTTCACCAAAAGCAAGAAACAAGAACTTCTTCATATCAGCAAACACTTCAACCTGTCAACTTTCACTTATTCATGAACAACAAAAGATACAGTACAACTGTTTACATATGATATTTATTAAACAACATGTTCATGACTTTCATCAACATGACTTTTACTTCACAACTCTTTTGAACACATGCAACCTTCCATAATACAACTATGTTAACATCAATGATAACACATGCAACAGGTCTAATATTTTTCCTCGTGGGTATCCCTTTGTCAAATTTTGTAGAGGTGTTGTCCCCTTCATCCCCTGTGTGCTCATTAGTGTGTTAGAAATTCCAAAATACAAGAAAATTCTAAGGGTGGGATATTTTTGGGTCATTTCTCTTCATTTGTTGGGATTTTAAGCTTTCTAGGTTTCTCTTACCTAAGTACTATTTCGTTTTTCCCCTTGAAACCTTAATCCTCTATGCTAAATCCTTTGTTGCATCAAACTTTCAAGCATTTACTTCCTTGCGTACCTTTTCCTTGATATCCCCACTCCTTGAACTCTAACTTCCCCATCCTTTCCTTATTTTTTCTTTCAACACCAGAGTTTTAGCCTTCCCTTTCCCTACATAATTAGTATGTCTTCTAATCCCTAAAACCCTAAAAAATCCTTGATTTCTTTGTGTAGACACTTAAAATTGTCTTGAATGGTATTACACACTCAAATTTGATCACTAACATCGTTTTGTCCCAAATTTCATCCTCTTTTCGCCTATTTCATTAAATAAGCCTAGTTATTTAATTAAACACATCATTTTATTTATTGATATAACTAATCTAATTAGGTTAATTCCTACCCTCTCACACTAACATTTCATCTAGTTTAATTGAATAATGCAAATTATTTAATTTAAACCCCTCCCTTCATCTCCTCTCATTTAATTGAACGTCGCTACCCCTTTTTATTAAATAAACTAATTATTTGATGAGCATCCTATTATTCTTCATCTTGCACCATTAAAATTTAGTTTTAAGTATTAAATTGCTAATTTCCTCACCCATCCACTTGCATAGGGAATATTCCAAAGGAATATTCTCCTATTTAGCTCCAAAAAGGGAATGATTGTTTTCAAACAAACTTTGAAAGTTGTTACAAAGTGTGTTTGTTTGAATCATTCGCAACCCTTGATGCTTTCTTTGATCCATGTGATCTTTGATTCTCATCCATCGATGAGAATCCTTGATCCATGTTTCACCCTTTGGTTAGCATTGACCATTGATTGATCAAATTGATCTCAACCATTGATTCTTTATTTACTCTCCTATAAATACATCACTATTTGGACAGAAATGGATCCATCTTTTGATAGCAAAGTTATTTTGTTGAAATTCATACTCACTTGCATCCATATTTAGCATTTATTGAGCATTTTAGATTAATCTTCATCCATATTAGCTTAAGTATCCATCAATGGCTTACATTTTAGCTTCGTTTGCATACATTTTAGCATAGTTTGCATCAATGGCTTGCATCTTTAAAATTTGTTTCCATATAACATAGATTGCATCTATTTTACCAAGCTTTTTAGAATTTAGAACTCATCTTTATCATATTAAACCAGTTTCATACCATGTTTCGTTCATATCTCATCAGTTTCGTCGATTTTCTTCAATAAAATCGATTGAAACAAGCTCATATTATCCAAGGGATTGGGAAAGGGTTGCCATTCCACATCAATGCAACACCACTCCCCCAATGGGATAAGATTTGAGGTCTTAGAATAGGTTTATTTCAAGATTTCATGTTTAGTTTAAAGGTTTCTTAGCTTTTTATGATTTTAGACACCATCTCATTGGGATCATGGCTTCGTGGATTAAATATGCCTCAAATCCATATGGATTTGGAGTATTTATCCTATACTATGATCATGGTCACATTTTGGTGCTAGAAGGAGGGCTTTACTAACTTTTTTTGATGAATTTCTCTTAAGTTTCCCTAAGTTGTAAGTTCTTGGGAGAGAGCAACGCTTTTAAAAGCTATAGTGACACCATTTTTCACTAGAGTGACACTTTTGCAAAGGCGTCACAATATAGTGATGCCATTTATTTTTAGATATAGTGACACTATTATTTTTACTTTTACAATCTATCTTAAAATGGCCATATCTTGGTCATACAAAGGTCTTTTTCAGAGCTTTTTTTTATAAATGGGGTAGAATTTCATGCTCTATGCAATGGTGTAGGTGGTTTTCAATTTTGGTAGAGTTAAATTTTCCATTTTTGCACCTAAATTCAATTCACATTACAACTTGGTCTAGGTTGTAGGGTTTTAATGCTTAATCATTTATCTAACCCTAACATCTTCTTGTTTTCTTGATTTTATCCTAACATTTGGAACATGGATTGTAGGTTTGAAGAGGAGCATGAAGCATCTAATTGAACCTGCCCTTGGATTATTGGGATGAAGAAGTGTTTAAAGCGGTGGCTAACTCTCTAGGGTGACTTGTCTCTATTGATGAGGTCACTCTCTCCAGAAGGCAATTGGTTGCAGCAAGATTTTGTGTCATGATTGATCAAGATGCTATGATGCCTGAATGCTTTCACCTCAAATCAAAGGTGGGGTCTTGGAAGTAACATATTATCTTTGAAAATCTATCGTTTGCATGTTTCAAATGTAAGAAAGTGAGGCACTGGGCTAAGGATTGCCCTAAAAAGTTAGTTCAGCCCAAGGTTGCTCCTTAGAAAAAGGTTTGGAAGGTTGAGGAGACCAAGGGAGATGCAGTGTAACCAGAACAGGGTGATTTTGTTGCTAGTAATGGCTTGGTAGGTGAAGGTAATTCAAAGGATCATTCGGTACCTCATCCTGAGGTTGTTAAGGAACCTGGGAGAATTATGGAAGAGGTTGTTGGCCAATTTGTTGTCTAAGAGGCGGATCATGTCTCAAACTCTTTGTGCTCCCCTAAACATCCTATTCTGGAGCTCTTTGTTGCCCCTTCTCCCCCACTGGAATGTGTGTCTAGGCTAGGGGTCGGTGTTGGTGAGCTGGTGGTTAAAGACACAAGGACTAAGTGTGAAGAAGGCTATATTCCAGTGAGGGGTAGGAAGAAGTCCTCTACTTCTCCTCCTCCCAAACCACATAAGGGTGTTACCACGAGAAGGAAAAAAGTGGATTGTGGGTTCGAACTAAGGAGCCAGGGGAGGCCCTCCCTGCAGAAAAGTAGGGAGAGGGACTATAAGTGATATATTGTTGAAGGGGTTCAGAAAACCCTCTTTAATCTGTGCTTGAAGAGCACCCCCTCATCATGCAAATGAAGATTATTTCCTAGAATATCAAGGGGTTAAATAATATGCATAAACAAGACCTCCTGAAGAACTTGGTTTGGGATCACAAGCCGAACATCTTGTTGATTCAAGAAACGAAAATGTAAATTGATAAGATGGAAGCTTTGAAGAACCTCTTTTTCAAGGATTGTGGTTTTCATGGGGTTAGGTCTGAGCGAGCTTTGGGTGGCATTGAAACCTTTTGGAATGCGAGATTAATCAAAGGTGTCTCGATTGTGGAAGGCTTTAACCATGTGGAGACAAAGTTTATGTGGATTAAGGACTCTTACTCTTGGGTTATCTCCAATGTGTATGCTCCCAATCTGAAGAGATCTAGGAAGAAATTATGGGATGATCTTGGGAATTTTAGGCTTAGTTTTTTGGATAGCCCCTAGCTTGTCATGGGAGACTTCAACACTCCTCTACGTGAAAATGAGAAGGTGGGCGGTTCTTAGGCCAATCCTAATACCCGCATGGATTTAAGAATGTTCATTGATGATAACGCTCTTATTGATGTTAAAATGACTGGGGAAAAGTATACTTGGTCTAACAGGTGTGTTGGTGCGGAAAATATTCAAGTAAGATTGGACAAATCTCTGGCATTGGTGACCTAGTTTGTAGATTTTGCATGTTCTCTATCATCTATTGCGAGGTGTGGTTTTGATCACTTCCCCATCTGCGTTGTGGATGATAAGTTTGGGGGTAAGAAGAGGTTTCCCTTTTGGTTTGAAGCTATGTGGCTTAGGGATCCTAGGTTTATGGATTGTATTAAGAAATAGTGGCAAGTGAATATTGATGGTAGCATGATGTTCAAAATAGCCAAAAAGTTGACTTTTGTTAAAAGAAATCTCAAGAAATGGAATAGAGATTCGTTTAGTCATATTTTTTAATCTAAAACTTTGGTTATTCAAAGTCTGGATGGTATCCAAAATGACATTTAGATCAAGGGCCTATCAGAGGATCTCCATCTATAGGAGGATGGCTTTCTTGCTCAGTTGCACGACATTGTTGCAAAAGAGGAAGATTTTTGGCAACAGAGATCGTGTGCAATTTGGTTAAAGTCTGGAGATAGCAACTCCAATTTCTTTCATCTCACTGCCCTCAGGCGTAAATCATCTAATATGATTTCTTTGATTTTGGCTAATGGTTTGTTATTGGAGGATGAGGTGGATATTAGGAGAGTGGTTGCTAGCTTCTTTGAGAATATGCTTAAGGATGATCTATTGTGGTACCAAAATAGGGTGGAGGCTTCGCTGGAGGTTATCCCCCATCTCATCTTAGAAGACCTAAATAGGGATCTCACAGCTATCCCTTTTGCTTCAGAAATCAAGGAGGTGATTTTCTCTTTTGAAGGAAATAAGGCGCCTGGGCCTGATGGATTTCCTTTTCTATTCTTTCAGCCGTGTTTGATATTGTTGTGAAGGATGAGGATGTGATCAATGCTACTAAGGAGTTTTTTGGGTTGAGAAGATTACTGAGAGAGTTGAATGCAACCTTCATTGTCTCGATTCCCAAGTCTGTTGATGCTAACAGCTTTGGTGAGTATCGTTCAATCAATGTTTGTAATTTTGTTTTAATTTTTTTTAAAAGGTGCTTGCCACTAGATTGCAGAAGTGTCTCTCGGAGTTGATATCTATTCAAAAAAGTGGATTTTTTCAGGGTCATCAGATCCTGGACTCAATTGTGACAGTGCATGAACTTGCTCATTCTATTAATGCTTCGAAGAATTCGGGCTTCTTCCTTAAACTGGACCTTCTCAAAGCTTATGATAGGGTAAACTATAAATTTTTGTTGGAGGTTTTGGGCCACTTTGGTTTTTGTAGGAAGTTTCTTCAGCTTGTTGATTAGCTTATTTATACTCCATCATTTGTTGTGCTTGTGAATGGTTCTCCCTCACCTTTTTTCTGGAGTTCGCGTGGTCTGCGATAGGGAGATCCTATCTCTCTATTTCTTTTCATTCTGATGGCGGAGGCTCTTGGTAGAAATATTCAGAGGGCCTTGACTTCTGGGGCTCTGAAGGGACTTTCTCCTTCTTTTAGATGTGACCCTATTACCCATCAACAATTTGTTGATGACACAATGTTGATGGGTGAATCCTCTGTGCTTGAAGTTAGAGCTATGAAGGGTTTGATTGAGGACTACAAGAAGGCTTCTGGTCAACGTATTAATCTTCCTAAGAGTCAATTTTTTTCCTTAATACCCCTGAAGCTTTATAGTTGAAGCTTGTCAGGATTCTATCTTGCAATAGGGGCGAACTCCCATCTACCTACTCAGGGCTTTCTTTGTGTATCTCTAAGATCTTGGATTCTTTATGGCTGGGTTTGTTGGATAAGTTCAATAGAAAGTTGGCGAGTTGGAAAGGGGTGCTACTCAGTCAGGTTGGGAAGTTGTAGCTTATTGCCTCTACTCTTCAAAATCTGCCAATGTATGCTATGATCCTCTTCAGGATTCTTGTCAAATTTGAAGAGAAAATGGAACAAATAATGAGAAGATTTTTATGGTTGGGTGTTGAATCCAAAGCTAGAATCACAACAGCACAACAGGCAATTAAAGCTTAAAATAACATTGTATTTTAGTGTATTTGAGTCCATCAATTGGACACGTCTCACAGTGCAAAAGTCGACGCTAAATGGTATGCTCATTTCGACATCAAATTTTGCATAGAATTTTCCACCGAATTTAGTGCCCACTTTAGCATTGGATGGTGCACCAAAAAAATGGTGTTGACAATAGTGTCTCCTTTAGCACCAGGAATAGCATTGAGAAACAACGTCGGAAATACTAGGACAAGAAGATGAGAATGGGGGTAAATATGCCATATATTTCATCAGTAAGAATCCTACATCCGTAGAGAGAAACTATACAACAACCGAGAAAGAATTCTTGGCTGTTGTTCATGCCATTGAAAAATTCTTCCACTATATTTCAGGATATAAGGTTACAGTTTATATGGACCATTCAGTTGTAAAATACCTAATGAACAAACCTGTAGTTAATGGTCGAATTATGAGATGGTTATTACTCCTTCAGGAGTTTAATGCTACAACTCTTGACAAACTAGGGAAATATAAAGTAGTAGCAGATTTTTTGTCACAAATCAAACGTGAAGAGGGTGACAGTACTCCTGTACAAGATGAGTTCCCAGATGAAAATCTATTTGCAGTTTCTATAAAATCACCCTGGTTCACAGATATCGCTAACTATTTAGTTGCCTCAGAGGTACCCTAGGATTCACGACTAAGAAAAAGAAGCGACTTATCAGGGAAAATGCCCCATTCAAATGGATTAACAAAATGTTATTTCGTTGTGGACCTGATATGGTCTTAGGAAGATGTGTGAGAGCGGATGAAACCTACAACATTCTAAGGGCCTATCACGATGATCCTTCGAGAGGGCACTACTCTGTGAAGAGAAATTCCCATAAAATCTTAGGTGTTGGATACTATTGGCCTTCAATGCATAAAGATATTAAGAACTATGTTCATCGTTGTGATGAATGTCAGAGAGTAGGAAGACCAACTGCTTCTTCGGAAATGCCTTTACTGCCACAGATAGTACTTGAACCATTCGAGAAATGGGGTTTAGATTTTATCGGACCCATAGATCCTTCCTCTCAAGGGAAAGAATACATATTGGTTTGTATTGATTACCTAACAAAATGGGCAGAAGTTCAAGCTTTACGACTAGCTAGGTAAGAGCAATTCGCGAATTTCCTCTGTAATAAAATCTTCCTTAGATTTGGAGCCCCTCAAATTATTGTTACTGACCATGGACCCCAATTTATGTCCAAAGGGCTCTTGGCATTCACCAACCATTTTCAAGTAAGCCATAGAAAGTCATCACCTTACCACCCTCAAGAAAATGGCCAGGTGGAAGTAACTAATAGAGAACTTGAAAACATTTTAACAAAAATAGTTTCTTCAGGAAGAAAAGATTGGGCCAGGAAACTCCCTGAAGCTGTATGGGCATACAACATAACCTGGCAATCCACGACTGGATTCAACCCCTATGAGCTCATTTTTGGAAAGAAACCTCTTCTTCACATTGAGTTTGAACTACAAACTCTAAGAACAACTATGGAACTAGGTCTAGATTTAAAACAAGCCCAAGTTGAACGAGTTCTACAACTAAGTGAATTGGATGAGCTTCGCCTAGACGTTGTCCATCAAACTGAACTAATTCAACATCAACGGAAAGTGTGGCACGACAAACATATTAAGGAGAGGAAGTTTCATAATGGAGACTAGGCCCTGCTATTCGATTCAAAGTACAAATATCATAGAGGAAAGCTCAGGACTCATTGGTTGGGACCTTATGAGATTTCTGAAGTCTTTTCAAATGGAACTATTCAGTTGAAACCAATTGATGGTGACACATGAACCCTCTTAGTTAATGGTCATCGCTTAGATGTCTACCATAAGCCGATCAATAGGGAAGAATTCTCAAGAATGGTGGAAATGCAGGGCGAGGTCCAATGGGTTGACTCTACCAAGGCAGAGTTTATTTGGTAAAAATGTTGTTTAAATTTTATTTTTTTTAATATATATATATATATATATAAATTTGAAAATGTGTAATAAAAAGACATGTATGCCATGATATTTTTCTTCATTAATTTTTCTTCTTTTGGACTTAGCTAATTTTTGTTCCATTTTGCAGGACTTCTTAAAAAGGAGGAAAATAACTTCCCGAGCACCCTCCAAAGATGCTTTGGAACGTTATGATCCTGATGCCCGATGCTCTGAAACTTGTACAAAATTCATCATGACAAAAAGGCGTTCCTACACTAAGGTTCAAAGCTCCCAAAGTTCAAAATTCTTAAGTCTTGTCACTCCACCTTCATTTTGTTGCTGCTCTGGTTGCATCTTTCGACGATGCTCTGGAACCTTCATTTCGTTGCTGCTCCGGTCGCATCTTTCAGCGATGCTCTAGAACCTTCATTCCATTGCTGCTCTGACTGCATCTTTCGGCGATGCTCCAGAACCTTCATTCTATGGCTGCTTTGGCTACATCTTTCAGTGATGCTCTGAAACCTTCATTTCATTCCTTCTTCGGCTGCATCTTTCAGCGATGCTCCAGAACATTCATTTCATCGTCATCCCGGTTGCGTCTTTCACGGATGCTCCAGAACTTGTCTGCCTTCTCCATCATGAATACAAACCTCTTGCGTGCTCCATAACTTATGCACTAGTTTCGAGCGCGATGTTAATTGCGTACTCCAGAACTTGTTCATTCGTATTCCGCCACCTTTTTCATAAATTCAAAATTTCACGATACTTCCATCATTATATCTTGTACACGTGTCTTCCTATTTTATTTTTTATCATAAATAAAGCCACCAAGTCCCGCAGTCCTCATTAATAGCTCTGTCATCCATAAAATTATGCATTCACGCCATAATAAATCCGTCGTCACCTCAGCCAATAGCTTCACGTCATCCTATCAAATCTGTAAGGTACGAGATCTTCGAACGATCACAAAATGCAAGTAAGTACTAATTTTCGCTTTAAGTAGGTAGTTATTTTCGAATAAAGAATAATTAATTGATACGAACTTCACTCCCAATTTAGCAATTTGTGCCACTCGATGATCAACTACTTGTACGACAAGCCTTTCGCATGCCTTCATGCAAATTTAAAATCGTTGCTTAGTAAGCTGCAAACAGGACAAATAAGTTATTCCAGAGGCAATATTTTCAAAAGTGTTGTGTGAAAGCTTTGGGCTATGATTGAAATCTTTTATAGAGAGGGAAAATATGAAAATGGGGGGTGGTAAAAAGAAGTCAAAGCCAAATTCAGCCGACAAATTGTTGGGATTAAGCAATATCTCTAGATTGTTCGAAGAGGTAGGATGGTTGGATTTTATCAGAATATTCGAAGGATATGATGAAAAGCCGGTGAGCTCGTTTGCTGAAAACTACTCAAATGGAGAAGTGATACTTCATGGAAAGCATTTCAAGGTGAGTCCGAAAATCATTTCCCGTTTGTCTGGGTTAGAAAATTCAGGTATTAAGATAAAAGAAACCTCTCAGATAACATACCAAAAATTATCTGAATTATTTGTTAGAGAGGGAGACCCTCACCCCATGTTAGTAATTAGCACAAGAGGACAGAATAAAGGGTTCCAGAGGACCTCCATACTAGAGCCCTGGGGTATTTTCGTTGCTTGGATCATCAAATATTTTACTTGTGAAGGTCAACTAGCTATTGTAGTAGGACCTACTTTCTGAATGTTGATCCATTTGCATCATGGGAAAGAGAACCCCGCTCTTAGGGTAAATTTGCCTGAATTTTTATATGACTCTCTAAACACTTCCATAGAAAGATATAAAACAGGTTCAGGGCCACTGCAACACCATGGTTTAATTCAATTGATTTGTAAATACCATTTTCGCAAGAAATCCGAGGGCAAATGGGAAAAGTTTTTAAAGAAAATTGAGAAACCTTCAATAAAAAAAAAATAGAACTAGGGGAATCGTCTCACCGAATAACTTCACCATCTGGAGCAATATCCCCTAAGCGCTCTCCAACTCTGGAAGCTCCTAATCCCACCACCCCTAGTGAGGAAGTGCCAAAATTTTTAAGTAATGAATTCAAAACCCCTGATTTGCCAGAGCAAGTCGAGTTTGTTTATTCTGATTTGAGTAACCCCAGTAGAAAAAGAAAAGGGAAAAATAGGGCACCTATCACCTTCCAAGGTCTTCCTCCATTAAGAAGAAGTAAACACCTAGCCTTTGAATTCTCCGAAACCCCAATGCAGGGTATGGAGGGAAGTTCCAAAAAGAAAAATCCCAAGCGGCCATCTAAGCCTGTTGAGATTTCAAAGCCTGCCAAATTAGAGGAAATACCTCTAGAAAAAGAAGATTCAGTTGAAGAGATTCCTTCCCACTCTGCATATGTGGAGGAGGTCTTCACTAAAGAAATTCAGGGAAGAGAACAAGAAGGAGATGATGGTATTCCAAGTAATTTGTCCCCTATTGTTAATAGAATTATTGAGATAGTTGAAACAAAGAATGACACTGCAGAAACAGAGAAATGTAAAATAGAAATTGATAATCTAAAGAAACAATTGTACAAAAGTAATGAACAGGTCGAATTGCAAAAAGAAGAATTGATGGTGCATGCAGCTGTAATAAATAAAAGGAATCAAGAAATACAGGGTTTGAAACTACAATTACAGGAAAATGACACAATAATTTATAAGTTGAAAGACCAAATGCAAGAGTCGAGTCAAGAGCATACGACTTATAAAGTTGACATTGCAGGAAAGAATACATAAATTGAAAGGATAAAGCAAAACTTTGTGCTTATGCTCTTAGCCTTTGAAGAAAATAGGAAAACAAAAACTGAAGAATTAAATGCTTCCATCAGCAAAGTTGTAGAGTTGCAACAAGACTTGGTGGAATGCACTATGAAACCAAATATGGAATCCAAAGAAATCCAAACTAAGCTAGTTATAACTAATTGGTTCCAGGTTCACATTCCCCCACTGCCAATGAAATGGATGGAACAGTGTTATTTCTTAAGAAACGTTCAAACTGAGAATTACAGGCTGAAGAAAGAATTGGTACTCCTAAAGGAGTCATTTCACAGGGCATACAGAGGAAAACAGAATGCATGTCAACTTGTTGACTGCCTATTAAATTGTAGAAGGCCATCTAGATTGTACTCCATATTTTTAAACGAACAGTGGATAAGATGGAAATTATTTAGAATCTACAATGATCAGCCTTACGAGCCCGATGATGAATAATTTGTTAAGATATTTGTAGAGTCAACCCCTAAGGATCAAAATTTAATCTATGAGTTCTTTTTGCATGATTTATTATTAGAAAATCACACAGATTTCTTTATCAATTTATTTGTTGGAGAAGTAGAATTAAGAGCCTTGTTGTCTACCATGAGAAACCAGATTTATTGGCAGAAGTGTACAAAAGAATTTGCACAGGCAGAAAAGACAATAGGTCTTCAAATAAGGTCCCCAAATTCTAGGCCTGGTGGTTTCAAATACACATTTTTATCTCTCCTGATTAATGAAAAAATGAAAGAAAAGTATGATGATAGCCTCAGGCAGTGTTACAAAATTTTTATGAATCATGGGCATAAATTGATTGGGAAAGCATGGCACGCTTGTGAAGAGAGGTTCACTCCATTACCTGCTTACCTCAAGAAAAGAGAGGTCATTTCCCCTCTTAATCTCAAGTGGTCTTTTAGAAGAGTTGATGCTTTAGTTAAAATCCTAAGAACCCTTAAGACAAACTGGATGGGAATGAAATACAAGCCTCCTTTGCTACTTAATCCACCTCCTGCTTTCAATGTTTCAACTGATCAGAATGATAGACTTTTTAATGAATGGAGAGAGAGTGTGATATTTCACAGAGGGTTCATCTATGACCCTAAAGCTCTTGATGCAACAAGAAGAGAGGTACATGATCTCAGTGCCCTATAGGAGGAGTGGAATAAAACTCAGGGTTATAATTATGGAGGAGGAGGACCTACTAGGAATTAGGTGGGGGAAGAAATGATGAGGTAAAAATAACCTCATCATAATAAAATCTGAAAAGCTTACTTTTACAAACTCAATCCTAAGTCTGTGCCAATTTATTAAACTTTAGGAGAAATAATTTATTATTTTAAAGGAAAATTATGCAAACTTTCTTTCTCATGATCAATTGAGGAAATTTGCCAATGCAGGTTTAATGGGTTGACTTGAGTGTTTTTGTAGGGAATAATCGGTCATCTAGCAATTGTTACAAATGTTGAACCAACACGTGCCTTAAGTGTGGTAAAGGATAGATGCTGCGAACCGGCTCCTGAATATCAGGATGATGAACCAAAGATTTAGTTTTTGTTTCTTTAAATTTTGTTATCAAAAACTTCATGGCTCGTCTCGAGCCTTCTATATGTTTATGAGCTTTAAAGACATGAAAGTTAGTCTAAGTTGTTGAGGACTTTTTCAATGGCTATCCACGCCATCTAGAATCTAGGATTTAGTTATAAGTCGTCTATAAAAATGTAACTTCAAAAGAGATTAAAAAAAGGACTGAATGGTAACGTTATGTTGTTTTACATGGTTTCTAAATACTGATGTATGAGTTAGCTAATTTCTGTCAATTGATAAACTGTTAAACTATGAATGATGATGACTGTTTGTAGTGGAAAGAATCCAGAACCTGTAGTTTATGTGATTTGAGAATGAAGTGTTAACCCGCGAGCTAGCCACTCGAGGGAAGTTAGCTTAAATAGATAAGTATTTTACTGTTATGTTATTTTATTTGTTAAAAATAGATAACTGTTCAGTAGGAAGTAACTAAGTTTGTTGAGAATTGAGTCTGAAGTTTCAGAGCACCATTGTTTTAGTTAGTGTGGGTTACTTTTCGTAGTTGTTAGAATCTTTTACTATTTAAAAAGATGTTTCATAGTCTGTTCACTTATATCTCTACTTCCGTAGTATATCAGTTGTTTAGTTTGCTTGTTTCCATGCTTTCTAGGTTAGTTGTGATGCTTTCTAAATTAGTTATCTTATGCTTTCTAGCTTAGTATTTCCAGTTTTCTTAGAATAAATTGTTTTCCAGCTAAGAAGTTAAATGGCCTTAGATTAAAATTGATTTCAATGGTTTAAAGAAAAACAGAAAATATAAAATGAGTTATCCAAATCATCTTCTCTTGCAATATGCCTTGGACACTGCCCGGTCGACTAATTGACATTCTATATTCTAAATTAGTAGGACCTAATGACAGCCTATCAATTAGAGAGTAAGTAATTTAATTATTTAACTCATATGATTAAATAACAAGATAATTATTATAACATGATCATCATCTATAATTAAAACAAGTGATTCAAATATCTATAATTTAATTGAATTTGATAATATCCATCTTGAGCAGTAAATTAAAATCATCATACGGAATAAATATCCATCCAAAAATCATCGACAACTTTTAATATATATAAATTGACAAGTCAATACTGATAAGATCGTCATCATATATAACTAAAAAAAGTGAAAGTCAAATATGCCAGTAGATCAATAACATGTCAAAATGATACATGTCCAACAGTCGACATAAGTCAAAATGATACATGTACAAATGATATAAGTAAAAATGATAAATTATGTAACTCAAATTGATACAAGTTAAGATGATACATGTCCAAATGATATTAGTGAAAATAATACATGTCAATATGATACAACTCAATAATATGGTATTGTAGGCTGTGAAAATGATACATATGATAGTAACCATGAAAAGGGGCATCATAATGATATATCAGCAATGATCCATGATGCAGTCTATATGATCATGAATATCACTGGGTACTACTAGCAACTGCCTCGTCATCATGATGATCATGATGATCATAATGACATATTAGCAATGATCCATGATGCAGTTATATGATCATGAATATCGTTGGGTACTACCATCAACTTCCTCCTCATCATCATTATCATGATCATCATTGTCATCGACCTCCGTGTCTTCCATATCTACATCATCATCATCCTTTGCCATGTGGTCTGTACTGGTAGAACCAATATTTTCTGGATCTATATCATGATGAGGATCATCTTGATCTTCTGGAAGACCTGTGTTCTACAAAAAAAAACATTTAAAATGAAAATTTATTATTTATTTCTGCAATAATTTATTTTTCTGTTATATATCTAATATTAAAACATATGAGACAAAACCGTAATCAGATTACATCATATCAAAGTGCACATACCATAATAAAATTTCAAAAAAGTTACAACTAATATGTCATCCCAATGATGTAAAACATGCAACAATTCTAATAAACATTAGTAAAGATCATAAAAAAAATTGTTATACAATTTAACTATCAACTGTAAATTCTATTACATAACCTTAAGTGCCAACCCTCTACAAAAGAATGAGGAGACTGCAAGAAGATTGGTTGTAGAGGGCATTGGTATAGGATATGGACATGGCTCTTCCAAGCCATCCACTAAGATGGTTTCGTACAAAAATGTGGATGATATCCCCATTTCTAGAGAGCTCATGATTCAGGTTGATACGAAAAATGATGTTGTTTTGGTACCCATATATGGCATCATGGTTCCATTTCATGTATCCACCATCAAGAGTGTTTCAAGCCAACAAGATGGAGGGAATTCTTATATAAGGATAATTTTCAATGTTCCAAGTACCAACTTTAATACTAACTACATGCCAACATTGAAATTCCCTAGCAATATTTATGTTAAGGAAATTTCCTTTAGATCCAAGGATTCAAAGCACATCAACCATGTGGTACAAATGATTAAATCTCGCAAACAATCTGTAGCAATGAAAGAGTCTAAAAAGGAAGAGAGAGCTACACTGGTGACTTAGGAGAAACTTCAGCTTTCAAAAATAAAGCCAATTAGGTTGGCAGACTTGTGGATCAAGCCAACATTTGGTGGAAGAGGAAGAAAGATGATTGGAACTCTGGAGGCCCACCATAATGGATTTCACTATTCAACCATGAGAGAAAAAGAGAGAGCCGATATCATGTATCAAAACATTAAGCATGCATTCTTCCAGCCAGTGGAGAAGGAGATGATTACTTTGCTTCATTTTCATTTGCATAACCATATCATGGTGTGGGAACCAAGAAGACCAAGGATGTCTAGTTTTATGTGGAGGTAATGGATGTGGTCCAAAATTTAGGAGGGGCAAGAAGGTTAATGTATGATCCTGAAGAAATTGAGGAAGAACAACAAGAGAGGAACAAGAAAAATAAAATCAATGCAGAGTTTCAAGGATTTGTCGAGTGAGTAAGAGAGCTCTGGGAGCAGCCTCATCTAAAATATTTTGAACTAGAGTTTGATAAACCATTTAGAGAGCTTGGTTTTCATGGAGTTCCTTTCAAAGCCTCTAATTTTATTGTTCCTATGGTAAAATATTTGGTAGAGTTGGTGGAATTACCTTTCTTAGTAATCACTATTAGTGAGATCGAGATTGTTAATCAATTAGGTGCTAATTGCCTATAGTAATGAAAGAGTCTGGAAAGGTAGAGAGAGCTACATTGGTGACTCAGGAGAAACTTCAGCTTTCAAAAACAAAGCCAATTAGGCTGAAAGACTTGTGGATTAGGCCAACATTTGGTGGAAGAGGAAGAAAGATGACTGGAACTCTAGAGGCCCACCATAATGGATTTCAGTATTCAACCATGAGAGCAGAAGAGAGAGTTGATATCATGTATCAAAACATTAAGCATGCATTCTTCCAGCCAACAGAGAAGGAGATGATTACTTTGCTTCATTTTCATTTGCATAAGCATGTCATGGTGTGGGAACCAAGAAGACCAAGGATGTCTAGTTTTATGTGGAGGTAATGGATGTGGTCCAAACTTTAGGAGGGGCAAGAAGGTCAATGCATGATCCTGATAAAATTGAGGAAGAACAACAAGAGAGGGACAAGAAATATAAAATCAATGCAAAGTTTCAAGGATTTGTCAAGCGAGTAAGAGAGCTATGGGAGCAGCCTCATCTACAAGATTTTGAATTAGAGTTTGATATACCATTTAGAGAGCTTGGTTTTCATGGAGTTCCTTTCAAAGCCTCTTCTTTTATTGTTTAGGTATAGTAAACTGTTTGGTAGAGTTGGTGGAATTACCTTTGTTAGTAATCACTATTAGTGAGATTGAGATTGTTCACATTATTTTTCTGGCTTTGATTGTGTAGAATTTTTTTTATCAACGTTTCAGATCACACTCTGTGATCCATCATCAGAATGAAAGAGAGCATAAGAGAGAGAAATGAATTGTTGCAAACCCACACTAGTTAAAAAGAAAAGAAAGAGAGGAGAGGGGAGAGTTGCATGAGGTTCAATGAAACAAACATAATTAATCCAAAGAAAATAAAAGGAGATAAGAGATAGAAAAAGAGAAAAAATAGGAAAGAAATTTAGAGAAGGAAAGCTAAAAGATCAAAAAAAACAATAGAACGACTAAAAAGGCCAAATAGAAAGAAATAAATTAAAAATAGAAACTAAATATAAAATAGCAAGAGAACAACTAATTATATATATTTTTTCACCTAAATTCATTTAAAAAGATATTCATAGAATTCTATTTCTAATAAAAATAGAATGCTATGAATATATTTAAAAAACAACTCAAAATCTAACAAGAGAAATTAATACAATAAGTTAAACGACAAAGAACCAAGAAAAATAAAAGAAAGAGAAATCAAGACAAGGAAAGTAAAGGAATCTAAAGAAAAGGAAAGCAAAGGAACTAATACAAACATAAAGAAAAGAAAAGCAAAACGATCAAATCAAATCAACTAACAAATATGTCAATAAAGAAAACAAATAAAAAAATGGAACAAAATTTAAAATAAAGGGATAAATTTAATTTAAATTAAATTAAAAGTAAAAAAAACACCAAAGAAATTCAAACCTAAACACATTTAAAAATAAATTCAGTAATACTATTACTAAAAAATGAAAAATTATAAATTCTATATATATTTACTAATGAATAGATAAATAGAAGTCTAAGAAAATATATAAATGTATATATGTAGATAGTTCTTCTATGAATTATATATATATAATTCATAGAATTCTATTTGTATATATATATGTATATTATTTGTATATATATATGTGTGTGTATATATATATATATATATATATATATATTCGTAGAATTCTATTTAATTACATGTATATAAATAAAAATAAACTACCAAAACAAACATCAAAACTGTCAAAATAGAAAAAGAAAACAAATAATAAAAGGAGCAAATTTTAAAATAAAGGAATAAAATTTAATTCAAATTAAATTAAAAGTCAAAATAACACCAAAGAAATTCCAACCTAAATAGATTTATAAAGAAAATCAAGAATTCTAATACAAATAAATAAAAAATAAACAATGAGATTATAAATTCTATATATATTTACTAATGAATATATAAATCTAGAGTCGATGAAAATATATAAATGTATATATGTAGATAGCCTTCTATGAATTATATATATATATAACTTAAAATTCTATTTATATATATCAATCTATATTCGTAGAATATATGTATGTAAATATATATACAACATATATATATATATATAAATATTTATTTATGTATATATATATTCATAGAAGAATATTTATATATTTCATAGACTTCTATTTGTAAGTTCATTAGTAAATATTTATAGAAACTATTTATATAAAAATAAAAAGAGACACCAAATCTCAACAAACCAACCCAAAGCAAGAGACTAAAAAGGAACTCAGAAAGAGCCACCAAAGACGACGAGACATAAATCCACCCCACAAAACCGACAAGGAAGGAGAAAGAGAGAGAGCCACAGGGCCCCCGGGGGGATCAAGGAGGGGATTGAGGCCTATTTCTAAGTTTGGATAACAAAGGATTCCAAGAACGACTCAAGATCCAACCATCATCATGATTGAGGTTATTGGGATGATTGTTAATTTCAATGGCTTCTTTTAGTTTCCTCTTGAAAAATTTGTCTTCTTTGTATAGACTTGAAACTTTTCCAAGAAAATATGGTGTTTGGTTGATGAAGAGTGCTCGACAAGGTTAGACTTAAGGACACGCTCATGTTTGATGTCAGCGCTATGCTCTTTGATTCTTGTGCTGAAGGCATGACTTGTTTCACCTATATATGGTGTGCCACATGAGCAGACAACCTTGTAAACTCCAAAATAATGAAGGATTTCCTTAGAGTCCTTGAGAGAGGGGACACGATTTTTCACAATTAAAATGGGCTTGAAGGCACAACAAAGACCTTTTTTGTGAAGGATCTTGGAAATTTTGTGGGAGATGCCTTCGATGTAGGGAAGGGAAGCAGAAGGGGGAATATTCGGTTTGGAGGATTTGGAGTTAGAAAAGAAAGTAGCCTTGGTTTGGTTGAGAGCTTTGGAGATTTGTTTGCTTGTAAACCCATTCAAGCTGAAGATTTTATGAAGGTGAGCCAACTCTTGGTTTAAGTTATCTTCATCACAAATCCGATAAGCTATCATGGCTAAGGTTTTGACGACACCAATTTTTTGGCTAGGGTGGTGATGAGAAGAAGGGTGGAGGTAGAGATCGGTGTGGGTAGCTTTACGAAAGACCCAGCGACCGAGGGAGCCATCATATTTTTTTATGAGCAAGATATCAAGGAAAGGGAGTTGGCCTTCAGCTTCAATCTTCTTGGTGAAGGAGATGCATTGGACTAAGTTGTTGAGATTAGCATGAAATTATTCTAATTTTTCCAACCCATGAGGCCAAAAAATGTTAGTGTCATCCACATAACGTTTCCACCATTTTGGATTGAGAGGGAAAGAAAAAAGGGCCATTTCTTCAAAATGCTCCATGTAAAGGTTGGCAATGATAGGGGAAAGAGGGGAACCCATAGCTACACCATCCACTTGCTCGTAAAAAGTGCCTTGGAATGAGAAAAAAGTGGACCTTAAGCAAAATTCTATAAGCGTGGCAATCTCATCATTTGTTTTGCATCTAACAATCTCTATCGAGTCAAGGATGGGCATCATGGTGAAGAGAGAGACAACATCAAAGCTCACAAGGATGCCATTGCTATCTAATTTGACATCATTGATAAATTGAACAAATCAAGTGGAATCTTTAATATAGGATTGAGACTTTCCCACATGAATAGAGATCAAATTGGCAAGGAAAGAGGCTAAATTGTAAGTTGGGGAGCCTATGGTGTCCACAATGGGTCTCAAAGGAATGCCACTTTTGTGAGATTGAGATTGTTAACCAATTAGGTGCTAATTGCCTATAGAAATGAAAGAGTGTGAAAAGGCAAAGAGAGCTACAATGGTGACTCGGGAGAAACTTCATCTTTCAAAAACAAATCCAATTAGGCTGGAAGACTTGTGGATCGGGCCAACATTTTGTGGAAGAGGAAGAAAGATGAATGGAACTCTGGAGGCCCACCATAATGGATTTCAGTATTCAACCATGAGAGAAGAAGAGAGAGAGTTGATATCATGTATCAAAACATTAAGCATGCATTCTTCCAACCAACGGAGAAGGAGATGATTACTTTGATTCATTTTCATTTGCATAACCATATCATGGCGTGGGAACCAAGAAGACCAAGGATGTCCAGTTTTATGTGGAGATAATGGATGTGGTCCAAAATTTAGGAGGGGCAAGAAGGTCAATGTATGATCCTGATGAAATTGAGGAAGAACAATAAGAGAGGGACAAGAAAAATAAAATCAATGCAGAGTTTCAAGGATTTTTCAAGTGAGTAAGAGAGCTATGGGAGAAGCCTCATCTAAAAGATTTTGAACTAGAGTTTGATATACCATTTAGAGAGCTTGGTTTTCATGGAGTTCCTTTCAAAGCCTCTGCTTTTATTGTTCCTACGGTAAACCGTTTGGCAGAGTTGGTGGAATTACCTTTCTTAGTAATTACTCTTAGTGAGATTGAGATTGTTAATCAATTAGGTGCTAATTGCCTATAGCAATGAAAGAGTCTGAAAAGGCAGAGAGAGCTACATTGGTGACTTAGGAGAAACTTCATCTTTCAAAAACAAAGCCAATTAGGGTGGCAGACTTGTGGATCAAGCCAACATTTGGTGGAAGAGGAAGAAAGATGTCTGGAACTCTAGAGGCCCACCATAATGGATTTCAGTATTCAACCATGAGAGCAGAAGAGAGAGCTGATATCATGTATCAAAACATTAAGCATGCATTCTTCTAGCTAGCAGAGAAGGAGATGATTGCTCTGCTTCATTTTCATTTGCATAACCATATCATGGTGTGGGAACCAAGAAGACCAAGGATGTCCAGTTTTATGTGGAGGTAATGGATGTGGTCCAAACTTTAGGAGGGGCAAGAAGGTCAATGTATGATAATGATGAAATTGAAGAAGAATAGCAAGAGAGGGACAAGAAAAATAAAATCAGTGCAGTTTCAAGGATTTATCAAGCGAGTAAGAGAGCTATGGGAGTAGACTCATCTAAAATATTTTGAACTGGAGTTTGATATAACATTTAGAGAGCTTTGTTTTCATGGAGTTCCTTTCAAAGCCTCTGCTTTTATTGTTCCTACGGTAAATTGTTAAATTGTTTGGTAGAGTTGGTGGAATTACCTTTCTTAGTAATCACTATTAGTGAGATTGAGATTGTTAACCTTGAGAGAGTAGGACTTGGGAAAAAGGCATTTTATATGGCTATTGTTTTCAAAGACTTCAAGCGTGATGTACCGCATTGACGCCATTCCTCAATCTTCGCTTGATGGCATCAAGGAATCATTGAACTCCATGGATATAAAGTATTATGAAAGCATAATGAAATTGAACTAGCGGCCAATTTTGAAGACTATTATTGATGATCCAGATAAATTTATTGAAGATGGTGGTTGGGAATTTTTGAATATGGAAGCTAGTGATTTTGATTCTGATAATTCAAAAGAGTTAGATCAAGGATATGAACCCTCTGATGTAGAACAGGAATCAAAATTAGATGAGGAAGGATTAGAAGATGAATCTCTTGTGGATTCAGATGAGGACGAAGAAGAAGAATATTTTGAAGAGGAGGAAGGTAAAACATGTGATGAATTAGAAGTCAAAGCCAAAAATGTAGATAAGGAAAAAGGAGACGAGTCTGACAGTGAAGAGGAAAGGCGACGATGAAAGGTAAAAGCTACAGGGAAGTCTCAGGCACCTGATATTAGAGATTCAAGAGGAATGCTTGCCAAGAGACATAAAGTCAGATGAATTGAGTTCATCTACATCCTTCTACTAATTATTCATGTACATAAATGGTTCAACTATTTATGCAAATGATGCATATATGTTAACTTGATCAGTGATGTTACTTCAGTAGTTTGACTTCTATGACAACTAGCCATTAGGCCATTGTATGCGGGAGCATGTTTGTGTTTTTAGTTAGCTTTTTTGGATAGCTCTATTAGGTGTTAAGGACATTCCATTTATCTTTTGAATGTTAAGAAGTCTAGTATTACACACTTCTCTATGTTGATCAGATCAGGTTGGAGGTTTTAAACTGCTAATTTCTTTATTTATGGAGTTTTTTAAACTTGAAAGATAGGAATTTACTGCCTTTTTTAAAATTAGATGGAAAAATTAAGTGGTTGGTTAGCTACGCCAAGTGATGTAGACTACAAGGATGTTAGATCTATAGGATGCCTACCAAAATGTATCAAAACATTCTTACATGTTAAAACAATGGTAGCATCGTGAGGAAGGATGACAAAGATTGACGTGGATCACTTAGTAGAATGACAACATTAATTCAAGGAAGCACTTCTTGAGATACCATGTTTGATATAAAAGAAGATAAATCAAATTGACATGGGACTAAGTTACTCAAATGATACAACTCATAACTTAAATGAGGAAACTTAAGAGATATTAAAATAATATGGTCATTAATTGAAAGATGCGATGAAAATAAGGCATGAATGTCACCCACTACCCTTCAAGGCAAACAATATTTTTTTCCTCAACATGAAATAATGGGACAATTGAGTGGGATCTAGGGCCAACAAAGAAGCACTTTAAAACTCATCCTACGCATCAATAAACAACTCAACACAAGAAATGCAAATTGACATATCAACACAACAATATCCAACTAAGTTATTGAAAGTCAACTATTGATACCTCATTGTCCATCCAGATTACAAAATCGACCCACTTTTTGCTTTATAACTTTTCTTTTTCAAACTGATTTGGATGTCGACCATATTTCTCCTCTTGTCAAAACATGGAACATGGACTAGTTAAACTAATTAATATGCAATCATTTGCTTTTTCCTAGGAAATAAAAAAACATCATTTAACATATTAAATATACTTACAAATGTACAGATCAAGGCCTATAAACCTTTCTGACCATTGTGATGTGTGGCACGAAGTTTTTGAAGCCTAGCCTTGGAGGACTTGTCTTGGAACATATACTAATTCAATTTAACTATGCACAAATAAAATTTAAAAATAGTTTAATAAATTTGATATAATCTTATGAGAAAATTCAAATACCTGCGTACTCTCCTCACCAAACTTCCTCCATGCATCAGACTTCTCATATGATTTTACAAGCTCTTTCCATACTTTGACACTTACATCAATTGGCCTTTTTTGAGCCTTAGCTCGGGGGGGATTTTTTTTATCTTCTTTGTTTGGTTGCACCAAAATCTCTTGCAATTTTGAGACATTTGTAGCTTTACCTTCTTCACAGACCAACCTGTGCCAAATTTAGTCTCCATGTCATTGATAACTATTTTTTGTAGGTGTATGGGTATCTTTGAGAATGGAAAATGTAGACAGTATTTGAACTGATGAAGGCATGATTCCTTCAACCTATTCACAAAGTCTTTTTCAACATCTTTCATTTGGACTTCCCCTGAAACCACATCGTATTATATCTTGGTATTGTAGCTACCATTGCAAGATGCAAAACTTGGCATGGTGGAAGAAGTCTATATCCCAGGAGTGGTTGGGACAATGGAAGTCTCTACTCCCTATTCTACATTCCTAGAGTTTACTGTTATTGATTTCCTCCTGGATCTTTTTCTTGATCTAGGATTGCTTGGGGAATCAATTGATTCCCTTTGACACGGTTGATTCGGTTGCAATAATTGAGGGGCTTCACTAGATCATTTTTCTATGTATCTAGCAAGCATTGTCTAGTCCACAACATCCAATTTGTTCACTGACTTTTCCCCCAATATGGAAGCCAATGCCTCTTTATCTTTGTCAGTCTCATGTCCCTATATATATATATAAAATAAATTTCTTCTTTTAAATTTAAAAATAAAAAACTAAAAACTAAAAATGAAAGAAACAATGGAAAAATTTACAAATCTATAAATTGACAATGAATTACCTCATTGCGACCAAAGTTTGCTTCCTTTGTTCTCTTCCCTCTATTGCTTGACATTTTGAGGCGACCTAGGGCAAATTATTTTTGTCCAGTCTGTGGAGGCAAACAAAGTACACATTGTCAGGTATGAAATTTTCCGTCTAGTTTGTGGTATGAAAGTTTTACCTTGAATGACTCTCTTTCTAGATTTAAATTCCTATAAATCAATTGCTTGCACACCTGTATGGAATATAAATATATTTGAAAGGATATAAATATATGCAAAATGAAACAAATGTATTGTAAATAAATCAACTCTTGTGCACCTATATAGAATGGTAATCTTTTAGGGATAAAAAGGGCACAAAGTGTGGATTTATTAAGAGTTAACATAGATAGGTCCCATGCTTGAGTCACATCCACTGATTAGAAATAAAATGAATGTGTGCGCACAATCAATTTGAAACCACGAGCTCATTGTTCTGTAAAAGAATAAGTGAAAATTAGTAATAGATAATTTAAGCCTGAAGGTCTCACAAATTTGAGGAAATGATTTATTATTCAACTCTCATCTCAAAAGCCCTATCTCCTCGTATTGTCTCAACCAACCTTTGTTCCCATGGGACTTGGCTGGAGTGGGGTGGATGCAGTTTAACAACTTGTCTTTAAAGCATTCGACTAATTTTTTAGGAAGTGAGAAAGTTGTCTTCAAAGAAAGGTATGGAAGGAAGGTCTGAGAAATTGAACTGGAAACTGAAAGCTTGGGATGGGAATGATAAGAAAACCAATACATTGGGGTTTAAAAAATGCATTCACTGCTCTCAGATGCAGAGGAAATAATGTAATGTCTACAATTTTACCCTCCTCCTTTGCAACCACACGAGACTTGAACGATTCACATGTAAACAAAACAATATTCACAACCCTTTCTTCACAATCCTCTCCTTTTAATCCAAACAAAAATATTTGTGGGAATGAAAAAACAAATTATAACCTTACTTATGGTGTCACAAACTAAATCAAATTTTTGATCTACTTGCTTATAGCCCTCCTTCGTGCTAATTTTCCCTTTTTTCTCCTCTCTTCCTTTGTGCAACATTTATCTCCCGTCATCTCTTCCTTGATGCGAGAAGTTTTAAATTTTTGTTCTTGATTTAGTAGTCGGCACTATAGTCATTGTAGTTAACACCGCCTTTCAGCCCTAAATGTAATATGTTTGGGGTGCAAAAGGTGGCGCAAAGTGCACCTAATTTAGCACCTCCTTTCAGCCCTAAATGTATTCTGTTTGGGGTGCAAAAGTGTTGAAAATGAAGGTTAAAATTATAGTAAAAATGTAGCTTAAAACTTGTAAATCCTATATAACTGTAGATTCAATTTTAGTATTCTTTGTCACAATCTCTTGTGTATGATTAATATTGAATTAGATCAATTTTAATGTTGTAGAAAGTAGACAGAAGATTGATAGAAGAAATATAAGACAAAATAGAAAGGACACAACATGTACTTGGAGAAACCCTTTCAGGAAAAAACTCCACCAGAATTGGTCTTGCTTGTATTATTTAACCTTGATAAGATTACAATAACATTGATTCAATTCTCCTTGATATGCTTCCTTTATTCTTCAACAAATCTTCTTCACAACTTGCAATATTTTCTCACAAAACTCTCTCATACAATTGCTGCAATAATAGACAATATTCTTGCTTACAAACTCATAAGAGATCAAATATATAATCACAAAGCCTCTTGAGAAAATCCATTTCTAGGGTTGCCAAGTTTTGTTCAAACATGCATGACAAAGTCAAACAAGAGTCTCCCTCGAAGTTGGTGCCCAACACTAAAGTGTTAACCTCGTAGTTGTCAAAAATATCTTCTACAAGCTCATCCTCAAAGTAGGCACCCAAACTGGATCCCACTTAATTGAACACTATAAATATATTTTCCATCTAATAGTTGAAACTCAAAGATTCCAACTTGGGCACCCAAGGTGGGCCCAAGTTAATCTTTTTTAACTGAAACACATCTATCGCCTATTCATGCAAAAAAAATATGGATGCATGATCCTCCATCTGTTAACTGAATGTATCCACCTGTTATCTATCCATGCAACTCAAGTCACTGAAGTTAACTAACATGCAATTGAAGATAACTGAAACATAACTGAACTAAACTAAATTGAACTAAACTAAATTGAATTGAACTGATCCTCATAAACATCAATCCCTATTTTATAGGTACTCAACATGCATAAATCAAAATCCCTATTTTGTAGGAACCTAGGATGCATTTATGAAGTGTACTCAATTCACCAACCAGTTAACTGAACTAAGGTGGATCGCACGTCCCATGTGTGCGCCCATGTACTCCTATTTTGTACGAGCTTTCCCAAGGTGTTCCCACATGCTCCTAATATTTAGGAATAACTACAAATATCAAATTAAATGTTTATTTCATTCCAAATTAATCTCTTCCTAATCCTAGTGTTGTGCAACACATTCCAAGGACTTAGGAGATACATGAAATATGTTTAGAATGTAATTAAATGGCATTCTATTCCCAACAAAAGGTGGCACAAAGTGCACCTAATTTAGCACCTAGTAGTGCAAAATGATGTATTTTTCTTGGAAGTTGATAAATAAATTGATCCTAAATTGACTTCATCTTCATATGTTCCAAGGGAGTAATCATGGTTCCCTATTTTATCTATTCCTTATCCCATGTCAATTTTGTGGGTGTAAAAATAATAGAGGTTAGATTTGTGAACTTAGAAATGACCCCTATACAACTAGATGAGTCATCTAAAGTGTTGCATGTTACAGATTTGTATAAAAAAAGAAACCCTAATTCATTACTATCATCTTAGATATAGGGCTTATTGGGGAATTATGAAAAATCATCTATGAGAACTAAATCATTATCATGTGGCATTTACATTGCATCAACAACCTATGTGTATTGCATGCTTCCTAGAGAGATTTGAGCTCTAGTTGTCAACATTCCACGTGTAAATTTTTTGTGAAGAGCAAAATGTTGCAATGTCCTATTTTGTTTTTCATAGTGTGTCGTAATGAAAAGCAAGCGTATTAACAAGATAATTTATGTGACTATTGTCATTGTTGTGTATTATAGGATCCATAGGAGGCCATGGAGAGAGGATGTGGATGACGTAGATCCACTAAATCATAGAGAGGAAAGTGGGTGGAAATAGATATGACAACGAAATCTACAGATACAATAGAGGTAAGAAGAGAAAGCAACCTCAACCAAAGGAGGAAGGTGTTTATGAATTCACAAATGCTACAACATAGAGGAGATAAAGTCATTTTTTTGTCCATGATGCCTCTGAGGTCAAGGGAAAAGTTTGAAAATTAGGATGGCCAAAACATGATATCAATATGTCAAATATATGACTAAAGTGAGGTTTTGTATTGGAGAGCATATTCGTTGAAATGATATAATTGGTGTACTAAACATTATTTACTATGTTGTGTATTATAGGGGTGAGATGAGGCCATGGCAACAAATCATGTCATATCAAATGAGGACACAACAGATGAAGCGGGACATCAAGTACTCAAATTTTGACTTAATTTAGGAAAAAATGATCTGATGGAATTTTGTGATACGTCCATCTTTTTTCACAGTATTATTGAAATTTATAATGTATTATGCAATCTTGACATAAATTAATGCATGTTTTTGATTATTTTAGATGGAGATTGGAGCAAATGCAGAGCCTGAGCGTTCAACTAGCAAAATAAGAAGAAATGTACGTGGACGTGGACCTAAAACTGTTAAATCACGTAGATGACAGTGGATGGAAGAGGATATGACAATGGATATTGCAAACACAACAAATGATTGCACTGAACAAGAGGTTGGTCAGGACTATAGTACATGGGATGAATACTTTGAGAAAACTATTGTTTGTGGATGTTCTGTATGTCGTGGAAAGAAATAATTCAAATGAGCAATTGTATAAAGACATTACATATATGATGAGCTTACAGTTGGTAGTATGCCTCCTACAATCGATTCAAATCCAATAGGAATTATGGTAAGGAATTTTCCAATTTGATAAAAATAACATGTATACTTTGTTTAAACATTGTTTTATATTATTTAAATAACTAATTTTTTTCTTAATGGATACTTGCAGGATAAATTTCTTGGTTTAAAGTTTCCTGGACCACCGACTTCCAGACTAGAGGGCAATGATAATTTATCAGATGATACATCTAACAAAAATATGTGCCAATATACTAGCTCAGAAGATGAGGAATTGATGAAAACAAGTCATAGAACAAGAACTGGTTTAAAGATGCATAATTTGCTTCAAGACAAGGGGAAGGTGGACTACATGCCCTATGAGAATGAATGTGATGGAGATGATGACTTGCCCCTGAGTTTGAGATCAATTACAAAGAGACATTTGATCGTTGACTATATTGCGCTTGGCATGGTTATCAACAACTACCTAAAGTGTACGAGGTGTTTCAATTTTGGGGATACAACTACATGATATGACCTCCCAATATTCATGGAACGAATCTAGGCCTCTTTATTTTCCAAAATTTACATGTGGGATCTAAACATATAAACAATTCAGAAAAAACCACTAGGAGATTAATGCCATATTATGGTCCATCATATTACAGTGGTGAATGGAGAAGGCTAGCAAAATATAAGCCTAGCATGTCGACATATGGTCTAAATTCGAATATGTATACACATCGTCTCCAATTTGAAAGTGGAAAATAAATTAATAGAGGTCATCTTATGTATATAGATGGACGTGCATACACGCACAAAAATATTGCAGGATTTATAAATAGTAGTAAGGGAAGGGACCCTACTATAAGACCAAAGTGTCAATTTGTTGAGGTTATAAATGATAAAGATGGATATATAGAAAGAGAGGTTGATAGATTGATAATGGTTGAGGCTATTATGGACCTTACCACTGGGTATGAGTTATTGATTGATTACCCCTTCTTAAAACGTACTCCTGCGCAAAAGAAAAGGGAAGAACAAGGTATCCCTAAGGATGTTCGTAAGGGTAGAAAACTAAAGAATAATAAATGAGTGTGGACTGATGTTTTATAAACTATGATGCCAAAATTATGTTTTATTTAATTTATTGTATAAAAAAGGTAGTCTATAAAATAATGTTCCATTATTCAATTGATGTATATATGTTCATACAAGCCAGTATTGGCATGGTGTGATGGTTTATAGGTGGCATTGTTGTTCTTGCCACCAAGGTTCAAACCCCATTGGGGTGGTATTGTTGAATGGTTGTATTCCGGTTCATAGCTCTGATCAAAAGCGTTTACCCCTTGAATAATAATATATATGTTCATACAATTTATATTTATATTTTTTAAGCCATATTTGATTATATTTCTTTGAAATTGATACATTTATGATTTATCCAATTGTTGCCAAACATTAAATGATGCTTGTGTTTGTTGATAGGTAGAAGATGTTGATGAAACACATACTAATACCCAAGATCCAACTGGGTTATTAAGATCTGGATGGGATGATCCAAACCATCCTTTAAACCATACCAGGGCGAAAAGAGCAAGATTGAAGAAAATAATACCACCTAAGAAATTTGAAGAGCTGATGAGATCTGCATACACTGATGACATGCCACCTAGCCTTAATGATGATGATCATGGTAGTGAAAATGCAGTGCATGAAGAAGGATTGAATAAAATGCTTACAAATTTCTTTGGGGATGGAAATAATGATGACAATAATGATCATATGGTTGAAAATAACGATGATAGTAGGGATAATTACCACCAACGTAATGTTGATGATAACAACTTGAAATACTCCAACAAGCAAGCATCAAAGACACCCGTGTTCAAATCGGGTGCAAGTAGAATCTCAAAATTGGCATGCACATTAATATTATTAGAAATCAAGCCACTATTTGGTTGGTCAGACAAAGGATTCACTACCCTACTGAAGTGAGTTGAAATCTATTTCTTACTTTGCACTGTTAATTGGTGTACATAATTCATAAACATTCATCAACTTTTTTTATATTTTTTTAAGGGGATTTTAAAACCATATATTGTATATAAATAGTCCTAGTATAGATTTACATATCAAACATGTTCATCATAAGTCAAACATTCAATTGATTTAATCTTTGGCAATCTTAGAGGGCAATACAAACTAAAATATTCCCTGAAGAGAATGTGTTGCCATCAACTTGCAGAGAGGCACGTTTGTTGTTGGTTGAGTTGAGGATTGAATATAATCAAATTCATTCATGTAAAAATGATTTCATTTTATACAAAGATGGATATCAAAACAAGGTAGAATGCCCTATATGCAAACAAAAGAGATATCGTACAAATGTACAAGGTCCTACAGTTCTAAAGAAGGTTTTACGTCACATGCCAATTATACCTAGACTTCAACGAATGTTTTGTTGCAAGTCACTTGCATAATTGATGGACTGGCATGCAAAGAACAAGAGTAAAGATGGATTCATGCAAAATTCGGCCGACTCCAAAGCAATGAAACTCATAGAGGAAAAATGGCCAAGAAAATTCAAAGATGAACCCCGTAGTATCAGGTTTGCTCTTGCAATGGATGGAGTGTGCCCATTCTCTTTATTAAGCTCAAATTATAGTGTTTGGCCAGTTGGATTCATAGTATACAATATTCCCTCATGGATGAGTGTTAGAAAGGAGCGCCTTATGCTGACTCTCATTGTTCCAAGAAAACATCAAGTTAAAAATATGGATGTTTATCTTGCACCTTTTATTGATGAGATGCAACTGCTATGGAAAGGCATAAGAATGTATGACATATCACGTCCTCCATCAAATAGGTCCTTCATGTTGTATGGTGTGCTATGTTGGACTATTCATGATTTCCCAGGACTTGGTGTTTGTTCTAGTAATATAAAATATTTACATATTTACACTCATAATTTATTTTCATCCCAACTTTTATACTTAGTTTTATACTATTTTTTGATGTTATTAACATTATTTGTTGAATTGCAGGGCTTCAAAAAAAGGGGATATTTGCATGTCCAAGATGTGTAGAACAATTTTAAGGGCAGTGTTGATGCCAAAAATTGACAAGGTAACAACCTTATGGAAAAATCAGTTAAAGGGGGGACCTATTGCACTAAACTGAGTGACCTCCATATCTTTAAAGAAGATGACTTCTTCTATAATTTGGGGTTGAAAAGGGTGGAGAAGGAAACAAATATAAATGAAATCTAATCTAAGGCGATGCGCCAAGAAGTAGATATGGGCATGATAAACCTATCTATTAGATATGATTTAAGGGTTGTTCAACCATCTGCTATGTCCTAGAATAACAAAAATCAAAATGGAAACATGAATAATTTACTCAATGACATAAAATAACTTCCATACATTTACTAGAAAGGATAGTCAAAGACATGGTCTAAATCAGCAAGCTTATATTAAAATTATAGAAGTTTGCAAACAAATTACTCAATACAAAGATGACACAGTATAAAACTTTATCAAATAGTCAAGAAACAAAAAGGCCGAACAGTCTATGAATCTTATACAATAGGCTAAAGCAATATAAGAGGGCTGGTGTCTTTCCACAAAATTTTCTATAAGTTTTGAACCCTTTCTTCGAAAGAAGAAGCAATATTTATAGATAGAAATCCCACCGCCTGGCGGGCCAATAATAGAAAAGATTTGAATCATGAACAATGATGCACAGAGCAATGATTTCCCTTGGTTGTTGCAACATACAAATATTCGAGCATGGAACATGGTCATTTATGAACCGAATGCATCCCCTGTGAATGATGGCAGTGGTCCTAGCAGAACATAGTGTTGACATGTGTCGCTCACCCACGAGGGCAGTTAGAACACGTGGCAATCTTGGCAAGGGCAGATGCTTGCTCCTTACTCCTCCTCGATGAAGACCTACATGGTGAAGACACATGGAGGTATCCTTCAAAAATGACGTTGTTGGTGGGGTCCGCCAAAAAGTGTATGTGGACCGATGCTACGTGACAAGTGGTTGAGGCTCGATAGAAAAGTGAAGGGAAGCATCCTTCAAATATGCGAATTATTGACACGTGGAGGCATGGTAGAAGCTGTTAGAAAAGCGAAGGGAAAAATCCTTGCTGAGAGCACCTAGCGGATATGTAGCAACAGTCAGACAAAGCTTTTGCAAAAAGGAGCCTGATGATTTTCAAACAGATGGGGCACATGCCTATACTTAGCAAAAATAAAACCACCCGGAGAGAGCTTGAAGAAATTTATGTTCACAAGTGGTATTCTAAAGATCTACATAAATTTATTTACGCAAACAACAAGGTTTTTCTACCACTAGATCATAGGTTTAGAAATTTCCTAAAGAATCAATTTGATGGAAAATTTGAAAATAGAGGCCCTCCCATGATTATGGGTTCGGGTGATTGGCTTAAGAAGTATGAAGATACTGAATTGAAAGCTTGGGAGGATTCTTTTGATTGGGGTAATTCAATTGAAGAACCAAAACAAGTTGTAGTTAATATGCCAGAAGGAATGAAAAGGAAATCCATATTTTATGAGCTCCCTTACTAGAAGGATCTATTAATATCTCATTTATTGATCCCATGCACATCTTCAAAAATGTCACAGATTCTATATTTTGACATATATCAGGCAAAGACAAGGACACCTTGTCTTCGAGGAGAGATATTGCTCTTTCGCGTACCAAATTTTATAGAAAACATTTGTGCCCAAATAGGGAAAATGAAACATATGCAAAAGCTCCATGGATTTTGAAAAAAAAAGAGCTAGACCAACTAAAAAATTTCATATGTTCAATAAAGACACCTACTGGCTATGGGTCATCATTGGCTAAAGCTTTTATAGTTGATGAACATATCACAGGATTTAAAACACATGATTTTCATAATTTTATGAAGGTATTATATATCATCATTTAACATTTACTGGTAACATTGATTAAATACTAAATATATTTTGATATTTTGTTGTGTGAGAAAAATTACTAATGACCTTTTCATAAATGTGTTTGATAGCATATCATGCCATTGCTAATTAGGGGGGATTCATGTCTTACAGTTGACTTAAGGAATGCCATAAGTCAATTGTCAGCATTTACAAGGTATGTAGTTATATGAAATGTTCATGTGTGAGAGACATAGAGATATTATATTGCATTTTAATTTTTGACTAAAGGTTCATACTAATTTACTATTCTTATATTAGGTGGGTGACCTCCAAGGAGATCCAAGAATGTGAAGTGCCAAAGTGGAAGAAGGAAATTGTAGAAATTGTATGTGTATTTGAGAAGGAGCTCCCTACAAGTTTCATGGACCTACAAGTCCATTTACCTATACACCTAGTCGATGACATTGAATTGGCGGATGTCTTTTCAATAAGGTGGATGTTTTTCTTTGAGAGGTATATGAAAACTCTAAAAATATATGTCCGACAAAAGGCACATCCAGAGGGTTGTATGGCTGAAGGGTGTGTATTGAATGAAACATTTTTATTCCTATGTGAATTCCTTGGTAAGGATTTTGAATATGGGCCATGCATCTGGGATGAAGAACGAGCATCAAATACTACTGATGGAGAAAAACAATAATCTAATGGTGTTCAAGTAGAAATTAGTAAGTAAATTCATGATCAGTGTGGTTGTTTTTCTTGCAATCATTAATTTACTCTATAATTTATTTATCAAATTAACAACATGAAATTTGGAGTTTGAAATAAATATGTTGACATGTAATAGGTGTAGACGAAAGTGCTATACTCGACAAGTTCATTATATACCACTTGGACTCTATGAATAAATATATTGATCTGTATAATAAAAAGAGAGAAGAAGTGTTAGAAGCAAGGAGTCAGTTTAAGAGATCGAACCCAAGGAATACTCCACTTCCCACTGATATGCTTGGGGAATGGGGCAAAGATTGCGCACTAGAATGGGTTAACAAAAAAATTCAAAATCAAATAGAAGATGTAGGTATAGATTCAAACATAACAAAAGATGAAATCAACATGTCTAGAGGATGTGAAAGAAAGGTACAGTTGGAATTTTACAAAATGTTGTTTCCTTATAGTTTTGATACTATTAACTATTTTAATATTTGTCATTATATTTGTTTTCATTGAAATAAATGGTCTTTCACAGGCGAGAAAATATCCAACAATGTGGGCATATGGTCAACATTATCGTGTAGAAAGTGTAGATGTAATGAGACGATCCTTCGATTGTGGCATCATGGTTGACTTCAAGCAATCCAGTCGATCAAGCTCAAAAGATAAGAATATAATTGAAGGGAATCTACAATATGTTGGGAAAATACAAGAAATTATTGAGTTGGATTACTGCTCTTTTAAATGTTGTATTTTTAAGTGTAGATGGTATGAAGCATTTGAGAGGACACGAAGACATGATACCCATAGTGGATTGTTTTCTATAGATTCCTCATGCTTCCTACCGAAGGATAAGGAGCCTTATGTTCTACCAATTCATTATGAGTAGGTATTTCTTTAACTCAAACAAGAAGCGGCAATGATCAGTAATCTATTAATTTATAGTTTATTGTGAATATATACATGTGTTTATTAATCAATAAAATTGTTATAACATGCATCTAATATATGTATTTCGTTCATGTGCAGGTATTTTTTATGAAGATATTTTGGACCCGAAATGGATGTTTGTCATACATTATGATCCAAGATTAAGGTATGTACTTGATGAAACATTAGTGGATACTGAGCAAAACAATGATGGCGAACAAAATGAGAGAGAGGGATTAAAGAACATTGAAGAAATTGACATCCATGATGATGTTGAAGATGGTTGTGTTCATGCACAAGAAGACAAAAATCCAGAGTTAGATGATGTTATGGAAGACAACAATATGGATGGTATAGAAAATGATGATCCAAATACATTTGGTAACAATATAGATGGTCTACAGTCAAATTTCAATGATGATGAAGATGATGCAGGTCAAGATGAGGATGATGATAATATTAAATACTTGAAAGAACATATGAACATTGACAATGATACACTGGATGACATTGTAGCAGACAATAATGTTAATGACCAAGACTTCTAAATTTTGAGAATTATTTGCAATCCATGTTTAAAAAAGGATGATTCTTATGGCCTAAACTTTGAAATGCTTCAGTAATATTAATTCAAGTGTTAAACTATAGAACCACCACTCTCCATTTTGATGGTATATAACTTGTTTATTAGAAATATTTTATTAACTATAGATTTAGCTTGATATGTATCTCCCAATTTCTTTAAAATAATTGTTATAATGGTCTCTTCATGTATATTCAACAATATTGAACCAACATACATATATTTAGAAAAATCTATGTAAAATAAGCCGAGAGATATCCTTCCCAAGACCCTATTGTATTTATATGGTGGAAATTTAATTTAATTTAACTTTAAACTTTATAAAAAAATTGAAAAATAAATCAAAATGAATATTGTATTGGCAAGGCTTACGTTTTTTTCGAGTTGCCTATTTTAAATTTCATGATCAAACTTCATAATGAATTTTGCCTATTTTACATGTAGTAGACAATAATGTTAATGACCGAGACTTCTAAATTTTTAGAATTATTTGCAATCCATGTTTAAAAAGGGATGATTCTTATGGCCAAAACTTTGAAATGCTTTAGTAATATTAATTCAAGTGTTAAACTATAGAACCACCACTCTCCATTTTGATGGTATATAACTTATTTATTAGAAATATTTTATTAACTATAGATTTAGCTTGATATGTATCTCCCAATTTCTTTAAAATAAGTGTTATAATGGTCTCTTCATGTACATTCAACAATATTGAATTAGCCAAATAGAGTCTAATGAGACTCTTATCTTTTTTTCCCATTTTTTTTTGCCTTATTATGACATTCCAATAGGTTTTTATCTAGCTACTATAAAATTAAATCTCAAGCATCATATAAAATTAAATAGAATATGATCTGGGGTTGGGGCCCTAGCTCGATTGGCTAAATCTTTCCTGTTGTAGGAGGTTGGTTACGAGGTCTAGTCTCCCCCACCCCCATGGTACCGAAGGGCGTGTCGCACCAATGCCATCGGTCACGTTAAATTTTTTCCAAGCACACAACAATTTATAGGGGGTCGTGCTACCCGATTCCTACAGTAGAAAAAAATGATCTAATGATGATGACTTCAAAATTGGGCCTTGGTTTCTTTGAACTAGAGCTAAAATCAAAGCATATATCAAAGTACAATAATGATGACAATTAATGAAATGATCTTTGAATCAAGGTTTTCATTAATAATTCAGGTACAAAGTAAAATTGGAGAGACAACATACTCTGAAAACTTGCATTATCATTTAGATATGCTCAGGAACCATACATTTGAAAAAAATTACTAACTAGACTCAAAGCATAAGATAAGGACTTCTAACATATTCGCTCTATGTTTTTCAATTGCACCATTCGATTCCAGAATTCAACAAGAGACCTGCACTAATGGCCTTGAATTCCCTTTTATGGAAATAAGGGAGCAAAACAAGCTTCAGGCTAAGAGTGCACATGTCACATCCCAATTGGACCACTACAAGACACATTCCCATTGCAGTTATATTTACATTTTCCATTGGAGGGAATACATATGAGACAAATATCGTTAGCCTTTGCAGCGAGAAGAAACCTGCCCTTCAAAAGGCACATGTTGGAAAGAATAATATTCAAGTTGTTGTCACTCATTTGTTACATTGGGAAAAATGACAAAATGACAAGGCCAAAAAGTGAGTCAGCATCCCCGTCAGCACTCATATCATCAACAATTAGCATTTATCTGTAATAATCGCTATCAAGAAACAAATATTTGTTACACATTATTCTTTCAAAGGCCAAACTTGTGTTATACTTGACCAACCACATATGTTTCCCTTTCTGTACTTACAGATCCAAGTTATCAATAAATATTCTCTTCCATTGTTCATAGTCAGCATCAGATGGCCAATTGAAATCAATGATTTCATCCATCCTCATACACTATGGAGAATATTTTATCATTATTGAATTAGATTCCTTATCAAAATCCTCCAAAAAGCTGATGATAAAAGACAATTTCTCCAAAGTGTTATTCAGAATATTAATATCAACTTTTTCACAAATAAGCTTTGCTTGAGAGGCAATGGTGTTTTCCATCTGGTTCTTCCACATCTACAGGGGTTTCACTTCATCATAAATTTGTTGAATGCCTGGCAACAATGAAAAATCTACCTGGTCATAATCAATTTTCAATTCCCTTATTTTTTGTTCTAGTGGAGCAATATACCCTTGAAACCCTTGTTTATTAATCTCATTGACAAATCTATAAGTTGGGATAACCTTTGGGTATCTATCTTCCTATTGATTGGCCCCAACTGCAATGAGCTTCAACTTCTCAGCTCTAGGAATCCATTTATCAAGGAGTGGGGTGGCCAACTCCTTATCCCTCTGAGATAACCTTATTGCTCTCAACATCGATGAGTAATTGGCATGAATGCTATTCAATTTACTTTGAATCTTTCTATTCAGGTGTTTCAAGACAGTATGAACAATCCTTGAATTGTTCTTATACATTATGTCTAGTGTCTGCTCAAGTAATTTCTTATACACCTCAATTTGTGCGAGTTGTGCCCTTGTAGGATCATCTGATGGGATGGTACCTGATGTGCTTGGCCTCTAAATTGTGAATGGATCTTGCCCCAAATTATATGGCACTATTTCCAAAGATTCATCCGGTGAGGGGGAATTGAGAATGTGCAGCTACAGAAGTTGGTGATGCATGACTTGAACTAGTTTGACCTTGCTTTCTTAATAGTTCTACCTACTACTTATACAATGCTACCTTAGTTTCTAACATGGCCACCTTTTGTTGACTCTTATCATATTCACCTATAAGATTATTATATTTGTTCCTATATTTATCTCTTTCGAGAGTGAGGTCTTCCACTATTGCCCTAATAAACTTTGCAACATTCACAGCCATATCAACTGCCTCTAAAGCTAAGGTGTCAGTGACTCTCTTTATCAACAATTGTCCACTAAAATCTTATGGTTCAACCACTATGGGCTTCCTGGATCCCAGAGATAATGACCAGATTGCTAATGCATCCCATTCTTCACTAAATGTTGATCCTCGAAGTGCCATCTCTGCTTCTTCTTTAGTTTACAACAAGGGCCTTTTAGAGCTCCTTATAGTATCAAGCACTATAGCATCAACAATGTCCCATTCAGGTAACAATAATATACTACTCTTCTTCACAAGCTCTTTGCCCTCTTTAGCATTCATATTTTGGAATTCAACCATCATAACCTCTCCTTACATTTGCCTGAATGATAGCTTCGGGGAGTTTCGTATGTAAGCTCCTCTCAGTAGCAACCTTCTCTACATATTGTGGAGCATTAGCTCTCCATACAAAAACTTTGAATGCACTTGTCTCAACAAAGGAGTCATCTTCCATAAATGATTTGTAAGCCTCAATCCTCAAATCATCTGCATTATTTAAACCTCTAAGGTCAGCCTTTCCCAGTCTAAGGCTATCCTCCCTTGAGCTTGAAGCAACTTCCCTTATGGGAGAGGGCACTCCTTGCTATATCTCCTCAGAAGTGACAAGGAAATCATCATCCTCTATATCAGAATAATCCACTACTCCTCTTACCTCAGTCTTTTGACTTTTAAGGGGTGGCTGCTCCAATGGAGCAGGACTTCCTGGAGGTGAGTCAACATCAATCACAACATTAGGGACTTATTTTTGAGGTGATGGTACTGATCTCTCAAGAGAAGTTTCCCTCATTTCCCCAGAAGTGGCAGGGGATGGCAATGTTTTCTCCTCGTTTGTTGTCATCTTCTTCTTAGAGTAAATTCTTATTTGCTTGAGTGGTTGATAAGTAGGCCTCTCTTCCAGTACCACAATAATGTCTTCTTCAGTTGCCACTGCTTTTCCTTTATTTGTGACCACTTGTTGTCTTCTCATTATACCCACTATATCCTCAAAATTATTCAAAACATGCATAATCCTATCGAATGTACTATGTATATTGGGCATAGGGTCATACTTAGGATCTCTCCTTTGAGCCCTCTCCATCATCTTATTGAAAGAAAGATATTTATACTTCCTTTCATCTTTCTCTGGGAAGTCAAAAATGTTCCTGATTACATCCTCTGGGTAGTAGAAATTATGCACAAAAGTACCAAGCCTTTTCTCCATCCTCAATGCATTAATGAAACCTTCTGGATCATGATTCCTTGGGCGCATACGATCCAATTTGTATGGTGCTAGCAGATGTAACAAATCTTTCCATTCTCCCTTTACTATAACAAAGTCAACAAACACAATCCATTTTGGGAAAAATGAGCCATTCTTTGCTATATTAGGCAGGTGTGCTGCTTGGGAGGCTCCCAATTTCCTTATGATTTCAAGAAACCCAATACTCAATGGCACGTCTCTTGGCAAGACAAATGGATCTATGTTAGTGCCATAAACTCTGAAGATTGTGGAATCTAGGTATAAGATTAAATCTCCCTAATTATGACCCAAATTCAAATCAGTTCTCTTCTCCATAGGCCTCAAGAACTCATGTATTTCCTTGGGAATCCTTGGTGGGTCATAAACTAGATATCTTCTCAATTTTGATGTGAACGCATTTTGGAACACCACATAGTTATATTTCTGGTCATCCTTATCAAGAATCTAAGTCCAACATTGGATAGGAAAATTAACACCATCCTCCTTTCTCAATGTCATATCCCTCTCAAAATTCTTTTCCCCTTTAAATAAAAGCATATCCATCAACAGGGAATACCACCAAAATTTCACCCAGTTCTTTCCTCCTTTCAACTCAACCAGGCCTTTATGGATATTCTCTACCAAATATGTAGCGTAGTCATAGACAATGTTGAAGGCTAAATGTTGTATATGTGTTGCCAAGTAACTATATTCCTTTCATAATGTGTTAGGCAGAGAGAAGCCAATAATTTGCCAAAAGGAATATACAGTCTTCTTGAAGTAACTTGTAAAATACCTCATTGGGAAAGGTTCTAATTCATCTTTACCAATCCTTATTTGTTTTCTATTTTTCCCAGTGCCTGTGCTAGGAGTATGTGTAGGTAACATTCTTGTCTTGATCAAAAATTTGGTGTTCTCATACTGCTTTCTAATGACATCCATATCAAGAGGCACCATATCAGTGTTCCATTCTTGCAACTAGAAAACTCCTACAATTTCTCCTTTGGTTATCCTCACCATATCCTTCCCATCAAATATTTTGATTACCCTTGAAATCGGGTCATACCTTGAAGCAATGTCCTTCAACAAATCAACATCCATATACACATTGGGGAAAACTAGTTTTCCCATGTCTAGTCTCCAAGGGTTGCAAAGAGGAATACCAAGATTTATATTCCTGAACTAATGCTGAAATAACTACCATCCACTATAAGGTACTTCAACATCTTTGATAAAATATTTTCTGTCAAGTACCCCCTCCCTAACTGTTGGGCCATGAAACAACATTCTACCCTCAGCCTTTTTATTTGTGGAGGGTTTTAGTAAATCTATTACATCCTTAGATAGTAGTATGGATTGAGTTGAAGAGGTGGCAGTTTGTGCTTTGGGTGCCATTGGTAGCGGGGAAAACTTAGGCCAAGTTAGGGTTTCCAACACAAAAGGTTTCAATAACTGGATTCACAATTCAAACTTAGGGCTCGACTCAAACACAAATTCTAAAAGGTCCCACAAAATTATGACCTTTTAAAGACAAAACAACCCTAAATAAAGCAATTAAAACAAAGCATGGAAACTCATTTGACAAGAAACACAATGAGAACCAACTCCAGTACAGAGAATTTGAATAAAGCATAAAAACCACATTTACTTTACTTACGGCTTTTACCCGTGAGAAACCCTAATGCCGACCATTCCAAACTCTACAAATAACCTCTCTCAATTTCCCGTAAACTCCAGACGTGTTTGCAACTCTTAATTATGCGAGACCTAATCATCTATATCCAGTTTGGGAAAAATTGAAGTAGTTTTAGAAGTCACTTCTGTCATTATTGCTTGCTCACTCTAAGCAAGAATGGCTGCAATGGTCGAACTTCTCAGCTTTGAATTTTCGTCGTTGATCTCCTGTTTATATGGCCTTTTGGATAACTCAGATTGAGTCAATTAAGTTTGAATTCCAATCGTTGTCACACGTCATTCTACTGGCCAATGAAACCTTGCCAACTGGGTTCTCATTCATCTATTTGTGGGCTCCACCATTCCTCATTTTCCTATGATCGAAGAAAACATGTGGCAGCTTCTTGTAGACCTCACAGCTTTTAACTAGCTCACAACTTAATCTTGCGAGATGGCAGGGAAAGGTAGCAATTGACCCTACCGTCACATCGTAACTGTTGATTATAGTATTGAGGATTTCATATGGATGAAGTGGAGACCGGGCCCCACACTCATGGTTGTACACGCATCAGCATCTCACAGACCACATGACGTTAATGAGCTGCCCTTTGAAACTTGCGAGCTAGTGGGGAATGACCTAGATCAATTCTCGTGATTGGAGGATCTCCCAACCCGTACACGTGATAAAATTAGTCCAAATGGGGCCATGACTAGGCCGAAAACAATTTGACCCTTAGGAAGATGACTTAAACGTAAGTCAATTGAAAAATATTATGGCTCGACTATAGGGAGCATTTAAACGATTAACCATACATGATGATGGACTAACTTAGGACTCAGGTCCAGTGCAAAGAACGATTTCAATGGCTCAACTTATAACTTAAACAATCGATAACCAGATGCAGTAGGTCAACATGAAATTATAAGGATGGAGGTTTAAGATTGATTACTATGAAGCGAGGGTTTTTGAACTAAAACCTTAAAGCCTACTCATGGACGCAAAAGGCAGAAAACCTCAAGAGGCAAAATTTTACTAGGATTTTTTCAAAATTTCAGTAGCACTACTAGATGGGACATGCTATATTTTATCCTCGACATGTCCAAGTCTCTTAGACATATTGTTCTTTAGGCTGGTGAGAAGACATTTGAATATGTCTCTTAGACATTTGGGAGACTCATCTACATTTCACAACAACCCTTTATGTTCGTGTCAAAGAGACAATGGTGAGACTCTCTTCGATATAGCATTGTCTTGGTGACATGCCATGTGGTGCTATGGGAACACTTTAGATAGTGAATTCACTTTAGTGTTATGACCAAGGGCCTTATTTGGTGGTTTATATTAGTGTCAGCCATTATGAAATGGAGATGGGACATATGGCGAGTGTGGGAAGATGGGTGAAAACAAAAGCATGAAAAATAACCAAGGTGGATTTTCGGCTCCAACATGACCTTTAATATTATGAAACATTAGTGGTACTTAGTTATCAAATTTTATTAAAGGATAAGTTTTATTAATTTTAATCATTATGTATGTAAATAATGTTATGAATATTTTGGTCAAATAATGTTGTTCCTATTTTTAGTTAATGACATTTGTTAGGTCTCAAAAGTGTAGGTTTTTAAACCATAAGGGGGTGTCAATCCCTTAATACACCTTTGGCCCACGAACAAGGTAAACAAGACTGGTTACCTTCTGCTCTCTAGGCTCTACTAGACCTAGGCAGGTATACCTGAACAATAAGGCAAATTTGCAATTGGATATAGTTCCTAGATTGAGAAACTTACTCACTATGGCATGTGAAGGTGGAGTAGATGTAGAGCTTTGATATCTAATTCCTATTGAAAGTAATTGAAAATTCAAGATTGTGAGTTGTATTTTGTATGCAATATCCTAAGTATGGCTAGTGCCTACTCCTATTGGGTGAATGGAGTGGATGAGTGAATGGTGATTAATGGAATGGATATAGATTTGTAAGATAGGTAATCTTATTGTTCAATTTAACTTGAATTACTGGGGACTTGAGATGTTTGCACCTTGTGCAAACGTGCAAGTATGTTTATCACAATGTTCTTCTTTAATAATCCTAGTGATACCTCCTCAAACTACTGCGAAAGTATGAAAGGATTTTTAATTCTTGAGTTAATGGAAACCAATCAAAACAACTTCTTTAAAAGAATTTTAACGTTGGGCAGAGACCAATTAAAGTAAACTATCAGAAAGGATTTTAATTCACATCAACTTAGAAACCAATCAAATCTTTCACACAGTAACATCAAATGTACTATGATAAATCAGATAGATTTAAATAACTTGAACATACCACTTTAGAGACAACAAAGTAATAAATGAGCATTAAAATCAACACAGAAATTGAACACTGAAAATGAATTACGATTTATGAATAGTCTGCTTCATTGTATTACTTCAAAATATAAGCATTATAACATAAGTCTTTGAAATATGGTATGGATGGGCGAATTATGCAATCTATTTTCTTACTAATGCCTACTGTAATGAAATGGAATGTGATGATGATGATATGATATCTCAAAATTGGGCCCTAGTTTCCCTATTTGTATGGGAAGCAACAAGCTTCAAGCCTGTTACAAAAAGTCATATTGTTTCATAACTAAAACATAATTAGAATAAACATATAAATATTAAGAGTTTGCTAGTGGATGCACCATAGTCCATTAATCTCTAGAAAGTGCTTGTGGTCATCTAAGACCTGTTCAAGGCTTGTGCACCATGATTGTGTATCCAAAACTATCAAACTCTAGCCCCTGTCACTCCTCTCTTACTTGGCCCGTGAAATGAACAAGTTGACCTTTGACAAATGCTCCACGTACCCAATTTTAGCATGAGTGTCTACATTATGTATGATGTGTTTCATAACATACTCCAATTAGAAGATTCTCCCAAGTTATTGGTACGTCCTCTTAAGCACTTCCTCTTCATCATTAATCACATCAATAATAACTGGTAGATAGTTGGAAATTTCGTCCTTCCATGTATCCCAATCTTTCAATTTCGTTTCTTCAAAGAAATTGGGTAAGGCCATACTCAATGGCTGATTGAAATCACTCAACTCTTCTGTCGAGATATTGTGGAAGTCCCTATGAGCTTTCATGAGTTCCTGTTATTCTTGTAGCATAGCAGAGTTATCTTCTTTCTTTGCAATAATCTAAGACTCTACCTCCTTCATCCTATCACTCAATCTGGTGTTTTCCAGTAATGTTGCATATGTTTTATCATGAATTTTCCAAACTTGTTCAACATGTTTGTACATGTCTTTGAATCTCATGCTGACTATTTCTGATGCCATCTCGAAGGTAGTGGTTTTGAGTTCTCCCTTTAACTCTTCCTATTCCATCTACACTTTCTCATGCCTTCTTTTCCAATATGTTATTTCTGACATTCCCTCAAGCACTTTCCTTTCATGTTCAAGCAATGGAGAATAGAGCCCTGAAGAAGAAGAAGGTAGTCTATCCTTGTAGCCGATCAACTCTTGTTTCAACCTTTCATTTTCTTCTATCAACCCCTTGCTATCCCTTACTAGTTTCTAAATCTGAGCCTTTGTGAATTTGGTGACATTCACATTCAAATCAACAGTTCCCATGGGATCTTTTTCTCATACTCTTTGTACCAAAAGATGTCCAAATATCTGATCATGATCAACTAGGGAAGGCTTTTTCCCTGGTGGATAGAGTGCCCATATCTGCAAGGTAGTATTGCCAGGATTAAATCCTGATCTAGTGTAGATCTTGTCACCAAATTCATCTATCAAGTGCAAGGTTTTATTTTTTCTTTTCAAAAAACTATCAAATACAATGGCTGAGCTGATATCCCATCCTGGAAGGAGCATAACCCCAACCTCTTTCAACAATGCCCTTCCTCTCTCAACAATCATATGTTTCATTTCTCTATCAATTTCATGTTGAAGTTATTTTAAAGCATATGCTTCCTTCTCAGGGTCAATGTCCTTCAACCTTTCCCTTACCACCTTTCCTTTTTATTCATATATGAAAGCTTTAAATTCAGGAGTCTAGACAAAGGCATCATTTGCAATGAATTCTTGACTAGCTCGATGCCTCACATCATTAGATAGCTCATCAAAAGCTTCAAAGTTTACTACACTCCTTTCTAGTGGCATTTCATATGGAGGAATGACAAGAGTATTGATCTATTTTACTTCATCCTCCTCTTCAACATCATCTTCTATCATGATTGGTGTATTAACTGAAAAGCTTACCTCTGGAGTAGGCTAAGGTGACAAATGGTCTAATGGTGCTACATTTTCTCCTTGCCTCCAAGATCCAAAATTTATTCCTCTCTCAAATTCCACCAGAGGTACATCCTTTATTATCTCTTCTTCATGCAGAAGCAACTCTTCAACTCTTCATAAAAAGCTTGTACATAAGATGGGTTAGTTTTCAATCTCTAGGCCTCAGCCATAACAATCCTATTGTATGTATTTCCTCTCATGATCACCTAACTATCCTAACAATTCCTAACAAAATCATCAACATCAAACTTATGCTCATATCCTTTTGATTTCTGAGAAATTTTGGCATCACTTATAAAGTGCTCAGGGCCAAAATTCTTCCTTTTATTTCCAACCAGCAAGCCATAATAATTTAACTTGCTTCCAACCAAGTCATACCCTGAATCAACAATAATGGTCAAATCACCAAAGCACAAAGTAGAAGGCATGAATGTCTGCCTTCCATAGCTTTTCAAATGCATAAAGGCTGAAAAAGATAATTGTCTTATAATCTCAAGATAAGCAACTCTATCCGACATAGTCTTAGGCAACAAATATGGTTTTGCCTCAAATCCATATACCCTAATGACAGTACAATCTAAAAAAGTGTACCAATCTCCAATTGTGTCTTTCCATCATGGACTTTCTCCTTTGGTCGGAGAAACCTCTATACTTTGGGGGATAGATTATAATCACATTTACGACCAAGCAATTTATATAAGGGTTTGACAAAATGCTCCTCAAAGTACAAGTAATGGGATCTCCCACATCTACTATCCCAGAAATATGTCCACATTTATATAGGTCTTAAATTACCATCGCTATCCAGATCTTTTACTCTTAATTATTCTTCCCAGATTCCCATCACCTGGCCCTCATATAGTATCATATCCATAAGAAGTGAATAGTGCTTGAAATTGATAGCTTCACTATTATTCTTAATAGCATTAAGAGCACTATTAATAACCTCCAACAAATACTTTGCATAATCATAGGGCCTGACATCTTGACTCTGAATGTTCGCAGCCAGAAACATGGGAGCTATAGTCATGTTGGCAGGGGCCTCAATTCCCAACACTTAGCCAACTGAATAGTATGTGTACTAATAATATTCATCAAACAATTCTACAAAAAATCGGGGCTTTTCATTGCTAGCAAACCTCATAGGTTGATTTCCTGGACCCTTGGGTCTATACAGAGGCAGCTTCCACCTCTTGTAACTCATATTCATAGAGCGATACTCCTCCAACAAGTCTCTCAGCCGCAATTTCATTTTCAAAGAAGTGTCCAATTGGAAAACCATACAAATATAATCCCTTGTTATGATCATAAACTATGAGCCATCATGCAAATGAATTTCCCTTGTTTTGGGATTATAATTCTTTGCTAGTGCTCTAATTAACTCTATGTTCACAAAAAACATTTGGCATTACTAGCTTCCCTAAATTGAAATTCCATGGGTTCAAGATTGGGCTATATCTGTATTTCTTCCTATAATGATATATGAACAAATCGTAGCCTCTATGCGGAGTCCATACATATCCCAAATTCTAATGCTTGTCTTCTAGGGTCTCACATGATGGGTTTAACTAAGCAATTATTCATGTGTTAGGCCCAGACCCAGGACACTGATCTATTAAGTCTTGACTGAGAGGTCTAATTTCATTTTTTTGCCTTTTTGCTCTTGTCTTTTCTAGGCCTTTATCCATTCTAACCCTAACAATGCTGTACTTCAAGCTATATTCAAAAATTTACGTTCAACTGATCCAAGGTGTACTTACTTGAGTGAATGCCAAAATTTTTGAGCTGCTTGCTTTCATCCAACTTCCTCCTCTGGATGCTTAGTCACAGTGTGTAGTGAATTTCTGTTTCTCAGAGGCTGCTTTTATCAAATTTTAGCACACTTAAACCAGCTCTGGTTCATAAATGGCACTCACGCCACCCTTCCTATCAACTTGTGTATTAATGGCAATTGTCTCTTTGATGACTTAATTCGTCAAATCAATCTAGTGACAATTATTTCATATTTTGTCGATGAGACTCTAATCACAACGTCTATATCTCTCTTCGATATCCTTGGCCATCTTTTGAGAAATGTTTAAGAGACATTTAGGCTTCTCTCATCGATATCACAATGTCTCTTTGATATTTACTTCTTATTTTTCTCCTTGATGATTTTCTTTTTTGTCGATGAGACTGGTGGATTTCTCTTACCGACAAGCTTATGTCTCCTCGACATGTCTTTATTTCTTTCCTTGGCGGTAATAGTTGTTGATGATGTCTATGTGACTTTGTTATGTTGGGGATACCCGAGGTCACCTCTCTCTGATGTCCCTTAGTCTCATCGATATTTTGTGCCAGAATGTCAGGGATACTTTTGATAATGTCTTCTCGATATCTTTGTGTCTCCTCGACATATCATTTTTAGGATGTTGATGAGACCTCATCCAATGCCTGTTCGATATTTCTATGTCTTGATGATACTTTTCTCCTTGAGTGTCAAAGAGACTTATTTGCTTCTCTCCTCAACATGTCGATGTCTCTTTGACATTGTTGTTTCATCAATGCTTGTTCTGCTAGTGATTTATTGTTTATTTTATGATAACCTCTCAATGTCCAAGAGATGTTTTTTTGTTTCCTGAATGTTGACACTCGTATGATTTGTCAGTAAGACATGTTAGATTCTCTCCTTGACATGCCCAATTCTCTTAGATATGTCACTCTTTAGGATGGTGGGAAGACATTTGAATATGTCTCTTAGATATTCATGAGTCTCATCTAAATTTCTTATCAACCCTTTTTGCTTGTGTCGAAGAGACTATGGTGAGACTCTCTCCGATAAGGAATTGTCTTGGTGACATGCCATGAGCTGCTAGGAGAACATTTCAGGCAGGGACTTTAGTTTATTGTAATGATCAAGGGCCTTATTTTGTTACTTTATACTAATGCCAATTATTATGAAATTGAAATGAAGCATATGGTGGATATGGGAGGATAAGTGAAAATGGAGGTGTGTGGGACAACCAATGTGGATTTTTTAGCTCCAACAACATAAACACATACTCTTCTAGGATATGGGAATTGCTATGGAAATTTTATCTCCTAAGGCTCTCACATTGGTATGAGCTAGTAATATAAATAACATTATGTAATTTTTATTTTATCTAACACCACTTAGTATAAATAAATGATATTTATTTTTAGTTTGATTTATTTCTTCATTCTTTCCATAAGAGGAGGCAACTCCACTTTGTGAACCTAGCCACTTTTTTATATAACTAAAAAAAATTTGTTTAATTGTTTTTCAAAGATTTGTTTGGTTGATACTATCCACTTTTTTATATAATATATTAAAAAATTCTAAGTTGCAGATGGAAATATCTTGATATAATTTCTAAATTAAGATATTAAAAAATATAAGGATAATTCCAATCTATATCCAATCCTTTTGTAAAAGCAACTCTTCTTAAATGAAAGGGAATTTTATAAAAAAAAATTAATTTAAAAGAGACAACTCATGTTCCACTAAAATAAATTACATTTCAAAAGAGAAATTCCATTTTATTCAAAAAAGTAAGTAGATCATTGCTTATTTCATTTTATTCAAGATTTCTATACTTTTGTAGATATGGTTTAATTGCATTAATAGGCAAAGCTAAAATTTTTATTGAGAGCTACCAATTATGATATTGATTCTCCATATTCTTAACAAAGAAAGAGTCATTGATCATTTTTTTTGATTCGTAAGAGTATTGTATTAGTTATCAAAAAAAATTATAGTACGTTTGCAAAGCAGGGAAGAACATATCAGAGTGCAACCCAAACCCTAACCACAAAATTGCAGAATTTGGCCACCAAGACTAACAGTCGACTCCTACCACAAGCGTGACCAACCAAAAAAGAACTCGAAGCATCAAAACAATTTACAGACATATACTTATAAACCACCTGACAAACCACCATGCGTGCCACCATACCCGACCCACAGAAATAGGCTATAAAAAGCCATTCAGCTTTGTGAATTGATCAAATTCCACCTCCCAATCCAAACCTTCCACCATCACCAGCCCAAGAAACCTCTTTAGGAAGCTCTCCCCATAGGCCACAATCTGGCCGTGACGAAACAACGCCAAACCCTTAATCTCCAGTAGAAAAGGATAGATGTGGATGACTCCTCTTGCCTCCTTCACCAAAGGAAAATTGTGAGCCCGTGACATGCCCCACCCCAACAATGTCGATTTGAGCACATCGTCCAAACCACCCAAAATATTGTTCTTGAACAATTTGCAAATGATGGCCTTTGCCTCCAACTTTAGCGTTCTCACGTCTAGGAGAGATGCGAGAAAATGGGAGGCAATGTGGGTGTTAACCCTGAAGGACTCCCAGTTCTGCACAAATCTTTCCCCAACACCATTTTTATTGTCACCACCACATAAGGATCGGTCCTCAGCATAATCTGCTTCAATCGCTGATCGGTAATGTGCTTGAAGGCCATTTTTCGCACCTTGCAATCTAGCCAAATTAGAGTGTCGAGTCCAACACTAACCACATCATCCGCCGAAACCTCCACAACGAATTCAAAACCTTTTGCCATAACTATTTTGTAGAGCAAGCTGAAGACAAACTTAGATGAAGATGGGTGAAAAGAAACTTGGCCAACCTATATTAATAAAGAGCTAGTTGTCGAGATTTTATTATGTTGTACATTAACGATCGTGCCCGACTAGATTGACTGTCCACCGTCCATCTGTCCCACGGCCCATTACCTCACCTTCATTTGATGCCAATTGGGGTTACAACCATAATGTGCCCAGTTCTCCAGGCTATATGACATGATTTCCAATGCTGCCAAACTATGATTGCTAGTGCCACCAAACTATGATTTCAATTTCCATGAAATGTAGAGGTATATCATTGTATATACCTATATGGATTTATATGTATGTATTTATATTTTACCAATGTGTACAATTGTATTCCTATATGAATTTATTTAGACATTCATCAAATGCATATATGACATTGTAGACCTTATAACACTATATGAAATTTTTAAGACATTATGTATACCTTCATGGCCTTATTGAGATCTATATTTATTGCATGTATTCAAGACTTAAATGGTTTAAATGATTTGAGCGGTTTGAATAATAAGGCTTAATATTACTTGTTAGGAGTGACAATAAATTTTTAAAATGGTTTCAACACTAATTAATTACAAACTTAATATTATTTTTATTGTTGATAGTGATAAAAATATATAGCGCCATCCTGATAAATAGCGTCAAATTTTTCAAAAAGTTGGAGAAAAATACATTAAACCCTTAATTAACCCTCAACCCTTTACCCTCAACCCTCAACCCTCAACCTAGTGAAACCCTAATCCCTCTTAACCCCTATACCCTCTACCCTATACATTGGACCCTCAACCCTAATCCCTCAACCATATATGTACCCTCAACCCCTATACCCTCTACCCTATACAATTTTGGACCCTCAACCCTCAACCCTAATCCCTCAACCATATACCCTCAACCCTCTAGCCTCAACCTTAAACCCTCAAGCCTCAAGCCTTAAACCCTCTACCCTCTACCCTATGATCTACCCTATACATTAAACCCTAACCCTCAATTCTCAACACTCAACCCTCAACCCTTAAACCCTTAACCCCTATACCCTCTACCCTCTACATTGGAACCTCAACCCTAATCGACCTTCAACCATATTATACCCTCAAACGTCCTAGCTATACCCTAAACCCTCTACCCTCAACCCTAAACCCTTAAACCCTAAACTGGCCTTAAACCTTCTACCCTCTTATACCCTCAACTCTATTCCCTCAACCCTATACCCTCAACCCTCAACCCAATAACCTAAACCGTTAAACCCTCTACGTCCCTCTAACCTCAACCTAATACCCTCTTATACCCTCGAACCTAATCCTTCAACCCTTAAACCCTTAAACCCAAGTAAATTACTCTCTACCCTAATCTCTCAACCTGCAACCCTTAATCCCTCAACCCTTAAACCCTTGAACCTCTACCCTCTACCCTCAACCCTCTGTAAGTACCCTTAAACCCTAATCCCTCAACCCCTATATCCTCTACCCTATACATTGGACCCTCAACCCGCAACCCTTAATCCCTCAACCCTTAAACCCTTGAACCTCTACCCTCTACCCTCAACCCTCTGTAAGTACCCTTAAACCCTAATCCCTCAACCCCTATATCCTCTACCCTATACATTGGACCCTCAACCCTAATCCTTGAATCATATACCCTCAATCCTCTACTCTCAACCTTAAACCCTCAACCCTCAACCCTTAAACCCCAAAGTACCCTTAAACCATCTACCCTCTACCCTATATATACATTGGACCCTAAACCCTAATCCTTGAACCATATACCCTCTACCCTCTACCCTTGACCCTAATCCCTCAACCCTAGTTAAACCCTTAAACCCAATTGCAAAACTCTCTACCCTAATCCCTCAACCCTTAATCCCTCAACCCTTAATTAACCCTCTACCCTCTACCCTCTACCCTCAACCCTCAACCCTCAACCCTCAACCCTTAACCCTACTTAAAGCCTAATCCGTCAACCCATCTACCCTCTACCCTATACATTGGATCCTCAAACCTAATCCCTCAACGTACCATATACGTACCCTCAACCCCTATACCCTCTACCCTATACAATATTGGACCCTCAACCCTAATCCCTCAACCATATACCATCAACCCTTTACCCTCGACCTGCTTAAACCCTCAAGTCTCAACCCTTAAACCCTCTACCCTCTGATCTACCCTATACATTAAACCCTCAACCCTCAACCCTTAAACCCTAAACCATCAACCCCTATACCCTCTACCCTCTACATTGGAACCTCAACCCTAATCGACCTTCAACCATATTATACCCTCAAACATCCTAGCTATACCCTAATTAAACCCTCTACCCTCAACCCTAATCCCTAAACCAACCTTAAACCTTCTACCCTCTACCCTCAACCCTAATCCCTCAACCTTATAACCTCAACCCAATACTCTAAACCCTAAACTGTTAAATCCTCTACGTCCCTCTACCCTCAACCTAATACCCTCGACCCTAATCCCTCAATCGACCTTAAACCCTTAAACCCAAGTAACTTACTCTCTACTCTAATCCCTCAACCCTTAATCCCTCAACCCTTAAACCCTCGACCCTCTACCCTCTACCCTCAACCCTTTGCAAGTACCCTTAAACCCTAATCCCTCAACCTCTATACCCTTTACCCTATACATTGGACCCTCAACCCCAATCCTTGAACCATATAACCTCAACCCTCTACCCTCAACCTTAAACCCTCAACCTTAAACCCTCAACCCTCAACCCTTAAACCCTAAACCCTTACACCCTCTACCCTCTACCCTATATATACATTGGACCCTAAACCCTAATCCTTGAACCATATACCTTTCTACCCTAATCCCTCAACCCTAGTTAAACCCTTAAACCCGATTACTAAAATCTCTACCCTAATCCCTCAACCCTCAACACTTAATTCCTCAACCCTTAGTTAACCCTCAACCCTCTACCCTCTACCCTCAACCCTCAACCCTAGTTAAACCCTAATCCCTCAATGTACCATATACGTACCCTCAACCCCTATAATACCCTCTACCCTATATATTGGACCCTCAACCCTAATCCCTCAACCATATTATACCCTCAACCCTCTACCCTCAACCTTAAACCCTTAAGCCTCAAGCCTCAAGCCTCAAGCCTTAAACCCTCTACCCTCTACCTTTTGATCTACCCTATACATTAAACCCTCAACCCTCAATTCTCAACCCTCAACCCTCAACCCTTAAACCATAAACCATAAACCCTCAACCCCTATACCCTCTACCCTCTACATTGGAACCTCAACCCTAATCGACCTTCAACCATATACCCTTAAACGTCGTAGCTATACCCTATACCCTCTACCCTCAACCCTTAACATCCCTCAACCCTAAACCCTTAAACCCTAAATTAGCCTTAAACCTTCTACCCTCTACCCTCAACCCTCTACCCTCAACCCAATAGCCTAAACCCTAAACCGTTAAACCCTCTACGTCCCTCTAGCCTCAACCGACCAATACCCGCTTATACCCTAGACCCTAATCCCTCAACCCTTAAACTCTTAAACCCAAGTAAATTACTCTCTACCTTAATCCCTCAACCCTCAACCCTTAAACCCTCGACCCTCTACCCTGTACCTTGTACCCTCAACCCTCAAGTACCCTTAAACCCTAATCCCTCAACCCCTATACCCTCTACCCTATACATTGGACCCTCAACCCTAATCCTTGAACCATATACCCTCAACCCTCTACCCTCTACCCTCAACCTTAAACCCTCAACCCTCAACCCTCAACCCTTAAACCCTAAACCCTAAACCCTTACACCCTCTACCAGCTCTACCCTCTACCCTATACATTAAACCTTCAATCCTCAATTCTCAACCCTCAACCTTTAATCCCTCAAACCTTAATCCATCCCTCCCTCTCTACCCTAATCCCTCAACCTTAATCCCTCAACCCAATACCCTCTACCCTAGTTGACCCTAATCCCTCAACCCTTAAACCCTTAAACCCAAGTAAACTCTCTACCCTAATCCCTCAACCCTCAACCCTTAATCCCTCAACCCTTAAATCCTCAAGTACCCTCTACCCTCTACCCTCAACCCTCAACCCTCAAGTACCCTTAAACCCTAATCCCTCAACCCCTATACCCTCTACCCTATACATTGGACCCTCAACCCTAATCCTTGAACCATATACCCTCAATCCTCTACCCTCAACCTTAAACCCTCAACCCTTAAACCCTAAAACCTTACACCCTCTACCCTCTACCATCCACCCTATACATTAAACCACCCTTAACCCTCAATTCTCAACCCTTAACCCTTAATCCCTCAACCCTCAACCCTTAATCTGCACAAAGTACTATGGTAAAGGCAAAATTTGCTTTGTTTATGATTATCTAGAGGAATGCATGGGTATATACAAAGGGAATGCTGGTGATAGTATGGACCTTGTCACACAAATTGTTATATTTCATGTTAAATACAATGAAAAATCAAAGGCAGTAGATAGTTTGATGCAAGTGAAATGTAAACAAGCAATTGAAGGCTAGTGAATATTGGGGAAGGATTTTTTTTATTCTAACACCCTTAATCCCTGCTAGATCAGAACAATTAGGCACTAAATTAGGCGCTAAAGAAGGTGCTAAATTAGGCGCTAAAATAGACTCTAAAGCAGGTGTTAAAATAGGTGTTACATCAGGCACTAATATGGGCGCTAACATAGAAATTAATCTGGTTGCTAATTTAGGTGTTAATCTGGGCATTATCGTAGGCGTTAATTTCGATGCTAATCTTGGTGTTAATTTTGGCATTAATATGGGTGCTACACTGGGTGTTAATTTTGGCGCTAATCTTGGTGCTAATTTCGACGCTTATTTGTGCCTAAATTAGTGCCTGCTTGTCCTGGTTGGCGCAAAAAATGCCAAAAATAGCGCCATCCCAAAAAATAGCGCCGATTATTCCAAAAAAATAGAGAAAAATACATTAGAAAAGTGGGTGGAAGCAAAAAAGGGAGCTAATCACAGGGATTTTTTGTAGTGAATCCCGCTTGTGGATTGGGAATTGGTTTGTAAAACAAAGAAGTGGGGTGGTCTTGGCATAATAAATTTAAAATCCTTTAATGAGGCCCTCTTATCGAAGAATGTTTGGAGGCTCCTTAATGGTGAAGGAGGTTGGGCTTCCATGGCTAGTAACAATTATCTACATTGCCTCAAGAGATCTTGGAACTTGTTGACCTCTGATGATATTCCTTTTAGTTCTTGTGTTTGGAGGAATATTGTTCCTTGCAGGGATTTGATTGCTAATGGTGTTAGATGGCTATTGGGTGATGGTACTAGAATTCTATTCTGGGAGGATACATGGTGTGAATTGAAACCTTTGATCAATCTTCCTTGGGCCTCTCCCATTGTTCTTATTTGTAAACGTCTATTCGACAATCGAGTGGAAAATTATTTTCATAATGGGGAGTGGAAAAATTTCTAGGACTGGGACCCGTCTTTGAAGGTTCTTAAGGAATTCTTGTGCAATGTTCGCATCCCCATCTTTCCTAGGTCGGGCAAGGTTGTTTGGGCTCCTTGTGCTAATGGAAATTTTTTGGTGGCTTTTTCTCTTGTTAATTCGTTGGATAAGCTTGATTCTATTCCATTTTGGGGAAGCTTATGGAACAAGAAGCTGATTCCAAAGGTGAATGTTTTCTTTTGGCTGCTTATGCAGGGTAAAATCTTAACGTAGGATAATCTTTGCAAAAGGGGCTTTGCTTTTCCTAATAGATGTGTTCTTTGTGAAGTTGATGCTGAGAGTGCTTTCCATATTTTTCTTGGATGTAATTTTTCCTCTCTTCTTTGGAGTAAATTTCTTGGGTTATGGAACTTGGATTGGGTCTTCTCGGACTCCCTTGACAAATTTGCAGACTAGTGGAAGTGCCCCTCCACTTCTCCTATTCTCCATGGGCTTTGGGATCTCATGGCCCTGCATATTGTATGGGGATTATGGAAAGAAAGAAATAATAGAATCTTTCATGACTCTAAGCTTAAAGTTGGCAGTCTCTATATAAAGATTCGTCGAGCGATCTTGGAGAATTTTGCTATCATTGATCCTGATTCCCCTCGTTGTGTTCCTACTGCAAGTCTGGCTAGGTATGAACTTTTGGTGATTTCTAATTGGAAGATCCCATCCATTCTTGTCATGAACTCTAAGTCTAGTTTGAATGATAGATTAAATACTAAGTGGCAACCACCTCCTCCAGGGTGGGTTAAAGTTAATTTTGATGAGGCAACGAAGGGTAACCCCAGGCCTACAGGTTGTAGGGGGTGTTGAGGAATGAAGATGTAGACTCTTAGGTGCAATGGCACTCCCGTTGGGAAATCAGACCAATCACTGTGCTGAGGTGGAGGCTACGTTTACAAGTATAAAATTTGTTGTGTACAAGGGTTATATCAAATTATGGGTTGAAGGTGATTCTTTAAACATAATTAATTATCTACGTGGCACCCACAAGGCTAGTTGGAATGTGGAGAAATTAATCAAAGATACTATAATCATGCTAAGTGTTTGTGAAGAGACCCGCACATCTCACATCTTCTGAGAAGGAAATTCATTGGCAGATTTTTTTGCTAATGAGGCTATCAAATTGAATGAGCTTCATGCGTGGGAGGAGGGATTGATCCTTCTCAAGAAATATAGGAGCTTAATGAGAAATGATGGCATGGGCTAAGTTGATGTGGTGGTGACATTTAAGCCTAAGTACCTTATTCTGACTCACACACTTTGTGGGTTTCGTTCGGATTACTCGCATTCAATTGAGCGATTATCGCAAGGGTTCTCCTTTCCTGGAGTCTCAAGAAATAGGTGGTGATAGAAGTATAATTGATCCACACTCTTGGAAAAATAAGCTATGGAAGATTCTGAGCCACAAGAATTTTATGTTGTTTCTAGAAAGATTGCATGGGCATGACCCAAATGCCTTGATGATGTTTATTTTCTGCTAGCATAACCGTAAGCTTCAGATAAAGGGTTTGGAAATGGAGGTAAATGAGGAGTTGATTGCTTCTACGACGGGGATGTCGATGGTTGGTCATAAGTTTTACAAGGATAAGAAGAGTAATGAGGAAGTGATGGCCCAGTTCTTTAAAGATGATAAGAGGAAGAAGTTGATTAAGATGGAGAGTTGGGGCTATGAGCACAAGTCACTCAAGAAGCTATGGGTAGAGGTGACTGAGGTGATTATGTGAAATTTGATGTTGGAAGGTAGGTTCACTACTATACTGGGTCACCATTTCACTCTTTTAAATCACTTTAGACATGGGTTGTTTGTTTCATTCCTTTTTTTTTTGCTATCATCCATGGAGATTTTGGTGTATGCACATTTAAAAAATAGGAAGGCTTTGATCCTCCATGAGGGTTTCATCCTTTTAATCATGGAGCATGTTAAGTCTCTTCTCCCTACCCCTGCTATTAAGGGCAAGGAGAAGACTCTGAGTGAAGGGTTTGATTCATCTGGTTTGAATACCAACAATACTGAAGATGAGGAGTGGGAAGAAGAGGATGATAATGGTCCTCTGTCCCCTGAGGCCACCTCCTCAAAAAAGAGGAAAAATGGTAGCCTAAAAAAAAATCGTGCTCCTAAGTGCCTTGTTCTTTCCGACGATGAGGATACCGAGGTGGGCTCGGATTATTCCTCTCCCAGGAAGGTGGAGTTGGCTATTGGCTAGGTTGAAATTGAATATGGAGGTAATAAGGAGGGTTTGTAGGAGAATGTTCTAGTCTCAGAGGCCAAGGAAAAGCCGAGGAGTTCGTCCAAATGCATTGCCAAGTTGAAAAACCAGGTCTCGAATGTTCTTTCTAAGGATGCCAAGGTGACTAGTGAGGAAAAGGCTACTGGAAAATTGCCATGGATATTGAGGACTCATCGATTTAGAACTTGACCAATGATGATTTGTAGGAATAAAATAAGGGTCAAGCTGAGGAAGACTTTGAGAAGATGAACGCTAAATTGGAACCCCTAAAGGTAGATCCCATTTCTGAGGATTTTTCTTATTTAAATGATGAGTCTCCCTCAATGTTTGAGCTATTGGACATGGCAAGGGTTGGGGCCATTGAAAATTTTAAATTGGCTAAGTGGACCCTTCAGGAGTTTGATAAAGTTAACATTAAAATTAGGGGTTTGAAGGAGAACTTGAAGAATGTGCCAAAAAGCTCAGTGTTAGACATTCTTATTGACAAAATTGTGGACCTAGAGGGTTCGTTCCATGATTTCAAATTTTGTGTGAAGATGAATTGGTTGGGTTAGAAGCCAAGGTTGCGGGCACCAATGTAGACATTAAGAAGCTGCTGCATGTGTGCCATATTTTTGTTAAAAATAGTACAAAATCCTTGGAAGTCTAGTTCAGAAAGATTAGTGAACTAAGGGAGGACCAATTGCACTTTTCTAAATTAATGTAGAAGGAGCATGCAGCTAAGGGCAAAGGAAAAAAGGGAGCGAAAGATGATAGAAAAGGCCCTACTGCTAAAGGGCCTACTGATTGGAAAAGATCCTTTGAAGCTGAGAAGAAGGAGCTTTTGGACATGATTGATCTGCATAGGAGATAGGAGTTTGAGGTGGCCAACACCTTAAGTAGTATGAAATAGTGCTCAGTTCTCTTTGTCTGTTGCTTTAGATTTATGTCGGGTCTCAATTTTTTTGTTGTTGTTGAGTGTTGCTGATGGTTTACTATTTTATCTCTCATTCAACACTCTGTCTATTTTTTTTTCTTCATGATGGTATGTTGCTGGTATCTTTTTTCCTATCTTCTTAGCAACATTTTGTATCTAATGTTGTAAAGGGTTTCAGGTCCCTTCAAAGCCTATTTTTCCTGTATAATCAAAACAAGTGTTTTTACACATGGGACAATTATAAACTATTATATGCTACTTTTATTTATGTTTTAAGACGAACTAAACTTCCATTGGGTTTAAAATTAACTTTTAAAGTTGGTTAAAATTGGACCCACATATCCTCATTTTGCAATATCGATTTAAAATTGAATAAAACAATCAAACACTTCCATTGGTGCTTAAAATGAAGTTATTTTGCTTTATGGAATTAAAATGAATGCGTGCTTGTTTTACATGTGTATATTTGTAGTGTGTATCCACTCCCCTTGTGCTTCGTATGTAGTAAACCCACAAAAGTGGTTTACAATTCAAGTGAGGAAGGAAAAGTTGCAAAAAATGACCCCATGTAAAAAAAATTAGTTTTTAGGGTTCAAACAAACTTTTTGGTTCAAGCGAACCAAAAGAGGGTTCGCTAGAACCCTAGTACAAGTGAACCCATTAAATTCAAGGTCCCACCATTCCCGTTAAAAAACACAAAGAAAACCTTTTTTGAAAGGGGGTTCACTGAATCCCCCCTGGTTTGTCGGAACCCCCCTTTTCCCACCTTCTCACCCTCTGGCACCAAAAAACTCCATAATTTTTCACTTCGAAGCTCGGGTTGAGGATGAAAATGGAGGAGAATTCATAGACCCAACTGGATGATGGTATTCTCTAGAACGAGCTATCCAACGAATATAGTTTTAATATAGTTTGGTTTTATTATGTATTTGGTTTTTTAGTTTTATTAAACATAGGTTTTCACTGAAAATCAAGCTCTTTGTTCTGCACATGTGGAAAAATAGCAGATTATCAATTAATTTTTTGAAAAATATGAGTGCACCAGATATTGAAGTCCTTGATCCAACCAAAAAAAATTGAATTTTGATACATACAAAAAAATTTACATTGTATATAGTTTGCCTATGTTTGAATTGTAATTGGTTTGAATTCAAAACTTGATTAAGGAAAAAATAATAAAACACTATGAAACCAATTGGAATCACTAGATATCATAGTTACAAGTCTAAATTTGAAAAAAATAGAATTTTATCCTTCATGAAAAAAAAGTTATGTTGTATACGGTGACGTCACTCCTCAAAAATGTTGTTTACTGAAAAAAATAGTTTCCAAAGGAGATGAAAAAAGAAGTGCAATCTGATTCCAAATTTTATGAAAAAATATATTTAGAATCTACAAACAAAATGTCACAAATCACTGGTTTGCATCATCTTCAAATTCCTCATGGTTTAGCCGCTATAGGTACCTAAAAGTGAAGATTTAGTTAGGAAAAATAATTTCAATGTCCAGTTTGGCCAAAAGTTGTAAACCGGTATTGTGGGATCACCTTGTGATCTTGCGTGAAGAGAAACACTCAAGTATACTTTCTTTGCTTGTGTATACTTATAGTGCATATCCTCTCCCCTCACACCTTTTGGTGATCTTGGGTGATGAAAAGCATCTTGAGTTTCGCATATTGTTTTACCTTTAGACAACTTACCTCTCGATTTGTGAGAGGGAATGACCCAAGTGGTACTTTCATTTCAGACTGCTATACAAATAATTGTGGGTGTGACGAAATTCATGAACCACCTGGTGTGGATATTCTATACTGATGAAAGTCTCCCTCAGTATCCATGAGATACGTAAAAACCCTTTTTGAGGGTTGAGAGACCTCTTAAATGAGAAAATTGCCGCATGTATAGACACCATATTATCCCGAAACACTTATTAAGAACCCTTTTTAGTAGTGGCAAACCAAGTTCATTTATGAAGCATATTTTAAAGTAGTGTATTGGAATAACACTGTTCCAAGAAGTTACTTACTACCATGTTTAGTTTTTGGTTGAGGCAATAAAGCAAATAGGGAAGGGAATCTTTTGCTTGGCGTGTCAAGACAATACATTTCCTTAACATAGCCTATTTGTCCATTCCATCTTCACAGATTAATCATCTCTCAGGGGGATGATGGTAAGCCTACCAAGAAATACATACCCACTTGAGCTAGGAATGTTATTGCTTATGAGTCATGTTTGACACATTGTTTGTTTCTAAAACATTTTAAACACACGTTTTTAAATTGCAAACCATTTGGATTAAGTATGGGTACCTTTTGAAAATTCCTAATATTGATGCTTGTCTTAAGGATTATATCCTTAGAGGCTTCTAAGTATTTTGGCTTATATCTAAATCCACACTTTCCAAAGTTAACATAGGGAACTATGGCCTTAGCTTCATGAATTTTTACATAATGGAATTTGTGAAATGAAGGTTGATTTTGACATAGATATTTTAGTTCTAACTTTAATTAAGACTTTCTTGATGTGGTAATGAAACAATCACACTTAAGCAAAGATTAAATCAAATGAACAACCCACATTGATGTATGTTCAAATCGTTGACTCCCCAAACACAAGTGACATTGAGACAAGGAAAGTATTGCAAAATATTGAGTCCAAGTTCCATTTTACCAGAATCATTGAGTTTCATGGTCCAAACCATTGAGTTCTATTGTCAAAATCACAAGGTTCTATTTCCAAAATCATTAAGTTCTATTTTACCAAAATCATTGAGTTCTTAGGGTTTTATCACTTTAGAGGTATAACATGTTTCTCACTACCTTGGTCTTGCAAAATAAATGTTCCTCTTAGGTTGACATTTTGGGGCAAACATTTCATCCATCTTCACACATTTTACATCACACTTCACCAAACCAACTTTAGAAACTTTTGGACGCATCAACACTTTAAACTTAGACATTTATCAAACCAATCCCCTAACTTAGCTGTGTTGTGTGTGAAATGGATCCTTTTCCATGCACTTAGTTGAGTTAGTTATCATATTTTGTGGACAAGTTTACCTTGAAGGTCACAATTCCACCTTAAAGATTTACAAGTTTGTTAACACCTTTCATCAAAACATTAAAGCTCTTTTATCTAAAAGTGTTCAAAAATCTAGGAAGTTCCCCCATATCATTCACCCTTTTCATCATACATTCACACCATTGGTCCCAAACAACTTAGAGGGTCCCTTTTTCCAAAATTTGAGTCAACTAGAGAGTTTCAACATTATAAATCTCAACATACCTCTCGCATAGGTGACCCACAATTTATGGTTACAACAAGATCACAACACAAGAGAATCATGGAACAATGTAAGAATCCCAACTAGATCTTGACCCAACCTGAACTATTTTTGATTTGGTTTATGAATGTTTTGATGTCTAGATTTGCATAAAACATTAAGATAATAGATATGTAAGATATATAATGATTTTTGGAATTGAAACAACCTTCTATTTTGCAATAACAAGTCTGATACAATTATTTGCAGGTCTGACTTTTATTTTCAGACTTCCACAATACTTAGAAAATGATTATAAATGATACTAATGACAACCACAAAACATACTCATTGATAGATCCTTTGATTAGATGAAATAGATTGATACAATAATGCCAAAATAAGAATGATAGGAGCAATTGCTGCTACAGTCTCCAACTATGACTAAGTTGCAAAAAGGGCTCTAGCAGCTCCTCAAAATGGATGCCCAAGGCTGAAGATGTGAAGTATAGCTAAAGATGCAATTGCCAGCCACCAAACTGGAAACCCTAGTCTCCCAAAATCTTTGAACTTTGTAAAACAAATGTTATTTCATTCAAAAATGTCCCTAATCTGAATTTCCCAAGGTCGATTTGCTCAGAGAAATCTATAGACCTCCAAATCTGATTTTTGACCAGGAACTTATCTTCAAACCCTAGCTATAAAAATACACCAAGCTTGCACAAATTTTTCCCTATGATGAAACCTGAGTGATTTCACCTCTCAAACAAGGGTAAGGGAGCATCACCAAACCTAACTCAAGGGAGCATCACCTTGAAGAAATTTTGAAAACTTATTTCAAACAAGAGAAAGTAAGTATCAATACAACATAATGATCTCACAACCCTCCATGCCTTTTAATAAGGCTTCTAGTCCAAACCACCCTTAGAAGAAGAATTTGATTTATTTTCAATAAAATATGCAATGACTTCATGGCTAAGGCACTTAAACCGCCCTTAGGGAAGATCTGATTTTATTTTATTAAAATATTCTTTGCCTTCTTCTCCAAGATACCTAAGCCACCCTTATCTTAGGATTTAATTTTATTCATTAAAATATTCTTTGCCTTCTTCACCAAGGCACCTAAGCTATCCTTATCCAAGGATCTAATATTATTCATTAAAATATTCTTTGCCTTCTTCACCAAGGCACCTAAGTTGTCCTTATCCAAGGATCTGATTTTATTTATTAAAATATTGGTTGCCTTCTCCCTTAAGTCTCCTAAACCACCCTAGGAGAGAGAATTGACCTTATAGAAGCAAAGATTAAATCAGATCTGATTTGATGTGGGTCGACCAACCAAGGAGGATAGTAATATTTTATCTATTTTATAGCTCACTTCGTTGTTTACTTTGACTTGCAAGTAGACCTCCTTGTTTTCTTTGACTTGCAAGTGGACCTCCTTGTTTGCTTTGACTTGCAAGTGGACCATGAGATATTAATAAAATATGATCAACATAATGCTTTATTTTTTTGTTAAGGATAATTCCTCTCCAAAATTTATGATTCTCATGGCCAATATCATTCCCTTATCTTTCCATCTAACCCACGGGAATGTTGGATGGGATAGAATCAAGTCACCAAGATGTCACTCCAAGAATGGGGACATTACAAACAAGCCAAAAATACACCCACCACAAGTGAGCCAAACCCACAAGAACTTGATCCAAGAAGCCATTCTACCCCCTCACAATAAACACAAAATCCATTGGGACCATATGAGGTAGAAGATGTCACAAACAACCCACTTAGGATTATTAAGGAAGAACTCCTTGAGTATAAATAGGAACACTAAACCTTAGAAAAGGTGGCTCCAACTTTTCTTGCACAAAACTTGACACAAGGGGTAACCCAATCTACAAATCAACCAACTCCATCCTTTGTGCCAAGTCAAACATTAACTCCTAGTCTTGCAACTAGGCTTGCCACTAATTTTGGTCACACCCTCCCTTTGGAAGGCAACACACTTTTGGGTACTCAAACACCAACCTTCCCCAAAACACCACTTGGACACCAAAATTTGGTGCCCACCTCCATCTTCCACCACCATTCCAAAACACCCTTTACATCCACACAAACCCCTTACATTCCATGATACCACGATGACCTCAACATTTTGAGCACAACCATCTTCATCCATCATCACGAATACCCAAAGTGTGCCCAATGTTACATAAGGAAATATGAACCAAGTGCCTCAAGTAGGACAAAAAGGGAAAGTTCACACTCTCACACAAAGTCAGCCCTTGACAAGTGGTTACCCAAACTAATCAAGTCAATCCACCATCCACATCATCCCCATCCAATATCAACCCACATCAAAAGAACACATTGATCACAAACCCCATCAACCAAGGTAATACCTTGGTCCCACATCAAGCACAACAAGGGAACCCTCAACACATCGGTCAAGGGAACCCTTCCAATCAATTGATCCAAGGTTACAATATGCCATTAACATCACAATACCAATTGGCATCATCATATTTATCATTGGTCCCCCACGTCATGCAAAATAAAATGGGGCCCCAAACTTACATTCCTCCATCAAATGATTTTACAAGGAATGCTAAGCAACACCGAACCACTCATAATCAACCCACAACCATCTCAAATCAATCCACAACTCATGATCACCCAAAATCCATCCCAACATCAAAACACTCCCATGTTGCAAGCGCAACAAGCTCACACTCTAACTTTACAACAAGTACAACAAGCTTATCAACACGCATTGCAGGCACAACAAGCTCAAGATCAAGTCTTGCAATAGCAACAAGCCTATAAAAAAACCTTGCAACAACAACAAGCTCATGCTCTAGCTTTCCAACAAGCACAAGATGCATATCAACAAGAATTGCAAGCACAACACGCACACACACAAGCCTTGCAACAACAACATGTCCAACAACAAGCCCAAGCACAATCCTTGCAACAATAAAAATCTCAACAACACGCCTTAATCACACAAAAACAATAGCAACAACAACAACAAGCCCAACAATAAGCCTTAATTTCACAACAACAACAACAAGCATTGATCACCCAACAATATGCCCAACAACAACAACAACAAGGTTTATACTATAATCCTCAATAAAATATCATCAGTCCAAATACATTAGGAGCATATGCACCTCTACCACCATCACCTTCATAGTATCGAATACCACCCTACATGTCATACAACACTGCATCATATCAAAATACCACTTGCAATTCATCTACCATCCCATAATACTCAACATATGATCCTCCATCAAACCTGCAAGACAATATGGCATCAAAACTCAAGGCTCTAACACAAAAAATGTAGGACATCCGAATGGGAAAAATGAAGAAACCACATACACAAAAAAATTTCCCATACCCATTCGATAGGAACATCACAATGGTACCTTTCCCTCTCAGTTTTGAGGTCCCTAAATTTGATAAATATAAAGGAAGGGGGAATATTATGGATCACATCAACTAATTCCATGTCATGTGTATGGAAGTGGCCTACAATGATTCCTACTTAATGCACCTCTTCCCATGCAGTTTGACGAGCCCAACAATTGATTGGTTCTCACAATTGCCTCCAGGCATCAAAACATTCCAAGAAATCATCGATAAGTTCATAGACCATTTCTCCTTTAATCTTGACATGGATGTTAGCTTAGAAGAGTTATACACACTCAAGCAAAACAAAGGAGAATCCTTCACTATTTTCTTGCAAAGAAGGAGACAAAGAGCTAGTAAGAGCAAGTGGTCCATTCTAGAAAAAACAAGTAAGAATTATCATTGCTAATGTTGATGAGGATCTATCCTTCCACTTGAAGATACAATGTATCACCACTTATGGTAAGCTTTTCCCTAGGACCCTCAACATCAAGAGATCCCTAATCTCGTAGGGAAACACACAAGCATATAGAGACAACCATCCATCCCCTAGTTCTAACGATAAGCCCCACTTTTGGGCCAAGAACAAGAACATTACTAGTGATGTTGTTGTTGTTGCTGCAAAGGTGGTCTTAACTACTCCTAAGAAAGAAAACAACCAAACCATGAACACACAAACATCATCGCCAAACAATCAACCAACGATCGACACTACAAACATTGAATATAGACCGCAAAGAACGAATAGTGCTCCCAAGCGATAATTCACTCCCTTAGGAGAACCTATGGAGGATGTGTTGAAGAGGTTGATACAGTCTAACCTTATTGTACTCCCAAATTTCTCAAACTATCAGGCGCCACAACTAAAACCTCCTAGCTATAGAGAAGATCATTTCTGTGAATTTCACCAATACAAAGTCATAACACACAAAATTGATTTAGACTCAAACATATAATAGAAGATCTTATTGAACAAGGAGACATTGATGTTGATCAAAAATTTGGAAATGAAAATCTAAAAATTTACACAAACCCTACGCCTAATCATGGAAAAACAAAATATTTAGGAAAGACATCAACTTCAAATAACGTAAACCATACCCATGATCTACCACGATGGGACATATTTATGTTATTCCTTCATCATCACATGAGGAATCATACACATATACTATTTTAAAACAAAGTCCAAACCCATCAACAGTGTCTAGCAATATTTCATACCGTAATGGCATCAAGTATGTATCAGATTACAATATCTCTCCCACATATGACTTCATGATTGGGCATGTTGAAGAAGTTCCAAACGAGTAAGAAATATCCCTTATTGCATCTATACCAACAAACTGTTGCAAAGAGTCTTTTACCGATGATATATCATCCACCCATGGATCATGTCAAGAAGAGGCTCTTGAGGATAATGAAAGTTACTTCAAATCGAGTAAAGATCAAGAACCCCTATCCTCAGAGTTTCACCAAGAGCTAAGGGACATATTCCAAACCATTTAAAAATACAAAGATGTCCTTGATATCACCCCTGAGATGTTTCTTTCTAACGAACATATAGATTTTCTTCATGTAAAATAAGATTCTCCCACTCTTGATATTCCCACACAAGAGAAAGCAATGGTCGAGATTCTTGATTCTTACAATGATTGTGCATCATTGACATCTTTTGAATCAACACCAATATCTTTTGAAGCAGTATCAATAGATAAGGATGTCATACAATTAGAGCAAACAGTTCATATTCCAGAATAGTACCAGGAACCCATAGCAATATCATGTGTTCATGATAAGTCATATACAGTGGCTATGGATCAGAGGATACATTATCAGGGCAAAGGATTAGGTATTGTCAATACCTTCACAATGCCAAGGGAAATCTTGTCTACAACAAAGATCAACATATGGGGCACAAAGGATCCTTATGATGAAGGTACTATCAACACTAAAACTTTTCATATCATGAATCATCATCCACCCATCATCTCATACTCAGATTTGGACCAACGTAAAAGGAAAGATTCTTATCAAAGCACAGAGAAGATCATCAAAGAAAATAAAGCAGTAAAGCAGAAAGGAAAAAGCAAATACAAATGGATACCAATGAAAAATAAAGAAAATCATCCCAATGATACTCCATTAGTCAAATAAACTATGGGGAAAAATCAAAAAGGGAAATTTATCCATCAAAAGCGTCCTTAAATACAAAAGTAGGCTTCTCAAGTAAGGAACAAAGGATATCTAGTGGTTGGTCCTAATTCCATGAAAACCTCCATTACCACCAATCATCACTCATATTCACAAGTTTGGAGAGTCAAAGGTTCCAAACAATCGACCAATCCATCTCATATTTCTTCATACATAACACCATATACTCTATTATGATATCCAATTCTCATATTGATCATGTGTTGGTAGCTACCCTTCATCATAAGGATTTCAAAGGAACATTACCGCAATGTGGGCACATAGACAAGGTTAATTCCAATACCAACAAGACATATTAGAGTTCTCAAAAGTTGCATTCAAGTGCTCGTATCTTAGAAAAGCTACTTCTTCAAGCAGGGTATCATTGGCACATTATGATAGTGGCCTCTACATCAGTACCACCAGGTGGTTCAACATGAGGGTAAAATGGTAAAAATAAAAATCTTCCTCCAGTGAAAACCAATTTGGTGGCACTTTGGGCAAGTACTATGATGAAAACCTAGCAAACAAGCATCATGAGTAGAATCGAGTGTCTATATGATCCTTCTCAGAAAAAAGCATCTCATCTTTGTCATGATAAATCCAATGTTCCCTCCCTCCATCCAATCCGGATTTATCCAGATATTCCCATTTATCTTGATCTTGACAAAGATTTGACGTATACTTCAACTCTACTCATGGAATTTTTTTGATAGGATCTTTACCATTTTATCTCATGAAGTCCCATAACCCATATCTAGCATGATAAAACTCTGTTGAAATCTTCACATATACTTTACCTATCTTGGTTTGTTCATTAAACTATGAAGCATTGTTAGACACTAGGGGCAAGTTATTGCACTCTTATTTTTGAATAAATCTTGATCTAGGTCTTATATCTCACAACGTGACATTGACATTGTGATCTAGGTATCATTTATCTCAAAACTTCATAAAAAATCCAAAAACACTTGCAAACATAAAAAATCCAAAAATAGTATCTTGTCAAACTACATTGTCTCTTAGCTTGAATGTAGGCAAGGCCATCACTGATGTGCCCTTGAGACACCCTAGGTCAGTCCTTTAGGAGTCCATCATAATAAACTGACAATCCATCATGTGTTCATATCTCATCAATAATAAGTCAAAGTCAGTCGAACTACGTGGTCTCTGCATGTATAACATAGGCAAGGCTCATCTTTGACAAGCCCCCAAGGCCCCTAGGATAGTATTTTAGGTTAGGTTCTTGGTCAAAACTCAAAAAACCCCAAAACATTCAAAAACTCATAAAACCCCAAAACACTCGAAAACTCAGAAAAACATAAAAACATTTGAAAACTTAGAAAAACCTCAAAAAATTTGAAAAATTAGAAAACCCTAAACAACCTCAAACAATCAAAAACCTAAACATCCCAAACATTCAAAAAGACCAAAAACAACCTCAAAACATTTGTAAAATACCAAAAACATTGAAATATTTCAAAAAATCCAAAACCACCCATCCCATTTTGCTTGCACCCACAATAAACTTCCATCCATAATAAATCAGTCATCACACTCACCTTTTGGTAACACAAATGGAAAACAAGTACAACAATCAACAAAAGTAGAAACCTTAAATGTAAAAAATCAAACTTTTGATCGTTATCAAACATGCCAATCAAACTTTATAACTAAAGCCTTTCAAACAACCTATCAACTTGCCACCATCCACTAACATGTCCTAGGATGCATCCTTCCTACAATGGGCATTATCTCTGGCAATCACTTTGGATATTTATCCTAAACAAAACACACCCTTTGGCAAGAGATATAGATAACATTGACTGTTTTTTTTAATCTTTTCTTGTGGTTTATCTTGTTGACCCATTGTGAGGACTTCTCGATGATGTCTCAATGATTTAGATAGAAAGGAAGGGGGAATCAATCATTATCTTTCATTTTCTGTGCTTGTGGGTATTCTTGTAAAATAATCTTGGCACATATATACTTATTTAGTTGTGTGTAGGGAGGGTGTTTGGAATAGATTGTTGACTATTGCGTATGCTTTGGTCTGAGATATTTTGAACTTCTAAACTGTATTCCAACGAGGTTTCCATATGTCAAGGTGTGAACAAGAGCTATCTTATCTATTTGCAGAGTTAAAGTCCACCACACTAGATAAAACACCATCTTGGTTATTAATACTTTGATGTATTATGTTTGTGTTATATCAAAAATAATGAATGACAGAGAGTCCCAATCCCAAAAATGAGCAAATCATCACTCTCATCACCATATCTAATAAAGTCTCAAAGACTCATGGACTTTTTGGACTTCTGAATCAATCTCAAAATTAATGGTTAATCCATCTCATTCTTCCATCCATATTATTCTTCTTATTCTTTTATCTTTACTAATAGTTCTAGGCCAAGTGTCAAATATGTGTGATATATCAAAATATACATAAGGCTACCCATGGCCGATGACTGTCTATACATCATCAAATCTGTCTACATCAAAAATCTGTGCTTTTTAGTTCTCTCTAAGCTGAATTGATCTTGAATCTTTGTTGAGAGATCAACCCAAAATTTCAATTTTTTTGCCCAATCTCTCGAGGGGGTATGGTACTAGCTTAATCCCTTCCACTGGGGCAACAATGGGGCATCCAAAAATCAAGAATTTTTAAATTTTTAATTTGAGCAACAACATTAATCTGAAAAGCGTCAATCTTTGAACCAACGTAATAGGTACCTCACTTAAAAGAGGGGCAAAATGTTGACACTTAAAATTGTCCTGAATGGTATTACACACTTGAATTTGATCATTAACATCGTTTCATCCTGAATTTCGCCTGTTTGATTAAATAAGCCTAGTTATTTAATTAAATGCATCATTTTCGTCTATTGATCTAAATAATCTAATCAGGTTAATTCCTACCCTCTCACACTAACATTTCATCTAGTTTAACTGAATAATGCAAATTATTTAATTTAATCCCCTCCCTTTATCTCCTCTCATTTAATTAAATAATCTAAATCATTTAATTAAATGCCACTACCCATTTTCATTAAATAAACTAATTATTTATTGAGCATCCTATTATTCCTCATCTTGCACCATTAAAATTTAGTTTTAATTATTAAATTTCTAATTTCCTCACCCATCCACTTGCATAGGGAATATTCCAAAGGAATATTTTCCTATTTGGCTCCAAAAAAGGAATGATTGTTTTCAAACAAACTTTGTAACAAACTTTGAAAGTTGTTACAAAGTGTGTTTGTTTGAATCATTCTCAACCCTTGATGCTTTCTTTGATCCATGTGATGTTTGATTCTCATCCATAGATGAGAATCCTTGATCCATGTTTCACCCTTCATTTAGTATTGACCATTGATTGATCAAATTAATCTCAACCATTGATTCTTCATTTGCTCTTCTATAAATACATCACTATTTGGAGAGAAATGGATCCATCTTTTGATAGCAAAGTTATGATGTTTAAATTCATACTCGCATCCATATTTAGCGTTTGTTAAGCATTTTAGATTAATCTTCATCCATATTAGCTTAAGAATCCATTAATGGCTTCCATTTTAGCTTAGTTTGCATACATTTTAGAATAGTTTACATCCATGGCTTGCATATTTGAACTTTATTTCCATATAGCATAGATTGCATCCATTTTATCAAGCTTTTTAGCATTTATAACTCATCTTTATCATATTAAACTAGTTTCATACCATGTTTCATTCATATCTCATTGGTTTCATCAATTTTCTTCAGTAAAATTGATTGAAACAAGCTCACATTATCCAAGGGATTTGGAAAGGGTCACCATTCCACATCAATGCGACACCACTCCCCCAATGGGATAAGATTTGAGGTCTTAGAATAGGTTTCTTTCAAGCTTTCATGTTTAGCTTAATAGTTTCTTAGTTTTTGATGCTTTCAAACACCATCTCATTGGGATCATGGCTTACTGGATTAAATATGCCTCAAATCCATATGGATCTAGTGTATTTATCCTATACTATGATCATGGTCACACTTTATTTTGTTGAAATTTCAAAATTTCTCTTCCTCGAGTTTCACTTTCATGTTTCCTTTGATCTTTGAAACCTTGCACCTTTCTTTGTTTCTTATTGGTGTTAGGACATCAAGACCACCCTTACCTAGGTACCTATTTCACCTTTTCCCCAACCTTCAATCTCATATTCCAAATTAACTCCTCATTGAGCATTATATTCACTGCCATATTCCTGCTCCCACTTTCATCTTCCCTCTATTGGGCTTCGGGCTTGTAGGTGGACCTTGGACATTAGAACCAAGTCCTTTGGCTTCATGTTTTTTTGATGTTATAGTCCTCATGTCTTATTTTTTCCCATGCCTATGCCTTTATATGTGTTTCTTCCACCATGAGTGGACCTTTGGGAGAAATTAGGACCTTGGAACATAGTTCCAACTCCTTGGTTCTCCACACACCTTGGTCCTTGATCAATTATTGGTCTCAAAGCATATCGACTCTTTAGTCTAGATTCCCATTTCCTATTTGGTTTCATGACCTATTTCCTTCATGAAATTCATTCTCTTAGGTTTCCCTTTGGACCTTGGGCCTTTATGGGGATTCTACAACATATCTAGTTTTGGTCCTTAGTTCATTGTGACTCTTGACCCTCACAAATTTCATTTCACTTGATTTATTGTTCCACCTTTTCTCCTAGAACTCATCCCTTGAACCTTCTCCTATTTATTCCCCATACTCCTATGTTCTTGGTCATTTTTTCCCTCATGCATCCCATGCTTGGTGAAATCACCAAATCATGGAAGAAAATGACTAATTATGGATGATGACAAGTTCAAGTTTCCTCGAACTCTCCAATATGGTTCAAAAGCCCAGGTTGCTAATAAAGGGAGATGTCAAGGAGTTCCAAGGTTCTTGAACTCCTCAAACCTTTGACCCATTTCAAATTTAGAGCAAAACTTTGACAAGTTAAAGCCAAAAGATACATTGAAGGCTTTTGAACTTGATAAACCTTTGACAATGTTTAAGTGTTATGTATGTCAGCAAAATGAACTTGATTCTAAACATCCCATCATAAACAAAAATGGTTATGGAAAATCATTAAAATGATGACAGGTGAAGGAAGGTTGTAGTGTTCATTGGTGATCTCAACCTAGTTTGTAATCTTTAGTAAAATGCCAATGAACAATGGATAATACAACTTGTGGATGTCAATAAGTTCAAAGCACTTCCGAACTACTATTAAAGTGCTAATAGAGCCCAAAATTGGTTCAAAAGTTGATCAAACCTTTGGAAAATTTTATGGAGTGGTAGAAATGCTTAACATAGAAATAAAATTGAAATATGTCTGATTTTAAATTACAATAATGGTAACAAGCAAAGTTTAATTCCTTGATCTATTATTCTACATGCCCTATTAATCTTGGGTTGTTTACAACCACCATAACTAATGACATGTAACTTGTTGGATGTTTTCCTATATATATTATGGGCATCTTCCCTTTCTAGGTCCTTCATATTTGATTGCCAAGATATTTTTAGGGCCCAAAGAACATTCTTCCATGTTTTGAAAGTACTACCAAGCAAATTTTTAGGCATGAATGAAGGAAAATAACCCCCAAGGTGTATGTGCCTTCTCTACAATGTACCAACTAAAGGACTCAAATTTATTATATATTTGTATGCCCTTATCTAAGATATTAAGGAAAAATGGGTCCTTCATTTCAATGGGATGGAAAAAATGAAAATAAAGTAATAAAAAAACCACTAGAGAGAGAAAGTATTCATAGGAAACCCTAGGGTTTCAAGTTGCAATTTGGGTATCAAATTTTGGTGTTATATTGGTGTGGGTTCAATCAAGTTTTATAAAAAATATTTGTAATCTCTATAGAATGAGTATAAAGAGTAGATTCAATATTCCTTGAGTGTATCTAGGTGTAGTGTGTTTATTTTTGGATGTATTTGTGATTAGCTAATTATCTAAAAGATTGTAAAATTTTTGTAATGATTTTATGAAGTATATTTTCAAGATAATAAAGGAAGTGTCCATACTATTCAAGGATAACTAATTGTCACTCATCTACTAGTTTAAAAATCTATATATAAATTGTCTAAATATATGCTAAAATAAATTTTTCTAGCATATTTTGTTTGATACTCTTTTTTGGAACCATCATTAAGATCTCACATCTAGTTTCTATGATTGTATCATTTAAGTAAATTCAAGAACTTTATGCCTAATTGGATACATGTACCTTTCTTTTTTATATCCATATTTCATCATCTCAATACATTAAAACAAACAAAAAATTTATTTTACCTTTAGTTTCTATTGTTTCTAGTGGTCTCTATCTTCCGTGTGTTATAGTGCATAACAAAAATAGGGGTTATTTTAGCCATATCCTCAAATTCTCCCCATGGTAAGCCTTTATTTATTCAAATAAAGGTGCTTGACCTCACATAATCTAATTAGCATGAGATAGGGGAACACTATCCAATTGGTATGGTTTATGGTAAGGAAAATTTTCATATTATGTGATTTCATTAAATTGTGGCATCTTAGGAAAACCCCTTGGCTTGATAGAACTAGAAGTGAAGGAGGTCTTACCCACCTCAATAATTGGTCCTAATTTTCCTTGACTAATCATACGTTTGTAGGATTTTTCCCTAAGTTTGACACCCTTGACACTCAAGAAGCGACCTACCTTTATGGATTAGGGACTAACAACTCATATCACAAAAAACTAATATGGGTAGTAATATCATATCATCCATTTACACTTCCCTATAGCCATTTACCATCTCCACAAAGATAACAATAACAACTTGATAGAATGTAGTTGGAGCATTACACAAACCAAAGTAAAGTTTCCCCAATGGTAGGTAAATCTAGTTTTTCTTTATCCTCCATAGCTACCTGGATCTGATTATAATCGTTGAATCCATCAAGGAAGGAGAATTAAGTTTTGCTAGCTAAATTATCAAGAATTGGTAAGAGAAAATAATCCCTATAAGTCACTTTATTCAGTTCTATATAATCAATTAAATCTCTCAATTTCCCACCCATTTTTAGAATAAAATGAGGGGTGATACTCATTTACTATCCAAAATTAGGTAGATGAATCCTACTAACAAGAGATTTTAAATTTATATTTTAACTATTTCTCTTTGTGTAGGATTGAGTCTACATCATGGTTGTCTTACTCGCCTCACCTCATTGGTTTAGATATAGTGGGTATAATTTTTTGGGTGGATCCCCCTCATATCTTTATATTCGCATGTGAAGGTTTTGGTATGGTTGATGATAACATTAAAAAATTTTAGTTATTGCTGATTTCTGAGCCAATTGTTGATGTTTAAAGTTTTTCGGGGCACTATCATTATTTGCTTTATTCTAGGATGACTAGAGGAAATTATTTTAGTTTCACTCATTAGTGTGTTAAGAGGGAAAGATTTGGGCTACAACATATGAAAAGTATTTATAATTTTAAAGATTTTTTCTCTACTTAGGACTACACATGCCAAGGGGAATTATAATGTTTTTTGAAAGTTCTTTTTGGTATTTTAAGAAAGCTCTACTATAATTAATTGTAAAAGAGATTGAAGATGGGTAAAAGCACAAACCCATGTCACACTTTATCAATCAACAACAACAAAAAATTCTGAACTTCGACCACATAAAAGTGGTCTTTATGTTTTGAATTTCAAAATGGTGTAAACTAATGAAATGTACAACTTTTGATGAAGTTTATTCCTGTAATTTTTTAATTTTTTTTTCATTATGTTTTTTTCAATTTATGGACAAATTTTGGAATGCTGAAAATTTCAGAAAAGAGTGAGTTCACGGGCCATCAAGAAACAAATTGAAAAAAACTTCATTTTTCTCTAATTTTTTTTCTCCAAATAGGTAACTTCAATATCTACTGCATGGAAAAAAAATCAAATTTTGATGTATATTTTTCTCGTAATAATGTTATAAAGTCAAACATGTTAGAATTTGACAGTTTTCACGGACTGTCAACTATTTTCAATTTTTTTAATCATTTTCAAAAAACAAATTATACCCTTTTGAAGAAGACTCTCTCTTCTATTTTTTTTTTTTTTTAGACTGCAGGAATCGATCGGGTATCCGTCCCCTTATAAACTGCAGTGCACCTGGTAAACTTTTTTCACGTGACCGGTGGTGCTGGCGCGACACGCCCTCCGGTACCATGGGTTTGGGGGAAGACTAGACCTCGTGACCTCTTGCCTGCAATAGGATGCTTTAGCCAATAGAGCTAGGACCCCCGCCCCGACTCTCTCTTCTATTGCCCCATATAAGTTTTAAATGTTTTTAATATGTTTTACTATTTTTTTATAAATTTCTAATCAACCTCTTTGTTAATTTTAACAACCTACTTGCATTATTTTAAAAATAACATATATTAAAACTAATCAAAATATTAAAAAAAAAAATTTGGATTCACCACTACAAAAGGGTTTTTTTTTTGCAAAAAAAAATTCTGACAGGAGAAACACTCTACCAAAGTTCAATGTTTTAGAAAATTATGAAAAAGGTGAGTTGGCTGCCATGTAGGATGCCACCTAGACATGTTCGACTGAGCATGTTTCGGCTGAGTATGTTTCGACTGAAACCTACTCGACTAAAACATGCTCGACCGAAACATGCTTGGTCGAAAGCTACTCGGCCAAAAATGGTCGATATAATTTTTTTTTTGTTTAAATTTTTCAACTCAAGTAAATTTGATAAAATAAATATTTCAACCAAGGAAGGCTTATTTTGACAAAATAAGGTTTATTTCGACAAAATAAGGTTTATTTCAACAATTTATAAGACTTATTTCAACAAAAGAAAACATATTTAAACAATAGGAGAGCTATATTTGAAGGTTCATTGATCTTGAACTTAGTTAATTGATTATGTCTTTATTTTCATGAATGGATTTGAAATTTGTTTTCACTATTTAAATTCTTAGATTTCATTATTATTGATCACCAATTATATGTTTTTCCATTCTTTTTCAAGTGATATATATACCAAATATGATCTCATGATATACCAAATTTTCTCATGTGATATGTTTGTAATTGATTTGAATGTTTTTTTACTTTGGCTTTAAAACAAATGAACAATTTAAAATTTAGTGTTAGATATTTATGTAATATTAACTGTACATGTTTCACTGAAAGCTCATGTGTGTACAAATTTGTATGTAGGTGAATTCAAATTTTAGTGCAATTTGTGATGACATGTAAAAGGACTAGATCAAGGAAGTATGATCGAACATGAATAAGACAGAGGAAGAGAAGATTAGGTGAAGGAACATCTACTGAAGAACAACCCATGGAAAATATTGATGAATTCAACGTTCAGTGTATAAAAAATGTATGTAATGATTGTGGAGATTTGAAGAATCTTTTACATGTTGACAATAATGAAATGCAAGTTGTTTGGAAGAGATTTGAATATGAGACATACTTAACAAAGTCAGGAGTTGAGGCCAAATTTTTTTTTCTCAAAGAGAGTGGATTGCCTTACAATGAATTCATGAGTAAATTTAACAATATCATATATCCACATATCCAACATTGTCATGGTGCAAGATGAAAAGCTAAGAAATTTTGTGATTCAAAGAATTGCTTTCCACCAGGTTGTATTCTCTCTATTGTATATTTCTATGAGAACTATACATTTAGTCCTCAAATTGAGATTCAAAGTCAATATTATCATTTAGAGCAAGTTGCAATCTTTGTGCAAGTTTTCTATAGGCATGCCGAGTTAGAGGTCAATGGAATACAAAGTAGCAAAGATGATCGAATTATCATCAAATAGGTTCACTTTTATATCAATGATGATACAAATCATGATAGAAGCTATGTAGCTCATTGTTTCAAAATGTTTTTTTGAAGACCTGAGATGATGTGGCATAAATAAAGAACAACACTGGATATGGTCTAATGGATGTGTTGGTAAGTACATTATTTTAAATTTATTTATTTATTTATATTTACTTTTAATTTTGAGACTTAAATTGTTTAATAGCTTATATATAATTACTTTTTTGAAGCTAATTTGGTTTTAGTGTAATTATTTGTAACTTCATAGGACAATTTAAGTCTTCAAAAGCTTTTGTTTGGTTAAGCCATCAACATGCTAGATGCAGCACCAAATTTTTGTGGAATTTTTATGAGAGTGGACATGAAAAAGGAGAGCATGATGGAGCAGGAGCACGTGTGAAGCGTGCACTTCATCAACATGAACTTGCTGGTAACTTTCACCATATATATATATGGAATCTAGAGACATTTTTTAAAATATTAGATATATATTTAAATTAAATTAAATTCTTTTAAGTTCCTTGAAAGTAATAGGTGACAAATTGTGCCAACATGTGTACTTGCAGGTAATGCCATACAAAATGCAAATGAAATTGTTGAATGGTGCAAAAGTCATTTTTCCCCCTGTGACTCAACATACAACACACGATATTTTTGGGAAGTTACAGGTACATCTAGTCAAAATTTGTTAAAAAATTGAATTTCAAAGTTTAAGTGTACATGCTTTTTAATTGAATTTTCAAATTTGAATTTACAGATATTGATCGATCAAATCCTTATAATTGTCAAGCAATTCATGGTATTAGAAGTCTGCATCAAATCATGACAACGAAAAGTAGTAGGCCTTATGCAATTAATGTGAGAGAAAAATCATTTTTTTGTGCTAATTGCATTGAGGACAATGCAAATATTGTTCATTGTGAGAATATTAGAGATGGGTATGTTTCACGATGGGAAATGAAACAATTAATATCAATGCCTCCTTTTGCTGAAGATGACAATGTCGATGTCTATGATCCTTTATATTCAGCTAATTACGAACGTGTATCTGATTTAGTTGTTACAGGTATGGAAATAGATTAATTTAGTTAAAATTGATTTAAATATATTCTATGTTTAAGTAAGTTTCAAGCATGTTTAATTTAGTTAAAATTGATTAAAAATATATCTACAACTTTTGTATTTACTTTACATGTGGTGTGTGTACAAGAGATATTTTCGCTATTGTTGTAGATCCTGACAATGTAGAAGGTGTAGATTACTATCTACTAAGATGTACGCAACCAAAAAGAAAATTGGTGGAATCAATGATAGATGGTGATGGACAAGAGTATCCCATTGGATCAGTCGTTATTGAAGGCACATATTATCAACAAATAAAGATCTAGATAAAAATGGTATTATATTTGTTGATTATATGCCAGGACAAAAGGTTCTACATTACAGTCACTTAGTTATAGCAACAAAAATAAATTTAGAAACTTGACCTAAGAGAGGATGTGCCAAACAAAAGTGGAGGTTGCCTATTGAAGATCATGAAATGTTTTTAGAGATAATTAAAGATAGAGAGGATCCATATTTTATGTACCAGGAGCTTTAAGTTGTTTTTTGGATATATGTACATGTATGACTGGATATATATGTGTGTGTGTGTACTCAAACTTTTTATAGATCTAGATCTATATATTTATATTGATTGGACATGTGGCATGATTTAGAATGGGTTTTTTCAAAGGCTTGGTCATTTATTTTTGGAATTGTATAAATAAATTTGTTCCATGTGGAATTCTTAATTTAGTTCAAGAATCTTTGATTTCATAATTTAAATGTTTGAAACTCCACTTAAATATGTATGTTAGATCATATATGCTTGATACAAAACCTAGTGACTTTAAAAACGTTTTCAAACATTTTGCCTAAATTCCTTTAAATCATCTATTTCCAATTGCATTAAATTATGATGGACATGGAATTCTTTTAAGTTCACTTGAATCTTCGATTTCATTTGTTGAATCTTAGATCATGTATATATGTATGCAATTTACTTGAAACCTAGTGACTAAATTAAAAATTTCACATTTTGCCTAAATTCCTTTAAATCATCTATTCCTTGATTGTATAAATTTATGTTTGACATGTGGAATTGTTAAGTTCACTTTCAAATCTTCGAACTCATTTTTTCAACTCCACTTATATGAGCTAGATTGAATATATATATGCATGAAATTTACAAAACCTAGTTTATGTTCTAATTTTGCATTTAAATTCATGTTCCATGGAATTCTTAAATTCACTTGAATATAGTGATCATTCAACTCCACAAGTAGATTCAACTCCACAAGTATATAAATTGATCATCCATTTTCATATCCTAATCATCACATCCTAAAATTATTATTTTCATCCTAAGCATCCTCCCTCATCCTAATCATCTTTAATCACCAAGTATCCTAATAACCCATAACCATAATCATCCCTTCCTAATCACTCATTATCATGTTCTAATAATAACCATTCTTTAATCCTAATCATTCATAATCATCCTTAAATTATTTTCACCCTAATCATAAAATTATCTTCCATAATCATTCTAATTATCCACCTTATCTTAATCATACCCAATAACTTAATCCATATCATGTCTCTAATCCATCCTATCTTATTCTAATCATCACATATAATTCATCCATAATCACTATCATTATCATCCATAATAACCCTAACTATCCCCCTGATTGTGCCCCATTTATCCTAATTATTCCATCTTAATCATCCATCATCCATCATCCATCATCATCCTTAATCCCCATCCTTCACCATCATCTTAATCTAATCACATTATCAACCTAGAATCCCATCTTAATCAAATCCTAATCTAGAATCCATCTATCCTCATCCAAAATATAATTATTTATTATCCATCCAGATCCATATCAACAAGGTTAATAAAAAATCATCATGCTTGAACATCAATATTTGGTTAAGGTCTCAATCTTGTTCATATATCACATCCTTTCATCATCACCCAAAGCTTTCATCTAGGGACCTTATCCTTAATCCACTATTATCCATTTCAAATCCAATCTCCTAATAAAAAATAAAGACCTTAATTTGATTTCATCTTTAATCCAAACTTGCTTAAGAACATTAGCCTATCTTAAGTATAGTTATCAAATCCAATCAACTCTTGCTTAGTCCACATTAGCCTATCAGGTACAAGTATAGAGAATCAACCTTAATCAAATCAAATCATTTTGAGGTCTTGAAAATCGATCCCAATCCTAATCCCATCCTCCATATTCATCCTCATAATTTATTCTTCTAATCACCCATCTTGCCCTAATCATCGGGTATATTATCCAAGATCTATAGGCATTACATATAAAATTTATTTTCTTTCATTTCTAGAGTAGCAACCATGATTTTCTATAACCTTTGGTATACATAACTTACATGTATGATTTTGTGAATGTTAGATTGTATGGGTTCCCTTGGATTGGTCTTTCTTGTTCACCTTGGTGAATTGGAATAAATTATTCACTGTAGTGAATAATAGTGATGGTGTTTGGGGTGCTTGTGATAGCTATATTTTGGCATCAATCTAGTTATCACCATGTATATCTTGAGACCACACATGTAATGGGATCTTTGGTAATTATATATGGATCGATCATTTTTTAATATATAGAATTGTCATGGGAAGATCTAGATACATAACTTGATATTTAAATATATCAATTTCAAATTGCATAAATGTTCCACATTGAAATTATTAAGTTCAAGAATAGAAAATTGATTTCATTTACATTCAACTCCACTTATAGCTCATCATCTAGATCAATTTTTTTGCATGCACAATCAAATTCATGTGTATTAGATTATATGGAATTCTTAAGTTCACTTGAATATATTTTATTTCATTTAAACATTCAACTAGACACAAGTATAACTCATCATCTAGTTCAAGAATTCTTTGCATGCACATTCAAATTCATGCACATATTAGATTATATATGGAATTCTTTTAAGTTCATGTATAGCATGATATATGCACAATTTACATTTAACCTATCTAGTGACTTTAAAAATGAACATTTAGAGCTAAGAATTCAGGTTATCTATTTCCAATTGCATTTTTATGTTTCACTTAAATATAGCATTAATCTCTTACATATTTGCATTCAATTTTTTCTATTTCTTGACCTATTTATTTAGAAAAATTCATTTCTATTTAACATTAATTGTACATGTCCATCTTTTTAAATTTACAAATAGCAACCATTAGATATACTCCAATATTTTGATTTCACGATGTAAATAGATGTACAACAAACTTGTGAACAAACCATAATAAATTTAAATAAAGGTACAAACTTGCTAAATAAATAAAACCATAATAATGCACGATGTAAATAGATGTAACAAGTGTTCAAACCATAATAATGTGATAACAAACCTATTCAAACCATAAAACTTAAATGTACATGAATGTGATGTAAATCATAACAAGTGTATATACCATAAAACATAAATGCATGTAGTGTGATGTACATAAATCATAAAAAGTGTCTGGACAACAAAATAATCTGATCTCAAACCATAAAACTATAAAACATCTCAAAGAGAGGGATAGCCAATGTGAATAGAATTATCAGATCTCTTGCCTAATCTCTTCCTCAATCCAAGATGTGTGGATCCATGTCCCGATCCAAGCTCTCTGGATCCATGTCCCGAGCCTCGTCCCAAGCTCTGCATGTGTTCAAGTACACAGTTTGGCATGATTTAATTTTTAATACATGTATATATATGTGTACATATATGTAAAATTATCTAAACTCGTACAATGTACAAGTTCAATGCGTTCAAACTTACATCAAGTAATTAAATTTTTTATTATTTAAATGTACCTCAACTATGTGTTGCAATCCATGGCCCGATCTCTCCCTCGATCCCTCTCCTGATCCAAGATGTGTCGATCCATGTCCTGATCCAAGCTCTTTGGATCCATGTCCTGAGCCTCGTCCCAAGCACTGCATGTGTTCAAGTACACAATTTGGCATGATTTAATTTTTAATACATATATATATGTGTACATATATGTGAAATTATCTAAACTTGTACAACGTACAAGTTCAATGTGTTCAAACTTACATCAAGTAATTAATTTTTTTATTATTTAAATGTACCTCAGCTGTGTGCTGCATGGGATCGCCATCATGTGCCAAATTTCCAAACTTTGACAAATCACCATACCACTAAAAAAATTCAAGCACACAATTTCAATCAAGAGTTAAACAACTAGACTTTAAAATATATTACATGTATTGTATGCAATTTTTTAGAACACAATTATATATATATATAAATTATTCAAGTACGTGTCATGCCTGATCGATGGCTCTACCAATGTCACTAAGATCACGAGAATGCAAGGACATTGCAGGGGGATTTGTAGCATGTACAATATCAATACCAAAAATAAGCTGAGTATATGTGCCATGGATAAGATTAGGTGCCACAGTAACCTCAATGTGATCTGTAACATACTAATGACCTAGACAAGCTAAAGGATCGATAGAAACATGATGTGCATGGGATCCTGTAGGCTGCTTTGGAATATCCCCTGGAGTTGCCACCCCGTGGCTTGTATGTGTTCCGGGATATCACCATCTAATAAAGCCCTGTACCTGGTCAAGAGGGATCCCATGGTCCTCGCTAATGACCTGATATGCTGCTAGTAAATCCAAAATTGAGACTCTACACATATTACGTAGAGTTGCATGGGTCATAAGCTTGACATTTGAAGGAGTAGGTAGATCAACACGAATAAATGGATCATAAGATGCTGATGTAGCCTTAGTGGGAGGAAGGATGATCTGTGGGCGTAATAAGTATCTACCAACTTGAACATATGACATATGATCAATTTGTGTCGTAATAGAGGCAATGTTATCAATAATCTGGGATCGAGTGGAGCATGCTGCTGACTCCCCTGTTGCTTTCATTTCCAAATGTTTTGGTAAAACCAAAAGGTTTGGGCCAACTAATGCCCTCTTGTCCACAGGCGGTGGCAAACCTGGATGTCTAAACTATTATTTTTCAAAAAAATGGCCTTTACCTTGGCCAACATGCTCAGGATAAGACATGTAGTCCACATCTAATTGTAAATGAAATTCTGCATATAATTGTTTGACAAAATATTGTGGCAGCTCATCATTGTGAGGCCATCTATGATACACTGCCAACCATCTAGGATATATAAATGGTGCAACAAGAGGGTCTACACACCTCGTAACCATATATCTTCCAATTCTATATTGTCCTCTATAATGAGGGAACATGGTTAACACATTTTCACCTGAAACTAATTTGCCAACTTCTCTATATTTCACCGTGCTAGTAACACTCGTGGTAAGAGACAAATAAAATTGCTCAATGCTGATATCATCATAAGGATTGAATGATTAAATTGTCTCGATCATTCGATGAATCTCATCTCTAATAGTGACTAATCTATATTGATTAGCCAAATTGGGGGAGTTGTGAATTGTTTTCTCTAAACACCTTAGAGCATTGTCTAATCTAGCAATACTATCCTGATATAAATTTGATCTATTTTGAGCCTCTTGATCAGAATGAGGGGAATGGTCAAATCCCTCATCGACCATGATATACATATCTATATATATGTAAATCTAGAGATATGCATATCATTGAAACAAAATATACATGATGTTAAACAAATTTATTTAATAAACATAGTTGTTAGCAATGAAATGCCTACTAGCGTGCGCTCTAATTTTTTGAATTTCTACTACTCTGCTGCTCGATGAATTAGCCTGGAGGGGGCCCCATGGAGGCTCCCCCACCAAAGTAGCCCATTGTTTCTCGGAATAATGCTGCCTCTCCATGTGGGAGAACTAAAATCTCCCCGTGCACTATGCATATTCCATTGTCTGGGGGTTTGAATAACCTTGTTTTTTCTCCTAAAGGCAAGATTTGTTTAGGCCCAGATGTCCAAATGACCTCCTATGTGGAAAAGATTGTAGGAAGTCAAACTTTGACAAAGACACCTCAGAAGTATGTGTTGACTTTTTGTACTGTGGTGGGGGAAGAAGTGGACATCCAAGATGTAATCTTGAATGATGCTATGGAGGGTTTGAAGCTGTCCTTGGTGGGGAAATTCTTCATTGGATGACCAAATATAGACCGGGTATGAAAATGGGCCTCTGACACTTGGAAACTCAAAGGCGGTGTTTCTATAAGTGCTATGTCTAAGGGTCTTTTTCTGTTTACCTTTGTTATCCCTGAGGATATGTTAAAGGTTCTCCTAGGTGGACCATGGGATTTTGATAGTGGTTTTAAAAATATTTTATCCTTATGCAAGTGGAAACCAAGGTTTGATGCCTCCGCTGATTTGAGGAAAGTTGCTCCAATCTGGGTTAGGCTCCTTGGGTTGCCACTTGAGTTTTGGCATCAAAAGTTTTTTAAAGGAATAACTAAATCCTTTGGTTCTTTGGTCACCATTGAAAAAGTTACTCTTCTTAAAGAAAGATTAGTCTATGCAAGAATTTGTGTTAACGTAGAGGTTAATACAGTCCTTCCCACTTCTGTTACCTTAAAATCCAAGTTTGGCAAATGGGTTCAGTCTTTAGAATATGAGAGGGCTACGGATTTTTGTCAGGGATACAATAAATTTGGGCACTTATAGGATGCTTGTAAAATAGCTCCTTTTGAGCCTAAGATTCCCCAAATTGAGACACAAATGAATGCTCCTTTGAAGAATATGCTGAACAGTTCAAAGGAACCTAGAACCTCAATACCCAATAAAGAGTTGTTACTCACATTAGAAGCCTTTAACCCAGACCAGGAAAATAAGATGAATGATACTTCTCCAACAAAGGATGTTTCAAAAGAAAATATGGAAAGGTTGTTTTCAAAGGCAACCAACAAACCACCCACCCCGCCATCTTCAGAGAAACTACTGGATTTAGATAAAGAAAAGGAAAACAAGGGAATGGCTTCACCTCCAACACCTCAGGAAGAATAGAAAAATGATGTTCAGGATGAAGGGGCAATTTTAAGCCAAAAGGAACAAATTTTGACTCCAACTTAGGACAACCATGACCCATTCTTGGAGGAGTGAACAACACAAATTAAAGATGAGAAAGGATGGATAAACACCAAATCACGAAAAAAGAAAAAACCATAAGTGGGTGGAAATAACAAAGTAGGTAGACCCCAATCGAAAGAAACAAGAAACAAAGAAACAACAAATGATAGGGAGCAAATCGAAAAGGAAGTAAGGGAGGTCGACCTCCCCCTTGGGGTAGTATCAACCTGATACTGCTCTTCAACTCTTTGTAATAAGGAAGATTCTATCTTGGAATGTAAGGGGTCTTAATGGCCCATATAAACAACATGTGCTAAAGGTGTGCTTAGCTGAGGTGAAACCTGATATCCTCTTGATCCAGGAAACAAAAATGAAAAAGGAAAGTTTTGAGAAAACCCTAAAGTAGCTTTTGCTTGGTGCTGGTTATGAAGACAGTGATGTGGTGGGAGCCTATGGAGGGATTGCTACCTGCTGGAATTCTTCCAGGTTTAGTGGTAAGTTGAAATTTAAGAATAAGAATAGTCGCTTGATTTATATGGAGGATGGTGATTCCTCCTTTAAATGGAATATGGGAAACATCTATGGCCCCAATTCAAGGTTGGATAGGCTAGATTTATGGAATTTGTTGGATGGAGTTATGACTAACAACAAGGATGAACAATGGATGCTTGGAGGTGATTTTAATTCCCCGCTGTACCCATCTAAGAAAAAAGGAGGCCTAACTGTCTACTCTGAGAGTATGATGGATCTTTCAAGATTTCTTGACTCGGTGGGACTAATGGATGTCCCTCTTATTGGTTCCCACTCTACTTGGACAAACAGAAGGCAAGACAATCAACTCATCCAACTTAAGCTAGATAGATTTTTGATCTCCTCTAACTGGAACATTATGTAGAATATCTCTCTTATTGCCTTTCCTAGAATGAGATCTGATCATAATGCTCTTCTTTTGGAATGGGATGATAGGGTGATAAAAAAAACTTACCCCTTTAGGTATTAAATCATGTGGTCCCTTCATCCGGACTTTAAGTCTCTAATTGAGGAATGATGGAACCTACCTTGTGTTGGCACCCCGATGTTTAGGCTAACACAAAAGTTAAAAATAATTAAGGAAAAGGTTAAAGGTTGGAACAAATATACTTTTGGGAACATCTTTGCTACCAAGAGGGATCTAATCTTGAAAATTAAGGAAGTCCAAGATCAAATGGAGGTAGGAAATTGTAATGATGAGATCTACATCAAAGAAAGGGAGCTCATAACCCAATGACATAAAATAAACAAGGAGGAGTTTTTTTGGAAACAAAAATCAAGGACTCGGTGGCTTAAGGAAGGAGATAGGAATACTAAGTTTTTTCACCAATCTACTATGAAGCATAGAGGAAGAAACAAGATCAGATCTCTTATCACCTCTAATGGTATCAAACTTGAAGGGGAAAATCAAATAGAAAATGAGGCTGTTTCCTTATTTTCAAATTATCCAGAGCTTCTAAGGGTCGACAATCTAGATTTGGGGGAGTTCCTGTAGGTTATACCTAATGTTATCACAGAGGAAGACTTGAAAGAATTAACTGAGACTGCCACTATGAAAGAAGCGAAGGAGGATGTTTTCTCTTTCAGAGCTTTCAAAGCTCCTAGACCTGATGGATTCCCTCCTAGCTTCTTCCAAGTCTACTGGTAGATTGTGTCTATGGACCTCTTGAATGCTGTTAAAGAATTTTTTAGATCGGGTAGACTCTTAAATTAGATGAATACCACTTTTTTGGCCCTTGTTCCTACGACCAATGAAGCTGCTTCAATGAATGATTATATACCTATAAGTCTATGCAACACAACTTATAAGATTTTCTCCAAAATCATTGTCAATAGGTTGAAACTTGTCTTAGGAAAACTGATAGTTATTAATCAAAAGGGTTTTGTTCAGGGTAGACAAATACTGGATGCAACTATCTACACTCATGAAATCCTCCACTCTATGGATTACAGTAAAAATACAATTATGGTTTTGAAATTAGACATCTTCAAAGCCTATGATAGGGTTTCCTGAAATTTTATATTTGTTGTTTTGGAAAAAATTGGCTTCACTGGTAAATTCCTCAATTTGATAAAAGCTTGTATCACTACCCCAAAGTACTCGGTCCTGGTTAATGGTATTTCCCACAAATATTTCTCTCTTGGTAGGGGGTTGAGACAGGGAGACCCCTTATCCCCCTACCTTTTTGTCATTGTGGTAGAGGCTCTTGGCCGCAACATATAGAAACAACATAATAAATCTCTAAAAGTTTTTTGTGCGGCTTCTTCTTTAACCTCAGCCTCACATCAACAATTTTTTGATGATACCATTCTCATGGGGGAGGTTTCAGTGGTTGAAGCTAAATAGTGGAAAACTATTCTAGACAAATATGCTGAAATGTCAGGACAGTGTATAAATTACCAAAAAAGCAAAATTTATTTTTTAATACTAGCCTGCTGGTGAAAAATAAAGTGATAAGGATTTTGGGGTATCAGGAAGCGAAACTTCCTGCTACTTACGTGGGCCTACCTCTTTTCTCTTGAAAGCCGAACAACAACTATTGGAACTATATAGTGGAGAAAGTCTAGAAAAAATTAGCTAGTTGGAGAGGCAAATTGTTGAGCTTCGCAAGAAAAAATCAGTTTTTAAAGGCTTCTCTACAAAACATTCCTATCTATTATCTTTCAATGTTTAATATAACAACATATATTGTTGAGAGAATTGAAAAAATTCAAAGAAGATTTTTATGGTCAGGAGTGGAGGAAAGGAAAATAATAGCACTCATCAAATGGAATAAAGTGTGTGCCTCAAAGAAAGAAGGAGAGCTTGTAATTAAAAGATTAAAACTGTTCAACAAGGCTCTGGTGGAAAAAATGGGCTGGTTTCTCTTGGAAAATGAAAAATATTGTGCTACAATCCTAAGGGAAAAGTATCTTAAAAATAAGGATGTTAGTTGTTTTCTAAGGAAGAAGGAGCTTCCACAGGGGTCTGTGTTTTTGAATAATCTCCTTAAAACTAGAGGAGTTCTGACTAGAGGTGTTAAAATGAGGATTGGTAATGGGCTAAATACTAAATTTTGGGATGACCCCTAGTCCACACCGACCCCACTGTCGACCTATGAAGATCTCCAAAAAATCAGAATGAGACCGAAAAGAGACATTGGAAAAAAAGGTTCTAATTATCTAGTGTGGGAAGGATTGCGACCCAGGTGGAAAAGCTTCAAAGACTACCTAAATAATGTTGTTCTCAAGGGAAGTAGACAACATAATTGGGATGCTGCTATTGGCTTGCTAATGAAACAAATAGGAAATCCTGACCTATTCTCAAGAAACAGAAAGGATGAATGGATCTGGACAAAAAATGCTACTGGTAGGTTCTCGGTTAAATTAGTCTATGACTCCATAATATAACAAACTCAGGTTTTAGGATCTTTTGACTGGCTCAAAGTCTGGAAGAAGAATCTTATCCTAAAAATTAATTGCTTTTGGTGGACGGTTATACATGGTAAGATCCTCACTTTAGACAACCTAAAGAAAAGAGGTTGGTACCTTGTCAATAGATGCAGTGTTTGTAATGAAGAAGAGGAAACTATCATGCATCTATTTTTTCAATGTTCTTATGCCCAAGAAGTCTGGGGTTTTTTTCTCAATATTCTTAAGGTGGAGTGGTTTTTCCTACCAATGTCCAAATGTTTGTGGAAGGATGGAGATTTTTCTCTTATTCCCACAATATAATTTGTGATTTGTGGGGATAGATTCCCCCATTTTTGGCTTGGGGCTTGTGGAAAGAGTGAAATAATAGGGTGTTTAGGGATACTGCTAGAACTAGTAAGGAGCTATGTTTAATTGTTAAAATAAAAATTTAGGAAAATGTGGAAAGCTGCATGTACAATCAGGCTAAGAAACAACCTACACAACAAGAGCTAAGCATAAAATAATAATGGGAGCTTTCCCATGACTTAAATAATGTAAACTGGCTAAAACAACTTATTAAAAGGAATACTGTCTGGATCCCCCCAGATCCAGGATGGGTGAAATGCAACTTTGATGGTTGCTCAAAGGGGAATCCTGGACGGGTTGCTGTTGGTGGAGTGATAAGGGATGATAAGGGTGCCTATCTGACTGGATACAACAAAGGCTTAGGAACTGCAACGAACAACTTCGCTGAGGCATCAACTGTTTGGATAGGAATTAGAATTCTAAAAGAAAAGGGGTACAACAAGGTAATTATAGAAGGAGACTCAAAATTGATAGACTATCTCAACAACATGGTGAATATTCCTTGGGAAATTAGAGATTTGTTAGATGATTTCAAAAGTATGTTGCAAGAGATTTAATGTGTTAAAATTTTCCACTCCTTGAGGGAAGGTAATAAGGTGGTGGATGCGATGGCCAACCTTGGAGTAAATCAAGAAATTTTAATAAATTGGGACTTCTCTAACCTGCCCAATCAAATTAAAGAAGTCTTAGTTGCAAACAGACATAGAGAAAAATACTCAAGGGATTATGAGGATGGAAATTTTAATTATTAATAAGATTGTTGGGGTGAGAAGTCTTATGAGGATGTGGACCCTGCAGATGAAAGCTGGCAACAAGAGTGTTGGGGTGAAAAGGCTTACGAGGATGTGGACCTCGTGGATGCAAACTGGCAAGATGACTAGTTGTTAGCGGAGGCATGTTGTGAAAGGATTGCCAAATCCCAATAAAAGGAAAAGCCAAAGATGGAAAGGATGATCAAACGAAATAATTTTGTACCCTGACATGAAAGATTTAAACAGGGAAATAAATCGCATGAGGAAAAATCTTAGGTCCAATCTTCGATGTGATAGATGGACTTGCATTTGTAACAATAATAAAAGAAAGAATAAAAGAAGTGTTATCATTGCAAGAAAAGGAGGCAGATTTGTTGTTAGAAATAATGATGATAGGCAAAAAGGTGGTAATCGAGGAGTGAGCTCTTCTATGTATCATAAAAAAAACCCTAAGACGACTGCATTTCAAATGAACAATCACAAAATCACCATTAGAACTGAGAGTGTGGATTTACCTGTTGCTAGTGTTGAGGACATCGAAGGCAGTAAAAGTGATTTCCTTCTCGTTCCTAAAAAATTCCATAGCCTAGATAGCATAATGGGAGGCCCAAGGAAGCGTATTGAACCTCACAAATATGATTCACTTCGCAAAAATGAGGAGCTCTGGGGTTTATTTGAGCAGGCAGGTTTCACTCCGTATTTCACAGCAATGGAGGGATACAATGAAAAAACTCAAATACAAGTTTGCTAATGCTTGGAGAGATGGTGAAGTTAATCTGGGTGGGCTCTAGTTCAAGGTGGATGTGAAGTTGATTGCAGAAGCGACGGGTTTGGATTATGAAGGAACGAAGGTTGCTAAGGTTAGCAATGGTAAGTATCAAGACTATTTTGAGAATTTTTTTGAAGGAAAAGAAAAACCTGAAAGATTTCAGAATGGTTACTCTAGGGTTAAATTGCTAGCTCCGTATCATAATGTATGTTTTATTGTTGTGAAATATTTTACCCTTGAAGGGCGCTACCAATCCATCCATGGATACCACTTTCCCATCCTCAACCACATAAGACATCAAGAAAAAATCAATCTGCCTTTCTTTTTATTCTCTTCCTTGAGCCAGAGTCTTACACATGGGGCTAATCCACCAGTACACCAGGGCCTCATAAGATCCATATGCAAATTTGTGCTATCTAAGACCCCTAAGAAAAACCCTGTTCTCAAGTTGATTGAAGACTCGAAACCCTAAAGCTCGATGAAAATTGAGCTTCTGGAAAACCATCCCCACCCCACACCTAAAACATCTAGTAAGAAATACCAAATCCCTGATACTGCTATGTGGAAGGACCTGCTTATGATTACACCTGAGAAAAGAAAGGACGTTTCGATGGAGATGGGGGCTAAAAAGAAGATAAAATTGATTCTGTGTGAACTTGGGGAAGAGGTGGACACAATTACCATACCTGATGATAACAAGATGGAAGGCTCAAATAGAGGTGGAAGGAGGTCAAAGAGACTGGCTATGGCGGCATCGAAGTGATAGGAAAGTAAAAAAAATTCATAGAGCCATGAGGAGAAAAGTACCCATAGTTCGCAAGATAGTGTGGAAAAGAAAGATGAAGAAGATAACGACTCCTTAATTGAAGAGATTCCTGATAGTTTGGGTGGCAACTTGGCTGAGGAGGAGGACTTGGATATGGTAAGTGAGGATGGTAATGGCAATGAAGATAAGGCTGAGGAGTCACAACATGAGATGGCTCAGGAGGAGGAGGAAGGAAATGTTTTATAAAATCAAGAGAAGGAAGAAAAAACAGGCAAAGAGGAAGATGAGGCTAAGGATGATGGGAATGAGAGGATTAAAAACTGGAGGAGAGGATGCAAATCCTAGAAAAAAGGATACATGAGAAGGTGAAGGACAACATACTTCAAGCCCTCGAAAATGTGGTGATGAATATAATTGAGGAAAGATTGCAGGTTCTTGAGAAAGGTTTGCAAGAATGAGGAAATGACAATAGAATTCAAACCTTGGAAGAAGCGGTAAAGAGTGTGTGCTTGGAGGTTGATGCTATCATGAAGAAGGCTATTATGGCTACTGTTTCTGGCATGGGCAAAATAAAAAGTAGGAAAAGAAAAAAGCAACGGGTGATGGCGCGGATCTGGTTGGCAAGAGGAGCTGAAGGCAACAGTGAACGACACTGTTGAAGACTTGATGAATGCATGGAAGCTAATTGAGGAAGCATAACATGGTTGCTTTGTTGTGTTGTTTTTTCTTTTTGTTCTGATGGTTATTCCAGCTACATTTTCTAGGACTATTATTACTGGTTATGGTCGTTGGTGTTGGAACTTAAATATCTGTAATGTTGTTTATATTTTAAGTAGGGACTCAATGATAGATGTTAATAAGTATTTTAGATGGATTGGGAAGGATGCTATTGATGCTAGGTTAAGGTATTTTGATTCCTATGATAGAATTGCTATGGTTAATTGTAAGGGAATTGGTTAAGCATTTTGTTTGTGGGAGGGGGGAAGTTTGGTGTGCTTCCTATTTTTGTTGTTTCTAACCACCTGCTATTCTTATCATGGTGTACTAATTTTTTCAGGTCAGGGCCCTTTCCCTACTTAACCAATCAAAAAAAAAAATATTTAATCAAATTTCAAAACTAAAACATACATATATATCATTAAAACAAATCTATATCTAATGAGATAGTTCAAGTTATATCTATCTCTATGTTCAATAGTTCACCTTCTATGTAACTTAGATAACATAAATAAGAAATTTGACAGCTTCAAAGAGACTTGATACATGTGTATGTACATATGTGTGTACATATATGTATATATACATGTGTATGTATGCATATATGTGTATGTGTGTATGTATGTATACACATGCATATATACATACATGTATGTGCATATGCATGTATGCATAAATGTTTATACATGTGTGTATGTATACATGTACATACATGTATGTGCACATGTATATGACATATGTATATGTTTATGTATGCATAAATATATATATGTACATGTGTACATATACATACATATATTTATACTTACATACTTGTACATACATACATACACATGTACATGTATACATATATTATACATGTACATACATATGTACATGTATACATATATTATACATGTACATACATATGTACATGTATACATACATGCACACATGTACACATATATATGGATACATACATACACACATACACATATATGCACACATGTGTATGTATACATACATGAACACATGTGTATACATACATACAAACATACACATATATGCATACATACATACACACATACACACATATGCATACATACATACACACATACACACATACACACATATGCATACATACATACACACATACACACATATGCATACATACATACACACATACACATATACATACAAACATATATATGCATACATACATACACACATACACATATATATGCATACATACATACACACATACACATATATGTATACATACATGTACACATGTGTATGTATACATGCATACACACATACACATATATGCATGTACATACATACACACATACATGTGATAAATTTTTATTATGCACAAATTCACACTTGAATTATTTCAATATGTGATAATTTTTCTTTGAAGTTCAAATTGTGTGGATGGGATTCTAAATTCTCTATAGTTTCCTACTACATCATGTTTATGGTAGGTGTGTCTCTGCTAACTTACAAAGATCTATTCAGATTCATGTTCATTGATCATTGATAAAAAAATTGTTGAAATAACCATAAAAAATGAATGTCTACTTCTATGTGCTATTCCTTAAGAAACATTTATTTCTCTTGCAATAATTTTAATACCTCATTTGAATTGTGCTTTGAATGGTTTTATGAAAGGAGGCTTCTGTTTAGACATTGTCAAAGTGAGCCTAACACCCTCATCATTCTATCATATTTTGCAAGTTACTTTACCTTGTAAATCGAATTCACACTTCACACTTGAATGATTTCAAATTCACACTTCACACTTGAAAAATATGCACAAATTCACACTTTGATTTCAATATATGATAAATTCTCATTATGCACAAATTCACACTTGAATTCAATTTCAATATGTGATAAATTTTCTTTGAAGTTCAGATTGTGTGGATGGGATTTTTAATTCCCTGTAGTTTCCTACTGCATCATGTTTATGGTAGGTGTGTCTCTGCTAACTTATTGAGATCTATTTAGATTCATGTTCATTGATCATTGATAAAAAATTGTTAAAATAACCATACAAAATGAATGTCTTCTTCTATGTGCTATTCCTTAAGAAACGTTTGTTTCTCTTGCAAGAATTTGAATACTTAATTTGAGTTGTGCTTTGAATAGTTTTGTGAAAGGAGGCTTTTGTTTAGACACTGTCAAAGCGAGCCTAACACCCTCATCATGCTATCATATTTTTCAAGTTACTTTACCTTATAAATCAAGTTGGTCTAGGAATAAAAGTGCATTCCCTAACACAAACTTATACACAAAATTCAATAAAGAAATAATTATGCATAAATTCTCATTTGAATGATTTCAAAATGTGATAAATTTTCTTTGAAGTTTAGATTGTTTGGATGGTATTTGAAGTTCCTTGTAGTTTCCTACTACATAATGTTTGAGGTAGGTGTGTCTTTGCTAACTTACTGAGATCTATTCAGATTCATGTTCATTGATCATTTATAAAAAAAGGTTGAAAAATCCATACAAAATGAATGTCTGGTTCATGCATGAACTAACTCCTATCCAGAGCGATTAGCCATTGCTACTTCTAAGTAGTACAATAAATAAAAAATTATGCACAAAAACGCATAAGAGAACTTGGGAGGAGCCTCAATGCGGGTACTCTGAATTTATGCCGATGCCTCCAAACCCTATTTGGCCGAGCTCCTCTCACTCAGAAACCCTTTCGCCCGAGCAAAATGGTTGGGCCCCTTTTTTAATTTTATTATCCCAGTTTTTGGTCACAAAGTTTTCGACCAAGTAACTTTCGGCCGAAACCCTTCCGATTGGAAGGGTACCACCACGTTGGCACCAAGTCATCGCCACACAATTTCAGTCGAAAGTCACTCGGCCGAAAACCTTCCGACCAGAAACAACTCGATCAAAACTGTTATTTGACCAAAAGTGTGACACACTATTATGCTTTTACCTTGTGACAACAAAATAGGGGAGTTCTAGATTAAGCTGAATATGATGATTATTGATTACAAACACTTGATGGAGGTTGAATGTGCATCATTATAACAAGTTAATAAGCACTGAAGAAGAAGGAATCCTTCACAGATAGGATTTTGACAAATGTTTGTGTGTTTACATGCAATACTGTTTTACAAAGTTTTAGTCCTATTAGGATTCTTCTTTCTTTTCAGTTATGGATTGAACAATTCAGTCTTAACTATATCCTCTAATATTTAGGAGTGGAAGTTAATGATTGCGGTTAGTTTTTGCTTTGAATAAGACTCCCTCAAGCTTGTATATAGCTGATGGTTGAGTCAGATCAATTAGTTGGTTTTTTAGTTTCTTATTATCAGTTATTTTCAATTTCGAGACATGATGGATATTCAAAATGATTGAATACAATCTATGACAAGATCTTATGTAATCTTTCATGATATTCAATGAATGAAGTTAATTTCACTGGATGCGTAGAATTTGTTAGTTATATTTGGTTTCAGTTAAGTGAGAACAACCACTTGAGTAGGCCACTCAAGGTAATTGTTCTTCACTTCATTTTCTAGTTGTTTATTTTTGTTTAATAGTCATTTTTTGTTTATCATTACTTCATGAATTATTTTCAAGTTAAACTAGAATCTCATACTTTGTTTATTGGTAATGAATGTTCATAAACATGCATGTAATGGTTAACTAGTAGTACTCTAGAGGTTAAATTATCCGAGTCATTAGTTTTTATTAGTTTTGAGTTCATACAATAATATTTTATTAGCAATAGTTTAGTTACAATTTCAGTTGTAGGTACCTATAGCCACTAGTTTTGGCTTATTCTTCCATTGTTATGCAATTTTGTAATTTCTAGCAAATAGAATAATTTGAATAGGATAGATTAGGTAGTTTTGAGTCTCTTAAGGCATATACAATGTTGTACCATCACAAATTTACAAACCTTGGGTTGAAATTTTAATGTAGTCTTTGCAATGTTGAGTGGACTATTTAGTCAGATGAACCTCTGAATTATGTAGATTTTACCAAGTTTACAATACATTAGTTTAGACTCTACATTTTTGGCATCGTTGCTAGGGATGGCGCTATCTTCATAGACTTATTTTTACAAATTTCATAGTTTACATTTTGTTTTCAGCATTAGGACTGTTAGACTTAATCTTTATTCAACACCAAAAGATACACTAACACTGTGCAAGACCATTGCTATATAAAGTTATATTTCATGTATCCAGAGGCATAGAGATTCTTTGGGTAGATTCCTTCCCTCTTCACACCAAGAAGCCATAGCAAAAATTGGTGAACCCAATACTCAAAGCGAGGGTAATACTGAAGAAGAAAATTCCCTATCACCAACATATACTACACTTACAGAGGGAACATGTCGCACCATGGGGGATGCAATGGATGATGATCTTGAATGTGCAACATTTGAGTTTCCAATCACTAACTAGGAAAGGGCTACAATACTGAAGAATATCCCTCCTTCAGCCTTACCAGTCTTCTATGGGTGAATGACTGAGGACCCAGATACATTTATATTTGAATTTGATGTCCTATGCAAAAGTTATGACTATACTTCTAATGCTCATATGCTCAAACTCTTCCTTGCTACTTTAAAAGATGCAGCCCTAAGATGGTTCATGAGATTAGGCAAGGATGTTGTTCCTAATTGGGATACTATGAAGAAATTGTTCTTGGAGAAGTACCAGGACTATTGTAAGGGGGTTGATAGGAGAAAAGATGAAATTTTTTAGAATGTCACAGAAGGAGTATGAACCACTAGAAGATTATGTGGAGAGATTTCAATTTTCTTTGAAGAAAAACCCACTGAACAAGTTGTCTGAAGATTCCCTCAAGTTAGTATTTTTTAGGGGAGACAATGATGAATTTATGGATGCCCTAAACCTCATTGGCTAAGGATATATCTCTCAGATACCATTTCAAGACATCTATAAAGTCTCCAAGAATTATTCTAGGACCTTCACTAAAAGGCCAAGAGGAGATATGACATCCACTATTGACAAATCATCTACAAGGGTTTCAAAAATAGAGTTAAACAACCTATTGTACAACATGAAGGAGGACATTATCAAATATTTAGAAACTCAGCTGGATACTCTCCACATCAAGAAGAAGCAAGAGGAATCTGAGGCCATTCTGACTAAATATTGTCCAAGATGTAGGCAAAAAAAAGAAAACTGTAAATGCAAGAGAGTGGCTAGTATGCAACAAGATAAAGTTGAGAAACCCGATTTTTAGCCAATTGAAGGAGATTATGGACAACTCTTTTATATAGCACAAAGGATTCCATGTCAACATAGACAAGGTATGCCACAATATCCCCTTAACTTTAATTCATCCTTTCCTATTGGGAATTTGAACTTTTCTGCTTGGAACTCTCAGCCCTGGCCAGTAAACCAAAATCAATGGAAAAACCCTCAACAATGGCCACAAACCCAACAAAATTGGAACCAACAATAGCTAAATCCTTGGCCATAATAAAATTTCTAGGGTTCCAATTACAACCCCCAATGGCCAACATAGCAAAATCAGTGGCAACCTCAAAGGCAAAAAGGCCAATAGTGGCAGCAACAAAATATGAACTATCAACAACATATGCTTCCTCCTCCAACACAACAAGCTATCATGCCTCCATCAAATCCTACATCCCAACCATCCAAGCAACCACAAATACCTACCCAATCTACACCTAACCCTAACAAAAAGCCTATTCAATGAGCCTATACTAATGAAGCTATGCAATACCCCACTTATGGGGTAGAGGTGAGTCGTATCCACCTTAGATCAGGAAAACAACTTGCTAGGCCTTCATCCCCTCAAATTAAAGAGATGGAGGATGAGGAAACTGTAGTTGAAGCTTATGAAAAAACACCTTTGGAACTTGAGTCAAATTAGGTACACCAAATTATCACAAGTCTAAATCCTCTTTTTCTTGAATGCCTAGCTATCAAAATCATCACACACAGGCTGAGACAGACCTCTTCGATCAATTAAAATATTTGAGCATAAATATTCCACTCATCCAAGCTATCAAAGACATCCCTATTTATATTAAAAATGTAAGGGACCTATGTCTTAAGAAACTAGGAAGGAAAAGGAAGGATCCTTAGATAGTCCATGTCCTTGGAAAACTTGCAGATATCATGTTAGGGAGCATAACTATCACGAAGTATACAGACCATGGTAGTCCAGTAGTGGATGCCAAGATTAATGGGACCCTTATTAAGAATACTTTAGTAGACTTGGGGGCAACAATCAATGTTATGACAAAAGAAACAATGCAATTACTTCAGTTAGCCAACCTTATACCTACACAAATTGTTCTACAGCTAGCTAATAGGTCAATAGTCAAGCCTGAAGGAATCATTGAAGACTTAGTTATTGCATCATATTCTTAGGAATATCTTGTAGATTTTATATTTCTACAACAAAAGGTTAATCTTACAGGCTACCCACTCATCTTAGGTAGACCCTGGTTAGCTACAACTGATACATTCATAGGTTCTAGGTCTAGTAATATGATAATATCCAATGAGACAACAACCAAGAAATTGGTTCTCTATCCTCTAGCACAACCTTATATTGACCTTGAGAAAACTATTTGGCCTACTTTAGATGAGGAAGACAGTTATTTCCTACATACTTTAATGACCATAAAACACAACCCTTTATTGGATGATTAGGATGATGATGTGCTCATTGCTCACATAATCCAAAATGATTGCGGCAAGAGCCTACAACAACAGGAGTGTCTCGCATGCCTACAAGAACCCTTGCAAAGTATTATACCCACCAATTCCTTCGAAGAAGTATATCAAATCTTTCATTCCTTACTACCACAACAGTGCATACCAATTATTCCAAGCCTTGACCTCTCATCTATGCAAGAATCATCCAAGGAATTAGAAGTCATGTCAAGAAAAATGCTGAATATAAACAATGCCTTGAATGAAGAACAACACAATTCCTTGCACACAGTGTTGTAGGAACACTCAACAACATATGCATGGGATTACCATGATATGAAAGGCATAAATCCTGATTTATGTATGCATAGGATTTATAACAATGATGGTTATAGACCCATTAGGTAGCCTCAAAGACATATAAACCTTGCTTTGAGAGACATAGTGAAAGCTGAACTTCAAAAACTCCTTGATGCAGGATTTATCTATCCTATATATGATAGTGAATTTGGGCTCACCTTTGGTAATTGTTCCTAAGAAAGGTGAAAAATAGAGAGTTTGTGTAGATTACAGGGAACTGAATATAGCCACTAGGAAAGACCACTTTCCATTGCCCTTCATAGATCAAGTACTTGATTCTCTAGCTAGGAAGAAGTACTTTTTATTCCTAGATGGTTTCAGTGGCTACAATCAGATAAAAATTTCTCTAAAAGATCAGGACAAAACCACATTCACTTATCCGTGGGGTACTTATGCCTGCTCTGTTACCCCTTTGGCTTATGCAATTCTCTAGCTACCTTTCAAAGGGAAATACTCAACATCTTTTCTGATTATGCTCATGATTGTATGAAGATATATATGGATGATTTCACTACATATGGTGAGACATATGAGGAAGCCCTCAACAATTTGGAAAAGGTATTGAAAAGATGTAAAGAACACAACCTGCCACTCAACAATTAAAAGTGCTTTATGATGATGACACAAGGAATAGTATTAGGGCACTTCATATCTAATGCAGGGATTCAGGTTGATCCACACAAAATATAAATTATATCTAATTACATGTTCCACAAAAGCAAAGAGATATTGGAAGTTTCCTTGGTCATGTAGATTAGGCAGTTTATCAAATATTTCAATAAGATTGTTGCACCATTATTTGTTTTGTTGAGTAAGGACATTGAATTTGAATGGACATTAGAGTGTCACCACTCCTTTGAAGAGTTGAATAAATCCTTGACTCAAGCACCTATTTTTAGGGGACCAAATTGGACCTTACCTTTTCATATACATGCAAATACTTTAGATTTTTCTATTGGAGTAGTTTTGGGTTAGAAAGAAGGTAACAAAGAGTATGGAATTTACTACATCAACAAGAAACTTCAAGGAGTAGAATTGAAGTATACTGTTATAGCAAAGAAGATGCTTGCAGTAGTGTATAACATCAATAAATTTAGGCATTGCATTACTGGTTATTAATTTTTTTTCCATACAAATCATACAACCATTAGATACTTGATGAGCAAGCTTGTAGTGGGAGGTAGATTGGTAAGATGGTTTCTCCTTCTACAAGAATTTGACATTACTATAGTAGAAAAACTTGGTAAAGCTAATGTAGTGGCAGATTTTCTGTCAAAGTTGCTAACACAATCAACTGAAGGGGTGGTGGATGATTCATTTCCAAATGAACACTTATTTGCTCTCAATGTACATATACCCTAGTATGTTGATATTACCAATTATCTAGTAACATGGTAGATTCCACCACACTTTTCTCCAAAGGAAAAGAGGCAACTGGTACAATTTTTTTTTCCATACTCTTCGGTATCAAGTTATCTATTTTAAACTAGCCTTGACAACATTATGAGAAGGTGCATAAGGGAGGATGAAATATTTGATATCATGAAGGCTTTCCATAATGAGCCATGTGGAGGTCATTTTGCAGCAAAAATAATAGCCTTTAAGATCCTCACAACAGGCTATTATTGGCCCACTTTTGCACAAAGATGCTGTTAAATATACCAGGAGCTGTGATAGGTGCCAAAGGATGGGAAGACCGACAAAGAGTTATGAAATTCCATTATAAACTTAGTTAACACTAGCTCCTTTTGACAAATGGGGTCTAGAATTTATTGGACCAATATCACCTACTTCCAACAATAAGGAATATATTCTTGTTTGCACTGATTACTTGACCAAGTGGGTAGAAGTAGAGGCCTTGCAATTTTCCAAAGATGGAAATGTGGCTAAATTATTGTATGAGGATATATTTTCTAGGTATGGAGTACCTAGGGAAATAGTAACTAATCAAGGACCACAATTTACTTCTAAACTCATTACCAAACTGGTTGAAGAATACCAAATTAGACACAAGAAGTCAACACCTTACCATCCTTAGGCTAATAGTTAGGTGGAAGTCATAAATAGGGAGATTGAGAGTATTCTCACTAAGATAATGTAGTTACATAGGAAATATTGGGTTGCAAGGTTACCATAAGAAGCATGGGTATACAGAATAACCTGGAAAACCACCATAGGTTTTACACCCTATGAAGTAGTATATGGTAAGACAACAATCCTCCCAATTGAGTTTGAATACAAAAAACTAAGAACAAAAGTGGAGCTAGAAATGGACTTAATAGAAGCTCAAAAGGAGAGGCTACACACATTAAATGGATTGGATGAGATTATAATGGAAGCAATCCATCACATCGAGGTAATACAACAACAAAGGATGAAATGTCATGATCAATATATTAAAACAAAAGAGTTCAATGTTGAAGATTGGGTACTTCTATTTGATTCAAGGTATGAAGAATTCAAAGGGAAGCTCCAATCTAGGTGGTTGGGTCCCTATGAAATCAGTCAAGTTTATCCTAATGGAGCAGTCAAGATGCATGCCATAGATGCAGTCAGATTTTCTCTTCTTATAAACAACCACAAATTGAAGCTATATAAGTGTTGATGGGTGTTTTTTCACTTCTCAACACATAAAAAGCACAAATGCAATGTCTCTCTTGAAAGGTGAAAATATACAACCGAGTTTTAGAAAATCACCCCAAGGTCTCTCGGGTGTCAGTTCATGACTTGCAAAAACAACTTAGTTGTTTGTGTTGATTTGTTGGTAACCACAAAGGGCCTTTATGGTTTGCTAAGCATGGAATTTTTGGGTCTGCAAATGGAGTTTCATAAGTTATGGAAATGATGAACAGTAGCTGCAAGTTTAGGACAACAAACTAAAACTCATTTTGTTCATCGGATTTGGTTTTACAATGATGCTGGAACTTGTCTCTAACTTCAAATTTTACAAAAATTACAAAAGGGAAAAGGGTTAGAAGTTTCCTAAATCTGAAACTAAGTTGATCAGTAACAATGGAGGATGCTACAGTGGACAACCTTCCCAAACTAAATTTAACTTAACCAGGGACAACCCATAGTATCATAAAATTATTGCAATCTTCAAGGAGTCTTTGCAGATTTTCAGATTGTATATTCACCTATTAAGCATGAAAAAATAATTGAACTTAGTTGTAGCAAAATGAGTGAGCTCAAACTAACTTTACACAACAATTTTTCATCAACAAACAACTAAAAGTATGAGCTGAAAATGCATCAACACCATAGCATACATCCACCATTAAAGCACAACATGAACTACTAACAAAAATTGGACTCAAACTTGGAAATAACAATACTGAAATAAACTATTTGGAGATAGAATCATGCACACATGGAGAGCAACACACAAGAAACCATTAACTTAATGCTTTTCTCATATATTTTGCAGCAACATGTCTTTACACAACTCATCTCTCTTTGAAAATGAGAGGATGCCCCTATTTATAGTTTTCAAAAAGAAGAATGAATGGACAAGATTCATTTACAATGAGTGGCTCAGATTCATTCTAGTTTAGGGTTTCACCTACCCCCAATATATTACAATATAAAAATAGACCTTTTGTCTTTTTCCCTATTTTGTATTATAGTCTATTTTTTTCTATACCTCCTTCCAACCTTTTCAACTATTTTAGAAAATATTCATCATCGATAATTGGTTTTTTAGCTTCCTTTTGGAGAGTAGCATATTCCACAAACTTTCCAATTACATCTAGCAACTTATTTTCTTCAGAAAGTTTAGTTTATTAATATGAAAGGCCACTCTTTTGAATATTTCAATAATTTGGTCTCGATGTTTGGTGCACTTTGGCGTAGCTTTGATTATCTTCTCCAATTCAGTGAAGGCCCTTGTAGAAAAATCCATAAAGTTTGGTGACAGCGTGTCGCCAACCCCCTGTTCCATTTTCTTATGAAATTCTGACTTGATCTTCTATGGATCTAACTCTAGGGCATGCGTCTCATAACCAATCATCATCTTCAAATAATCACCATTATCCACCTGGTGTTCGACAATCCATTCATGATCAATTTATAACTCTCACAAATCTTTTTCTAAAATTTCTTTCCTGTATTCAAAATTTTGCCACTAGGCCTCAATTAGCCAATGATCTTCCTTAGGCAATGAAAACTCCTTTTTCTAGATTTCTCAAGAAATCTTGAGGATGCTTTCCAACTTCAGATAGGTAATCCTATACATCTTGGGGAACTCCTTGCAGACATCCATTACTTCTCCCACTTCCTTCTACAAAACTCAAAATTCATTGTGCATTTTGGCTGCACGACGGATGCCCATATCACCATTTTAAATTACCTTGTTGAACTAGTATGAGGTAGACTTGGTATAGTTCTTCATTCTTTCCATTTTACTTACCTCCTCCTTTGAGAGCAAGGCAGGTGTAGGTGATTTTGTTGGAGCTTCTTCTTCTGTTGAGGTCCACTGCTATATGAAGGCGGTCAATTCTGCCACTTATTCATTTAGCCCTTCCTTTGTGGACTGATCTTTATTCATTTTCTGAAGGATAGTAGACATTGACCCCTGGAATTCATCTATTTTTTGGGCTCAGGTCGTGGAACCTAGATTGATGGTAGATATATGATAGTCATGGCCCTGAATAACATCTATGTCTTTGCTTGCTATGGGAGTGGCTACTTGCAAGGTTCTAGACCCAGAAGTATCAAATGTAATGTGTGATCGGATATTGGGATTATTTTCCTTGTGGGTCTTTACGTGCGCCCGTGCCAATATTGCCTCCAATCGGGCGTTGCGATCAACAACCATCAAAGCCTTTTTCTTTAATTATTTCTTAAGCCATGAGGGTACTTCTGTCTGTTGCTTTGGGGATTCATGATCCCCCTCTTCTTCTTGTTCCTTCTAAGGCTCATCCTCTTCGTCCCTAGGAGCCTCTTCATCATTTATTTCTCCCTCATTTGGCTCTTTTTCTTGGACCACGATCTCCTCTTTATCGAGCTCGACAAATGCTACATTATCCTCAGCAACATTTCTTTCTTTTGGTGCCATCCCTTTAGTTACTTTGGGTTCAACCTCAACATTTTCCTCAGGCTCATTATTTTTCTCTTCTACCTTTTCTTATTCTTTATCCTTTTCTCCCTCCTTTTTTGTAGGCATTTCTTCTTGTCCCAAGCCCTCATATTGGCCAAATTATGGAGGCTCGTCAATTATCTCCACATCTGTATCTGGATCAATCTTCTCTTCTTCAGAGCGATGCTCCTTGGGGTTTGCCTCCTCATCTTTGTGTTCTTAGGGATGCTCTTCATCTGGCTCCTAATCAGAGGTCTCAACTTTGTAGTACTCCTCGAGCTTCTCAGCACCTCCCCCTTCGGGCGTTTGTTGTGCTTCTTCATCTAAAGCTACCTTGTCTATATTCACATTTAACCCACCCTTAGGATGCTCAAAGTAATCACTCCAATCAAAATCCTCTAGGTTTTCAACAATATCTACATCTATTTCCTTGGGTTGCTCTCCACTAAGCTTCTCCATTTCTTAAAAAAATTGCATAGTGGCCTCCATTTTGGTGGCTCTATGGGAGGTGGTGGGAGAGACAAGGCAATATTGAGATGGGCCATTAGTGTCTGGACTTAGGGATTGAGGATTACCCTAGAGAGCTCAGTTGACACATTCTACATGTAGGCAACAAAGGCATGCGAAAAAGTGATAGGTGCCACGGTAGTTGTTGGCAAGGAAGGGGATAGAGTGGAAAGGATAGACAGTGGAGGTAGAAGCAAGGAGGATGATAGTGGGGAAGTGGTGGAAGAGGAAGAGTCTAACACCACCACCAGAGTAATTGGTGAGGTAGAGGTGAGGTGGACTGAGATGTCCATAGCTGGTGGGGATGAGACAGGTAATGGTTGGGAAGTGTAAGGGAATGGTGTAGTGGCAACAATGGATGGAGGAACAAAGGTGGCAAGTGGTGGTGAGCGAGGTTGTTCAAAATCCTCTTTGTCTTCACACAGGGGTCCCTCCTCTTGGATAGTTGGCATTTCAAGGACAAACGTTTCCGTCCTCTTTTCTTTCTTCAAATATTTCCCTTCCATTGATTTTATTGTGTACATCTTATGTTAGGGCTTTCGTTCAGCTGTATCCTTTCTCTTTCATGATCTAGTGATAGGCGGGGACTTGGGAACCTCACCAGATGAACCCGTAGTAGTGCCACTATCTGTTTCACTTTCAATATCATCCTCAAGCTCCTCGTATGTTAGCTTTGTGCCCTGCTCATGTAATTAGACTATCTACTCATCTATCCATTCCTTAGTTCTTTGCTCCATAGGGTAGATGATAGTGTCTAGGTCATTGATCTCCTCTTCGGCCCAATCAATGAATGGTAGTGACACATTTATTAGAGCATTATATTTTTCATCAAGAATATTCTCATCCTCGACAATCTAATTAGGTACAAGGAACAAATCAATAGACTTTACAAACTGGGCAGTCATTCTCATATAACACCACCTTCAGACCTCTCGGTCATCTTCACAATTTTCCCAAAAGTATTCAATGCAAGGTTGTTGGGAATACTCTCTTCCGACTTTCCTTTTTAGTTTTCCATGGGGATCCATGCCTCCTCTATCTATATGCAATTCAAGATTATATTCCGCCAATTCCTTCTCAGAACTCACGGCACATGGGGCGGTAGGGAAAGAGTACATTCCCTGTCTGAATGTGAGGGGATATGGAACCCCAACGCAATGCTTGTTGCTTAATAGGGTATGGGTAGTCTGCAGCTATCGAGTAAGCTCTAACAAGATACTTCTATTGTTGGGTAGCATGGTAGCCGATAGGGTTTTCCTGAGAACCCTTTTGCTTTGATATACGTGAATTTAGGGAATAGGATGAACAAGTATCCAAAGCCCTTTATGACCACCTTTGCGCTGTGTGACACCCTTCTATGATAGTCTTTGCCCACAACTCTGATTATTTTCCTAATGAAGGCATCATTTACTCTCCTGTAATCCCTTTTGAAGTTCCTATATTGGAGTTGTAGGTAGCAGTCATATACCTTAAGCTGTCCCTTCTTTTTCCCCAACACCCCAAAACAATATAAACCTTTGTAGGGGAATTTGATTGCCAGGAGATAGACCAAATGTGAGGTCATGTAGAATTGTGAAGTCTTCTTCACTACCATGAATTGATTATGCAGATTTTTGCTTATCATCTTTGCCCAATGGAACTTGGCATTGCCCCAGAGGATTTATTCCACAAAGTAAAATATCCATTCTTCAAAGAATGTGGTAGTAGGAAATCCCATTACTTTTTTAAGAAAAGTCACCAAGTCATTAGTCTCTTCTACAAAATCACTTCTATACAGTGTTTAGGGTACCTTGGTCGCACTACCCCTCTTATCTTTTAACCATGTTTAATTTATTATCCTCTTATATCCAATAGGGTCTTGCTTCCATATTTGTACAGTGAATTCCTTTTTAACTTTTTCCATTTCATTGAAGGTCGGGATACCAAATGTCTTCCTAATAGATTGAGTAGACAAGTCAGCCAAAACTCTCCCATCCTTGGCAACTATTCTTTTGCTCTAAGAGTGATAGTATTCTCGACAAGCCATTACTATTTTTGGGGTGATCAAGGTGGGAGAAAAGCCAACTGCCTTAGCGAGGCCACTTTCTTTGATTCTCATAGCTTCTTCTATTGTGGGTTTGACCATGACCCTCTGTCTAAATTCATGTCTGTTGACATGCCCTAGATCAGTGTCAGAGATCTTGTCCCAATCGAACACGATCTTGGAAGTGCATTCTACCTTGTGGAACTGGTACTTTATTTTTTCTTTCTTTTCCTTCCCCCTAGAGTCTTTGCTGGTCTTTTTCTCTTATCAACCTTTTCCACTGGCTTCTCTGATGGTCCCTTAGTAGGTTCCATAAATCCTACACACAAGGGGTGCAAAAACTGCATTGATAGATTAAGAGGGAAAATTTTAGTCAAATCATGAAAATTCAACATTAATTACATTCATATATTCTTAGAAGATCATAACATTCATCATTGTTTACCGTTTGAAGCTCGTTTGGACCATTTGTGGAAATGCGGGTCTAGGGGCAGAAGTTCGCCCTGTGGAAGCTGTGAGATTGAACGCCGTAAGAAATTGTGCAGGGAAGAGGGGAACTTGCAGATGGTGTTGCGATGGTAAATTCACACATGGCTCAATTGTTGGGTAAATATAAGGAAGAGTTGTGTGAAATCTTAGATGGAAGCACCTTAAATTGTTTTGCTTTATCAAATCGATCCTTTCTAGTTTATGTGGGTGTGAGGAATGCACAGGTGTCATGGGACTGAAAGCCCCTAAGGTTTTGGCTACTAGAGAACGTCATTGGTCAAATGACATCTCGCATGTGGAGTTCCACATTATGAAACCCACATGATTATTCTACTCAGCTAAGTTCGTTTAAGTACCCTTAACTTGTGATTTGCAGACTATAGAGTGCAAGGAGGTGGAAGCCGGGTGGTGGGCTGTTGTTAGGTTTTCATCGCCAAGGAGAAAATTTATGAGGATGGCATTCTAGCAGCAGTGACCTGCATGAGCAGATCCACTAAAGGGACCCATCTGAAAGTTTTTCACTTACGCATTTTTGTGTTGATGACGTTGGCAGGTTTGGGGTCCACATGGCAGAGAGACAGGTTAGTTTTTTTGTTAAATAACAATTCTAGAGTAACATCCCCCTACAGACGGTAGTTAGTAGAGGCAGATCAGTATGGGTCACCGATCCTAAAATATTCTTGGTAGACTCAAGGTTTATCTATGAGTAAATATGGCCGACAGGACCCGCATGGCGAAGATGCCTAGGAGTTTTTCCATTAGATAATGGCGGTATAGGGATGGAGTTCCACCCGAGGCAACCTGCATAATCATCTTGACTTGTAACTTTGTCACTTTGGTGTTGGGCTTTATGGAGACTAAGGGTGTGGGAAATGCACCGTGGGAAGGCATTTGGGTTTTGTCGTTAGGAATGACATCATCGGGACAACCTTCCATATGAGGCAACCCGCTTGGTTGGTTACGTTGAGAATATTTCAACTTGTGATTTCTATCGCTTGATTGTTTGGTTACTGGAAGCGTCACTATTTGATACGGGGTCCATGAGTCAGAAGAGACGCGAGAGCCATAAAATTGGTGGAGGCGGGAACCGCAGGTTGGGAGGATGCAAGTGTCTTTATGTTGAACAATGACGATGTCAGGATGATGCCTCACATATGGTGATCTGAAGACATGGGCCCGCAAAGGCCCAATAACTTAGCCATTCTTCGAATGTCAACCCCCCTTCTTTAAGCGATACAAAATGAAAGTATTGAAGGTGGAAGTTCGTCTATGGCAGGGCTTTAATGACATCTATGGGGAAATGAACACCCGTAAACGGGGTCCTGCAAGCCCCATCAACTCTTAATGATTATCTCCTCCCACCTAAAGTTCTGAAGACTTGAATACGAGAATGGATGGATCCATGGTTGTGGTTATTTAAGCTAACCCAAATAGAATTTTAAAGGAGCGAGCCTATCGAAGGGGAAAGATCATAGGGGCGATTTGAGGGTTCGAAAACCTAGGTTTTGAATCTAAATATGAGAAGTTACTGTTGTTCACATTTTGAAAACCCTAAGAAAATGATCCTTAATTACAGGGGTGAAATGCAAAGTCTAAATGCATACCTCAATCACGTGGAGAAAGAAAAATAGTCACCTTAACATTCAAATCCTTCTATGTGTGCGGGAGCTCCTTCTTCTCTCTCCAAATTTGAATTCACAGGGTGAAAATGATAGTTGGGAGATGTTTTTTTAAGGTGATCCCATCATTAATGCGAGTGTTAAATGTAGGTATGGCCAGGGACTAGGTAGGTGAGGGGTGGAAACCTGCGCTACAACGAATGTTGGATGAAGGCCTGAACATAAGAGACGAAGGTGTCGCCTTCCATGTGGGTGGACGTGAGGGGTCAACCACAGAAAGCAACAAAACATGAATGATGGTCCACTTAGAGTGACCTGTAGTTGCGAGTTCGCATGAGGAAATGGACACAATGAATAACAGAGGATGGAAGCCTGCACTTCAAGTCTCACAAAGACTCAAAACTTAGTGAAATTTGGATAGGTGAACTTGGCTAAAATGAGTTTGGTAAGTTTAGGACATGTAACCAATTTAGGCTAAAATAAGGGCACACAAAATGAGGCAAAAGAAAAATAATTCGATGAAGGTGAAATGGAAAAAGGGGGTCCCCAGTCTAAACGGAGCATGTGTGCTACATGCACAACAATAAGAAGCCATTATATAAAGATGATTTCATATTCTCTTTGTTTCAACAATATAGTGCTCACAATGAACCAAATATAGAATCTGACACACATAGTGATATTTTAGCAACACAAGATATACTGGGCACTTCAAGTCACTCAGTTATTGAGCTACAAAACTCAATCCCTGAGATCACCCAAGATTAATTTCTCATTTTATCTCACGAGCACACACTGCACGTTATAATGATGTTCAAAATTTTCTCCAGAGGGACTTGTTTTTAAAGCATTCATAGAGGGTCTTGATGCCATAGGGACTTGTAGCTTAATAACTATTAGTATGCAAAATAGGTCCTGACACTGTAGGTACTCGTAGTGTCGTCTGGCAGCAAAAAATTAAAAAATACAAATTAATTGGTGTCAAATTGATTGCAAGTTCACACACATTCATTTCAAAATACCCACATGTAATATCCATCTCTTCACAATAAGTACCCGCAACATGATTCTATTGCTGCCAATTCACATTTCAAATATTCGAGCTATCACATCGCCAAATCATATCTGTAATACCCATCCCATCCATTGCACCTGCCACCTCATAATAACTTAGCTTGTAGTTATTTTTCATCACATCGAATAAAAAATTGGATACATTCTTTTCAATTTATACGTGCGACACATAGTTATCTCTTTTAACTGGTACTTCAACTACACTATTATGATTAATATAGTCTTCTTTAAAATTTAATTGTCTTTCATATTAATTCATGCATCTGACCTATTCATATAATTAATTTCTATTATTTCATATTTCAACCACCTCCCAAACACGAACATGAAGTGAGGTCACTTCAACAATTAAGCTGGGGGTAGGGTACAACTTATTCAGTCTTTTCAAAATCTGCCACCTAAATCAAATTCAATAGATAGAAACAACATGCAAATACGTCCTAATAATTATATCTCATTTTTTCTACCATTTCCAATTGCCAAAATTCTAAACCCTGAGAACTTGAGCTTAGTCCAAACCATAGTCGAACTTAGAACCTGTTCATGAGCTAAGCTGGTACCGAGAAGGGAAGTTGCAGTATGATATGGTAGTAAAAGTATATGAGGAAACAACATGAAGGTGAAGAGTTTTGAAGGTGATAGAGTAGATTGGGCTAAATTTCTAGAATTGAATTAAACACATTGAGCAGAGAAAGTAAGCCAAAATGGGAGGCGATGTCATTAGAAGGGAGCCAAAAACTCATAAGAAAATTATGGAGGATGCAATGGTTCTACCCATTTTTACTAGAGTTGACTGAATTGATTATTTCTTGAAGTTAACAAAATTCAGTGATGATATGACAAGAAGGTTTGCAACTACACTTGAATATGATGAAGCTATGGTGAAGGGACTATCAGTGGATGCATCCGAGACCACCATTGCACAAGTCAATGGGTTACCTATAATAGGGGAAGAGTTTCTAGCATGTGCAGACATAGTTGTAGCCAAGGAGGAATTCTATGAACGAGGACTGGAGTTAGATTCATCTTCACAAGGTACGAAGAGACTCTCTCTTTGTTATGGGAAAATTGTGCGTCCTACATTGTTAGATATATCACCTATGATGGTAGGAAAAACCTCTTATATACAGTTCATTTCAAATTACTCAGCCACCTTCAACATAATAAGTTAATGAATGTGCCAAAATTTCTTTATAATTTGTTGAGATAGATGTGGTTAGAATACCAAAGAAAACAAAGTGACACTTTTGTATCTCATCACTATTTAATTGCTTCACTGATAAAAAGAAATTTGAGGATTCAATACCCACAAGTGAATTGGGAAGATTTTAAGGAGTTTACAGATATTAACAGTTTTCTAGATGCACATATGGCTCCCGAGAATATAGAACCTCAAGATGAACTTGTAAGAGAAATCCCTCATGTCTCCCCTATGGCTTCACCTACCTGTAGCCAAGGTGAGTATGAGGAACCTAATGAGCCAGAGTCTAGGTCACCTGTAATTGAGGAAATTCCATCTTCTTCTAAGTCACAAAGATCAAAGAGTAGGAGAGGTAGTGCATCTACATCCTCCACACCTTCCAAAATGGAGGAGAAGAAGGATACTCCAAAGAAGAAGGGAGATGCTCAAAAGAAGAAGGGTGTTAAAAAGGAGAAAAAGAAGAGTTCTAAGAAAGAAATTGTTACACCTAGACATTCAGGTAGATTAAGGAGACAAGGTGCCATGAGGGGAAATATGGAGGAACCAGAAGAAGAAGAAAAGAGAAAAGAACAACAACAAGAAGATTTCATGATAGTAGAAAAATACTCTAAAGTAAAGGGGGATGCCCATGACAGTGTAAATATACCTATGAAAAGGAGAAGATATGTGTCAACTACCTCTGATTTAGAACCAGATGATGTGTTTACTGCTAAGAAACCACAAAAAGAAACCCTAGATAGTCCCATCCATGGAGACTATGAAGAAGAAGGAATGAATAGTTCATGGATACAAAGGAGATGTACATAGAAGAAAGAGATGTAAGGAAAGAGCTCCAAGAAGCCTTAGATAGAATCGAACACTTGGAGGAGTTAGTACAAATCTATGAACAAAAGGACAAGGATAGAGAAGAAAAAATACAAGAAATGGAGGAGAAATTGCAAATTTATGGCCATAGTACTAAGCTTGGTTTATTGGCATAGTTGGCCATAACTAAGATTGGGGATGGAGAACTAGTTGTACTAGATCAGAAACCTCCTTCCATCAGAACTCCAACTTACCATACCACCTTGTCACTTGGACATCAGTTCTGGAGAGTGATTGATGAGTTTTTCAGAAGAAAAGGAAAAATGGAAGAAGGAAAAATAAATTTTGATTGAAGAGCATGCAAAGGAACTTGAAAAGAAAAAGATGGAACTAAGTATATTGGAATCTAGGTCAAAGGAAGTAGTTAAAAAAATTGCGCAAATCATCAAATGTAGACCTCCACCAAGGACATATGCATTATATCTACAGGAAAGATTTCTATGTTTTCAATTTAGCAGGTTAATTAGCAAACAATCTATTGGTATGAGTAGAATTTTTGAGTTTCTTAATACTTTTGCTAAATCTACACCTGGGGAGCAAGATCAGTTGTGTGAATATTATTTACACAATTATGTAGCTCTAGATGAAATAGAGTGGAACCCTCTGATTTTTGTAGGGGATCTTCAGATAAGGGCACTTGGCATTCTATTATAGAAATGAACAACTCAGGGGTGAAATAATGGAAGAGTATGAGGAGAAGGCTATATGAATTGCTCCCCCCATAAGAAAGAAGCTAAAAACCCTGATACACTCATTGATGAATGGTTGAAGCTCATTGATCATAAGGGTGTAGGCAAGAAAATCATGAAATTAAGAAAAACAGATTATGAAAGAATATAGATGTTAGCTATGGGTTTGGGACAACAGTGCTACAGACATGTGGAGAATAGATGGAATAGTTTGACCCCTAAATTACAAAAAAAAAGGAACCTCATTCAATGTATAATTTCACTGCCATGATTCAAAGTGTACACAGGAACATAAAAACTGATGTTAATAAAAGGATTTATTGGGTACCACTCACCTTTCACCCACCTATCCTACTCTATCCAGCTCCATATTGGACTGGGGAGAAAGGTGAGGAATGTGAAAGAGCTGGGAATATTAGGATGAATCAACTTGCAACATATAAAGGTTTTTATTTGAAATAAATTCAAGGATTTGATGCTGTTATATACCTGAGGCAGATTATCTTGCAGTACAATCAGTATCCCTAGTGTTTTTCTTGGGGACAAGTAAAAGTCGAGTTGGGGGGAATGATGGGTCTAGATATTAGCTCATTTTCTGTTGCTTTCATACATACTTTTAGACACTATTGGATATACTTTCCAGATAATACTCCTATATTATACTACCTTTTCATACTTATTATGTAGACATGGACCTAAAATATAATGATGGAAATATGATTATGACATAATAGTATTGCATGGTTTATATGTAGATATGCATGAAATATGGATGGAATTCTATGTTTTAAATTATGATAGTTAGTCTTGTGTACATGCTTTGTGAATGAACCTTTTTGCAGCTAAGGAGTAACTATAGCACATAGCAATTGAATGCTATAATCCACAACAAAAGGAAGACTGGGACAACAAAACAAGGGAGTTCTAGATTAAGTTGAATGTGATGATTACTGATTAAAGACACCCGATGGAGGTTGAACATGCATCATTATAAAAAGTTAATAAGCGTTGAAGAATGAATCCTTTACTGATAGGATTTTGACAAATGTTTGTGTGTTTACATGCAATTTTGTTTTATAGAGTTTTAGTCCTATTAGGATTCTTCTTTCTTTTCAGTTATGGTTTTAACAATTCAGTCTTAACTATCACTTTGATATTTAGGAGTGGAAGTTAATGATTATGGTTAGTTGTTGCTTTGAATAAGACTCCCTAGAGCTTGTATATAGCCGATGGTTTAGTCCTTAGATCAGTTAGTTGTTTTTTCAGTTTTCTTATTATTAGTTATTTTCAGTTTCAAGACATGATGGATATTCAAAATGATTGAATACAATTTGTGAGAAGATCTTATGTAATTTTTCATGATATGCAATGAATGAAGTCAATTTCATTGGATGCATATAATTTTTTAGTTAGATTTGGTTTCAATTAAGTGAGAATAGCCACTTGAGTAGGCTACTCTGGGTAACTATTTTTCACTTCATTTTCTAGTTGTTTATTTATGTTTAATAGTTGTTTCCTGTTTATCATTACTTCATGAACTATTTTAAAGTTAAACTAGAATCTCATACTTTGTTTATTGGTAATGAATGTTCATAAACATGCATGTAAATGTTAACCAGTAGTACTCCAGAGGTTAAATTAGTCGATTCATTAGTTTTTATCATTTTTGAGTTGATACAGTAATATTTTATTAGCAATAGTTTAGTTACAGTTTTAGCTGTAGGTACCCGTAGCCATTAGTTATGGCTTATTCTTCCACTGTTATGCAATTTTTTGATTTCCAACAAATAGAATAACTTGAATAGGATAATTTAGGTAGTTTTGAGTCTTGAAGGCATATACAGTGCTGTACCATCACAATTTTACAAACCTTGTGTTGACATTTTAATGTAGTCTTTGCAATGTTGAGTGGAATTTTAGTCAAATGAACCTTTGAATTGTGTAGATATTACCAAGTTTACAATACATTAGTTTAAACTCTACAAATGGGATGAAGAGGGAGGGTAGCCAACCTTTTCTTTCCAAAAAAGAAAGCATACTTTTAACAATTTCTCACCCACTTGTGAGTGTCATTGAACAAGGTTGGGCAATCATAACCAACCCTCATGATCTTTGTAATAGTGGTCCTTGCAGAAAAATGACCACCTGAAGAGCCATAATGGAATTCTTCCAATAGTCTACTAACCTAATCTACCTCTATGCATCTCAATAGGACCCATTGGAATCCTTTTAGAAAAGTATACCATCCACTATGACATAGGGAATGGAATATAACCTTAAGTGTCTTCTTTTGGTCCTATCTAGACTTGGAGGATATCTACCTTCTTGCAAAAGGTAGTCATATCATTCACCTTGTTGCTGTGAGCATCAATGTTGGGTACTTGGTGTTCCTATAACACAAGAGTAGCCTCTACAGGAGTCTCAAGTGTTGAGACAAGTTCACACAACCCTTTTCCTCTCACTAGCTTGGTAATTTTGATGTCAACATCATACTCCATCACCTTGGTGATCCACCCAACTCTTTTTTCATTGATATTTTTGCTTAAAAAAATTCTTTAACGCTGACATGGGGTACCATCAACTGTATCTTGTTATTACACAACGTGTTTAAACTTTTTCAATGATCTAACAACAAAAAGAACCTACTTTTTATTGTAGTTGTACTTGACCTCATAATCTTTAAATCCTTCACTGAAGAAAGCAATGGGATGCTCCAAATTCTCCTTATTTAGTCGGGTTAGAATAGTTGATATACTTGCTTCACCTCCAAAGGCATAAATAATGAAATCCTTTTCATAATTAGGATTGACAAGAGTAGGAGCCTGAGTAATTTCTTGTTTGATCGCCTCAAATATATCCTTATCTTCCTTGGTCCATTTGAAGACCATGTTTTTCTTAAGCATAGAGGTGAGAGGTTTTACCAAAGCAACAAGATTTGGAATGAACCTCCTCACAAATTTAATTGTTCCCAAGAAACTTTGTAGTCCCTTCTTTTGACTAGGAAGTGGGATGGCTAGGATAGTTTCTACCCTTGCAAAATCAATGACCAAACCATCCTTTGAAACAATGTGTCCAAGAAATTTTCCTTGGTCAATGGAAAATACACATTTAATTTGATCTAGTAAAATACCATATTCCTTGCACTTTTAAAATACCTGTTCAAGGTGACTAAAATGGTATCTTGAATGTTTTAAAAACACTATGAAATCATCCAAGTAGACCAAAATAAATTGTCTGAACATACCTTGAAATGCCATGTCCATGGCCCTTTGAAAAGTGGCACATACATTGGTTATACCAAAAGGCATTTTACAATAAGCATAGGTGACCCACTTTGTAGTAAATGTTGTCTTATATTGATCAAATTCTTGGACTAGAATTTGATTGTATCCTGAGTAACCATGTAAGAAAGAAAACCTTTTTGACCCATTGAATCTTATGCAAACAATCAAATCTAGAAGCATAAAGTTATTGATAATATGGATTGTAGAAATCTAATACCATTGACTCTTTGAAAAATATTCTCCATGGAAGGCTCTATTCAAGTCCCTAAAATCTATAGGAAGCCTGATTTCCCCATTCTTCTTTGTGATAAGTACTAAATTTTCCACCCATGAAGAATGCTTGATGGGAAATACGATTCTAGCCTCAATCAATTTGGTTAATTTTTTTCTCATGAAAGGCTTAATTTCAGGATTTATAGGCCTTTGCTTTTTCCTTACAAGCTTGGCATCTGGATCTAATTCAATGGTATGTTGGGTAAGGTTTGGGTCAAAACCCTCTAGGTCTTCATAAGTCCATGCAACTATATCAATATATCTATTGCAAAAATGTATAAAAACTTCATGTTTAGTAGTAGAGCATACCTTTCCCAAGTTCAAGGAATTTCCTTCTATATTCTCAATTGGCTTGAAGTGACCCTTCTTTACAACTAAGTTCATATTTTTCTGCTTCAACTGATCATCTGAGTCAAAGATACCTTCAAGGGTGATGAGACCATTTTTTAGCTTGTTTCTGCTCAGTTGCACAATCTAATCACCATATTGATTCTATAACTTAGACTGATTTCTTTTAGAAAATTTTGCATCCTCTTGCAGGAAATTCTCTATCTACTAGTCATTTTCAAAGACCTACCAATGATCTTAATTATTCAAAATAGTAGGCCTCACAATAAGCCTGATGTGTTGCTCCTTTTTGCTTGCAATATGTGTTGGTATATCAAACTAAGCACCAATTGCTACAAGTCTATCACCATGCTTATTCTGATTTCTCGAAGTTGTTTAAATGTTAAAACATTCAAATCCATCAATCAAATCCCAAACCCCATGTTTGTAGAATTTGAGCATATTGTTCTTGGTTGAGATTTGAGTTCTAGCTTGGTGAACACCAAATTCACTATCACTAAATACTTGCAACAACTTGATGTTCCCTTTTTATGCAGGTTGGAGACCTTGGATGAGTGCTTCATACTCAACCACATTGTTAGTGCAACTAAATTGAAGCTTGAAAAAGAAGTAATACATCTCTTTACTTGGAGATACCAACATTACACCAATACTAGCACCATTCTTGTTTCTAGAGCCACCAAAGAATATATGCCACAATCCCCCTAGATCCTCTTGAGTTTTTATGAGATTGGGGATAGGAGTATTTTCTTCATGAATGCAATAGGTTCCAAGACTAATTTCCTCCACTTCATCTACAATAAGTGGGTCAAATTGTAAATCATTGCCCCATTAATCCAACAAATAATTAGGTACCTCCTCTATAGGAGTGACAGGATCATGAATAAAATGATACTTTTGATCATGCAATGTGTAGCTCATGTTTATAGGGTTAGGAGTGTAAGGCTCTATATGATCCTTTGCTATGGGCTCAAACCTTATGGTTGCTTTAGTACCATATCTGGTTCTAAATAACATGTGAGACTAATCAAAAGATATGTGTCCACCTATCTTAGTGATAAAATCTCTAGACAAACAAATGGAAAAATGACCAGGGAGGTCTATGTCTGAGATATCTTGCAACACATCACAACCAGGGCATGCATGCAAGGTGATTTTTAGGTCCTTAATTACTCTCTCTATTTTGATAGAAGTGCCATCCAACTGTAAAAATCCCTTAGACACTAGCTCATATTTAATACTAAGGAGATCAACAATCACTTTAAGCGTAACAAATCTACTAGCCCCAAAATCTATCATACAATTATGCACTATATGATTTCTAATAATTAGAGAAAGATAGAAGGGAGGTGGCTTACCGATTTTTCTATATGTCCCTTCTTCTTTGGGTTGCACTAGACTACTTGATGGAGTAGTCTGCTCCTTTTCTTATACATAACCCATCTATTTATGTTCCTTTAAAGATTTTTGTAGAAAATCCCTTTGTGATGGAATGGATAGAGCCTCCCACATAGTAACATTTAGATTATATTTCTTCATTTGATCGACTATGTTGAAAGGAAGTTGACTGGTTTTAGGAGGAACCTTTGGAACAACAAGGTTTGTTCTTATTGCTTGAATGATCCTAGGTTGCTTGATTGCTTGTTTGGTCATATTTTTTAGGAAAAGGATTTGATTAAGGAAGATCTTAACTCTTTACAGTAGATGATTCAGAATTTTGGTTATGACCCTGTTGTGTTTCAACAAGAGAGTATTCTCCTTTCTAGGTTGCATAATATTGTAGCTCAAGAGGAAGAATTTTGTAAAAAAAGATCATGGGATTAGGAGTGGGGACAAAAATTCAAGATTTTTCCATCTTTTGACCTTGAAGCATCGGGTTTCCAACTGGATTAGTCAAATATTTAATGATGGTTAGGTGTTAGATACGAAAGATGATATAAGGAATACTTGTTCTTTTTTCATTGACTTGATTTCTATTGATCAAGCGTTAGATCTTGGTTGTCAAGAGACCTTTTTGAATGTTATTCCAATATTATTTCAGAATATATGAATAAAAACCTTGTTTGCATTCCCTCAAAGGAGGAAGTAAAAAAGGGATATATTTTCTTTTGAAGGTAACAAGGCCACTAGACCTGATGGATTTCCAATGTTTTTCTTTCAAACCTTCTGGGATATTGTTTCTAAAGATGTTACTAATTCTACCAAGGAGTTTTTTGGTAGTAGGCACTTGTTGAAGGAGTTAAACCCCACTTTTATTGTCCTAATTCCTAAGAAATCATGTGCTTCTTCTCTCAATGACTTCCATCCGATTAGCTTGTGCAATTCTATTTATAAAATCTTTTCAAAAGTGTTGGATTTGAGGTTGCAAAAGGTTCTTCCTCATATCATCTCTCCTTAGTAGAATTGCTTTGTTTCAGGGAAGAAAATTCTTGATTCCATAATCACCGTCCATGAGAATATTCAATCCTTGATGATTAATAAAATTCGGTCAATTTTATTCTTAAGTCGGATCTTGTGAAGGCATATGATCGTGTGAATTGGTAGTTCTTGTTGAATATTTTAGAGGCATTCAACTTTTTGGATAAATTTTTGTAGCTTGTTGGGCAGCTGATTTCTATTGCTAGTTTTTTTGGTTCTAGTTAATGGATCTCCCTTTTCTTTTTTTGGTAGTTCAAGAGTTTAAGGCAAGGTGATCCTATTTCATCTTTCCTCTTTATTATAATGGTGGAGTCTCTTGGAAGAATTATTCAAAAAGTTGTCAATGAAGGTTCTTTTAGGGGACTTCAATCATCTTCTTTCAATTAGACTTCAACAATTTTTGGATGAAACTATCATCCTTGGAGAGGCATCAGTAACTAAGACCAAATCTATTTGTTCTATTTTGAAAAGGTATGAATCTTGTTTTGGGAAGAAGGTTAGTCTTCCTCAAAGTACTGTTTTCTTCCTAAATGCTCCATAGAGAAGAAAGCATAGAATAGCTCAGATCTTGTAGTGTGAAATTGGGGGGGTTTCCTTCTATTTATCTAGGTCTGCCTCTTTGTACTAATGTTGTTCTTGATTCTTTTTGGATGGGTTTGATTGATAAATTTAATTCTAAATTGGCTAGCTGGAAAGGAGCTTTTCTCAGTCAGGCAAGTAAGATTTAACTGATTAAATCTACATTGCAGAATCTTTTGGTTTATGTATTGATTTTATTTCAGATGCCTAGGAAATTTTGGGAAAATATTAAGAGTATTCAGAAACATTTCTTATGGTCTGGGTTGGAGGAAAAAAGGAGAATGCATCTAGTTTCTTGGGATGAAGTTTGTACATCTAAAAAGAAAGGTGGATTGGGTTTAAGGAAAATGTAGGAATTTAATTTGGCCCTTCTTGCTAAGCAAAAATGGAACCTTCTTCTTGTGGGTAAGGAATGGTCTTTTATATCTAGCAAGTACTTGTGTGGTATTGATAAGTTTAAAGCTCTTCTGGTGGAAGGTTTACCCCCCCTTCGGGTTTTATTTTGTAGAACTTTGTGATAAAGGCTAGATCAATTTTCTTGTTTGGTCTTCGGTGGTCTCTTGGTAATGGCCGAAGTAACCTTTTTTGGGATGATTGGTGGATTGAAAATGGTCCTTAAAGATGAGCCTTGGGTAGCTCCTTTTCAAGACATTTGCATTCATTCATTTGGAATCTTCGTGGTTGATTATATTGTTGAAGGAAAATGGAAAAGGAACAATGTGGTGCATTGGGAGCTTGAGTCTCTCTATTGGTTCTTATCCTTGATTCATATTCTAGTCTCTTCTCTAGTTGACAAGGTGGTTTGGCATTTCTCCTCAAATGGTAAATTTTCGATGGCCTCTACCTTTTATAATCAGACTAATGTCTTTGGCCCTCCTCCCCTTTAGGCTAAGTGTGTTTCTCGAAGTTAATTCTTGAAGTTAACATTTTCTTTTTGGTTACTTTGTCAAGATAAAATCTTGACTATAAACAATCTCTAGAAAAGGGGTTTTATGATGCCCAATAGGTGTTTCTTGTGTGAGGAGGTTATGGAGGATGCCTATCATATAATTGTTGGCTGCACTTTTTCTTCTGTTGTTTGGGTCCATGTGCTTCATCTTTGGAATTTAAGCTGGGTTCTCCCATTTACTGTGGTGGATTTGTGGTCTCAATGGTCTGCTCCTTCGTCCAATCCCCCTCTTTCCTTTCTTTGGTCGCTCATTGTGCCGCATATGGTAGGAAAGAAATAATAGAATTTTTTGTGATGCTTCACTTTCTCTTATTAGGATCATTCAAGATTTGTATGGTTATTAAGGATAATTTTCTCTTTGAAGTGGCTCTTGTTAAGTATTCTGGTCCTAAGGATTATGTTTTTGATTATGATTTTTTGGTTGTTGATCGTTGGAGCCTTTCTTTTGATATTTATCAACCCTTGAGGAAGGCCAAATCTTCAAGGGAGTGTGTGGTGTGGCAAGCTCCTCCTCATGACTAGTATAAAGTTAACTTTAATGGTGCTACTAAAGGAAACCCGAGACCTGTAGGTTATGGGGGAGTGTTACGTGATTCTCATGGTAGGCTTGTTTCTGCAGTGGTTCTCCCTTTGGGAACCTAGACAAACCACTTTGCAGAAGATTTTGCAACCTATCATGGTCTAAAGCTTGCTCAAGAGAAGGGAGTAAGAAAAATGTGGTTGGCAGGAGATTCTTTAAATATTGTTAATTGTCTTAAGAGGGTTCATCCTTCTTCTTGGTCAATTGAGCATATTATTGAGGACACTATTTCCATATTGAACTCTTTTGAGGAATTTTATGTTTCCCATGTTTATCGTGAAGCTAATTGCTTAGCTGATGCCTTACCAATTTAGGGGTGTCCTCTCATAAGCGTTGGGACTCTCAAGACATCACCCCTATTGAGATTCAAAATCTTATTAAATATGATCAAACATCACATGATGGTCGACATTTTAGGATTTAGAGGAGATTGTTTAACACCTCATAATTTCCTCATTAATTTGAAAAGACATGTGAAGCTCCACTTATGTCCTGATAATTATGGTAAAGCTTATGGAAAGATTTTGATTGTTGCGACCATGATGATTTTGTGTTGTCAGATATACATGGATTGTGGGTGCTTGGTTCTTCCTCCTCCTTTGTATTTGGAACTTTCACTTTCATTTTCCTGTGTTTTATTTCAAGGAGAAAGTTGCGCTCAATTGTCTTCTGCTGATCATGGGGGGTGACAGGTGTAGTTTGGAACTTGTTACCTATGAAAAAATTAAAGCGAATGGATTAGTTTGAGAAATCTTGGAGAAGGGTGGGGTTACCCCTTTCATTCTGAAGCTTCATGGGTTTGATACACAAATTTCCCATAAATTTTCCAATGGTTGGAGTAGTAGGGTGCTGAGAGTCTTTGGTGTGGAGATTAGTATCACAAAGGACCTTATTGTAGATATTATCGGGTTATCTTCTGAAGGCAGAAAATTTTACAGGGAAAGGTCAAATTCTAAGTCGACATTGGCAAGTTTCTTTAAAGGGAAGGAAAGGGCGAATCTTAAGTAATTGGCATGTCGAGGATATAATCGACATTCCATTAAGCCCATTCAGAGGGAAGTTTCCATGGCGATTATGACACATTTCACTCTAGATGGTAGATTCTTTGTTCTCTATGACTTTTATTTCATGGTGTTTAACCACTTTAGGCATAATAAACTAGTGTCACTCTCATTTTATTTGCTCCTTTCGTTAGAAAACAAGATTATGAAATTAAAAAAAACCCAATAATCCCTTTGTGCATGAGGGTCTAATGCTCTTGATTATGGAATATGTAAAATTTAAGTTTGTGCCTGAAGTCTCAAAATTAACCAGATCTCGCAAGCTTAAGGAAGTCCCCTATAGTTATGAAACAGGTAATGACTATGAAAGAAAGGATGAAGTGGATGGAGAGTCAGGTTCTTTTGAAGAGTAATTTGTTTCCTTGGAAGAATTTGATAATTTTCCCAATAAAAGGGTTAAGAAAGAGGCTCTCCCCTCTTGGTTGGGAAAATCCTATATGGATTTGGACATTGAGGAGTCTCCTTCAGTTATGGTCAAGAGTAAAGGTTTGGTAAAGGTTAAGAAAGGGATCCAAAGCTTTAAAAAGGCAGAGTCGTCTCTTCCTTCTAGTGTGAAAAGAAGAATTCTGGTAGTGGAAGGCAAGAGATCTACAGGGAAGAAAGCCCTAAAAATTGGTGTGGGTAAGGACAAGGAGATTGTATTAGTGGTTGAGGTGATTATTGGTAAGGAGAAAGTCCAGGGTGTTGCCGTGGGTGAGAAAGGTAAGCTTGAGAATTTGGAGGATCTTGAAGTAGCTGCTCAAGTGAACATGGTTGAGAATGACTTGGTGGAATCAGATGTCTCCCCTACTGGTGCAGAGTTTGTGGATAAAGGAAAAGCTAAAATGGATTCTCTTGGTGGTTTTTTCCAAGATGTTCAACCTGAGGGGTCAACTAGTTTACAAGAAGAGTCTATCAATTGGGAGAAGGTTGACTTTAATGTTGTCATCAAGATGACAAAGGATGGGACTAAGAACCTCTTCAAAATTTTCAAATGGCTTCTATTTGAAGTGAAACATATTATTATCAAGTTAAATATGTTGGCTAACATAAATGTTGGTATTGTTAACAATAGCAAATTGGAGATGACTATTTTCAATAAAGTCAAGAATATGAATGTAGTACTTAATAGGGTTGTAGATGATGTTGCAAAATTGGGAAAGAATCATGAATCCAGATTAACTAATCTCGAGGAGAAGGTTATCAAAACTCATGAGGAAATGAATATTCTCGTGCATGTTAGCCAAGCATCTCTTCACACTAGTGTGTAGGGGTTGTCTGTGTTGAATGAGAAGGCCAGTAAATGGACTGGGGAACCACTTATTGAAGGGAAAAAAGTGCATGAAGTGGAGGATGATGGCATGAAAGGACACATGGATAAGGGTATGGATGTAGGCCCTTGTATCCAAATTAGAAACACGACGAAGAAAAGTATTTTCATTATGGCATGAGAATTAGATAAAGTTATTGAAATGCATGAGAAGGCCATCTCTAGGGATCTAGAAGCAACTAGGATCTTAAAGAATTTGTTGTAATTTTTGATTATCATCTGCTTTTTTGCTAATTTTGTCTATTGGTATTATGTTGGTGTGGTAATACTTATTCTATGACAACAA